>WBMV01006161.1:515253-905525 GCA_013396655.1 Campylorhamphus procurvoides
TTTATGTAGTTGTTTAGTTATTTGTTTGTTTGCTTCCCCTAAAGGGCGAGGGGAGGGGAGAGGGAAGACCGGAGGAGGGCGCGGAGGCAGCGCCGTCACCAGAGGAGGCGGCGGCGAGGAGGAGGAGGAGGAGANTCATGTATATGTGTGTGTGTCCCGCACCCCGGCGGGGTGTGACGTCATGGCCTGCCCGGGGTGTGTGTGTCCCCCCTTCCCGCGCCAGCCTCGCCTTGCCTCGCCTCGCAGCCCCTCAGCCGTCACCGCCTCGTCGTGCCCGGCCGCCGGAGCCACCGGCGGCCGCCCGTCCTCATGATGGCCTCGACCCCCTGCACCCGCTTCACCGACGAGTACCAGCTCTACGAGGAGCTTGGCAAGTACGGAGCTCGCTGCGCGCCCCACGCCGCGCCCCGCCGCCCGCCCCGGCCCCGGGACCCGCCGGCGCTGCCGGGAGCCCTGTGCCGGGGACCCGGCTCTCTCGGAAGCCGGAGGAGGATTAGCTGCCGCNCCGGCGCTCCCTCAGCGCTGTCACAGCCCCGCGGGAGCGCCCGGGCTGCAGCCCCACGGCCCCGGGGCGGCGGCAGGCTGCGGGAGGGCGGCGGGCAGCTCGTGCCTCTGTTTGTTATTATTATTTATCGTCGTTGTTATTTATAGCGATGAGCTATTCGGCCGTGAGGGGTGGCGGGCCGCAGGGGGCGCCCCCTAGCGGCGGGGCGGGAGGCGCAGCCCCGATCGCCATGTTGGGTGTCACCCCCCTGGTGTCCCCGCCGAGGGGACACGGGCCATGGCCACCACTGTGCCCCCCCGGGCTGTGCACACCCGCCTGCCCTCGCACAGCGGGGTCGGCCACGGCTGCTGCTCCGGAGTTCACAAATCAATGCTGGCCGTCACCGCCAGAAAAAACAGAAAATCCCTTGTATTTCCTCTGATTCTGCCGACATCGCGCCCCTCCGTGCAGCCCGTTAGCCCGTGAATGGCACTGGAGTGTTTCGGTGGGACTGACACTTTGCCCGGTTCTTGGTTTCCAGAGGGGCGTTCTCCGTCGTGAGGAGGTGTATGAAAATCACCACAGGACAAGAGTACGCTGCCAAAATCATCAACACCAAAAAGCTTTCGGCTAGGGGTGGGTATATTTTAACCCAGTGCTCATGATGCCTTCTCCCCGTTTCTTGCATTCACATGCTAAGCATTGAAAAAAATGATAAAACTATCCGACTTATTTGGTAGATTTCTTAATACATTTTCATTATTATTTCCTTGGTTTGATTTTTTTTTATTTTCACTTGATATGTGGGTTTTTTCTATTAAATGTTTCGTGGATTGATTGCATGGAGGTCTGAGGTTCAAGAAAAGATGTATAAAACAAATGTCACATAATGCAGCCTCTTCATTTTTCTATCTAAATAATTTGAGTATCAGCAAAATTCTGGGTGTCACCAAGCATTTTGCAAGCTGATATTTTTGGGGAAAGGTTGGTAAATAATAAGTTTCCATTACAGATTTATTTTAAATACTTTGGTTTTACTGAAATCTGTGTTTCTGTTGCATCTAAGCATGAGTGTCAAGGCCTATCTGACTAAGAATGCTTGAGGAGAAGTGTACTGTTACCTCATAGTAAACTTTTTTGTGAGATGAAAACTATGCTAAGGAAGAAAATTATAATTTTTGAAGTAACCATTGTGAAGAAAGTAATTCTGGCAAAGTGATAAACAGTGTTACTTAGTTCCAGCCCTGCTGCACAGCTTGTTTCTGCCTCCCATTTGATGTGTTTCCAGGAGCTTGTGAGTATCAATGGACGGGTTGTTATGATACATTGTAGGTAAATACACACACGGTGTGGGTGGTTGTTGTGGAAAGGGAGCCCTAATGGTGCTGTGTCAATTGCTTGCTAATTCCCAGTCCCAGCGCTTATGTTCGGATGTCCGGGATTAGGGAGCGTTCACACTTAAGATTATCTGTGTTTGATATGAATCTATGGGGTGGTAAAGAACATGGCAGTGAATAAGCAAACAGTGCCAGAGTGTGAGCCTGTTCATGGCCTGCTTTGCTCCTGACCCAGAGAAACCGCTGCAGGTAAACAGTTTGAAGTTACTAAATTTAAGCATAAAATATTGCATAGAACCTTATGGCATGTTCTGATAATGTACTGTTCTCTGATAAAGATCTTTTAACATCGTGTCAGTACTCTTATTTGCAGTTGATGAAAGTTGGTTGAAAATTTACTTCTTGCTGAATTTTAGTTTTCTCACTCTCACAATGAGATTTGTTCCTTTATTTTTCAAAGGGGTACTTAAATTTATAATACTGTTTTGTAGAGTTATGGGCTTAAAGGAAGAGAGACTTAAGAAAATTACAATACCTGAGATAAAATTCTCTCAAAAATTTTTTAAAAGATTGTTAGAACAATAAGGTGATCTGCTGAATTTTGATGCTGAAATAAAGCACCACTTCCTTTGTGATTTCATGGATCTAAATAACTTTGAATGTGAGAAGCCATGGCAAGATTAGCACCATGTGCCAATAACCAGGTGACCCAGTGCCATGAGGTATATGTATGATGGAATAAATCCTGAAATGCTAGGCTAAATTAATAAGAACTTGGCCTTATCAATCAGTCATTGTTTGGATTGTACTGTACTTCAAGCTTTCATTTTTGTACTTTGTTCATGCAGGGCCAGGTTGGTCCTTGGTGTGGTCCAGTAATGAGTAGCAGCATATTTGGGAGAAGTTGGCTCATAAAATGGAATGAGGCACTTTTCACACAGATTTTTCTGTAGGGTTACCACATAAAGCCTATAAAGGAAGGGACTACACTTCAAAGCTGGGCTGTGAAAGATCTGTTCTTATCAGAACATGTGTGATGCCCTGTCTGTGAATGCAGGGAATGCCTTTCCATCTCTGTTTCCAGACATCCCAGAAACGTTGGCAGTTTTTTACTTGCTTGGTTGTTTTTTCAGTGCTTTGAGATCTACTAAACAGCTTCTGAAGAGCAAGCTTCTTGGAAAAATCTTCCGATACTTATTAGGCAGTCCTTTAATTGCAGAAAGACACGCTTGAATGGCAATTATGGTGCAAAAAACGGAACATTAAAAAGCCTCAAACTGTGAAACTTTCTCCTGGCTGATAATAGGGCAAGGCAGCTTATAAATAAGGTGCAGTTTTTCAAATCTAAGTTTTGTTTTACTCCATCTCAATGGCTGTATGAGGAGGTAGCAGTTCGCTTCTCTATTTCACGCTTACTTGAAATACCATTTCTGGGGTAAATCATTGGGCCAGCTTCATCTGTGAGCAGATTTAAGAGGTTGCTCTTGTCTTAAAAGCTTGTATCCCTTGTACAGTGCCTGGCTCTCTGAAAACCTTTTAAACAA
This sequence comes from Campylorhamphus procurvoides, assembly GCA_013396655.1. Taxonomy (NCBI): domain Eukaryota; kingdom Metazoa; phylum Chordata; class Aves; order Passeriformes; family Dendrocolaptidae; genus Campylorhamphus; species Campylorhamphus procurvoides. The sequence continues at coordinate 518,619 of WBMV01006161.1, forward strand.
AATGTCACATTTGGCCTTCTTGTTTGTCAGATTGAAGAAGAATAGTGTCAGTGTATGATATGGCAGAGTCAAAGCTCTCAAGACTAAATGAAACTTGCTTAAGTAGCTTTGAAATTAAAAGTTATTTACTGCATTCAGTCCAGTCATAACAGTACTTGTCTCCCCATCCCTCCTTCACCTCAGCCATAAATGTTCTTGGAGATTTATCCAGACCCTTACTTTAGTAGTCCTTCTAAACTGAGGAACTGATCTGGTCACAGGCTAATGCCAGTGAAGATGTGTTCTCATCTGTTTCCTTGTATAGGTACAGGGAAATTTCAGGCTAATTGCGTGTGTGCAGAGGCATGGGCTTTGGCTGGAATTTGGAGGGGAAAGGAAGCTGCGTCCCCTTTCCTAACAGGAGTAACCTTTGTGCTTTTGAGTTGATGGTCAGTTATTTATATAATTCTGATTCCATGCTTTTCTGATTTTAGTAATAGAAATAATGCATATTTGCAATTTAAATCCATTCCAGTGTAGTAAAAATGCTCTTGCTTATTAGAACAACATATATTCTGTTATTGAAATACCCTTAAACTTCACTTCAAAGTTCTGAGCTTTAACGTGGCATTTTCTAAGTCAGATGGAATATTAAATTGATACTAGAATATCAACAGCTAGTTTTGTATCAATAGAGTATGTTCTAGACAAGCTTGCATAGGTTGATTGTGCTGCTGATTTTAAAAAAGGGAGGGGAAAAAAAAAAGATATATTACCCCTCTAAAATTATGTGCAGCAGTGAACAAGGACAGAGAAAGCTAAGAATAAAGTGAAGAAGGTGTGTTTGCTGGTTTTGTGTTTCGTATTGTTTCATCCCATGAAGTTGTTGGCATTTCCTTACTACTCAGTGTGCTTTTTGAGCTTCTCTGTGTTGTTTTGATTGTGTTGAAAACCATGCAGTTAAAAGTGAACTTCTGTAGGGTGACTTTATTTTCCCCTGGTCTGTTCCAACTACCGAATAATGAGCAGATAGTCTGTTTCCTTTTGTCATTATCTTTACATCTTTTATCTTCTCTTTTGAGCGTCTTCTGGCTTTGATCCAAATTGATTTCACATGAACATATCCATTTTCTTAAAAGGCTTGGCTCTTGTTTTCTGTCCTAAAAAAAAAAAAAGAATTAGACAAGTGCTTCTCACTGAGCTTGAAAAGGTGAATTACTGATATATTGTCATTGGGCGTAATTCTTGCCAGTAACTCAAATTGGCAGTTTCTTGGTGGCCAAAAAGCCCAGTGCCTTAGGTGGCATTGTGATGGCCTCCATATGAGGAGGATCATGTTCCTGTCCTCCTTCTTTCCTAGGGAGCTTCTGTAAAAAGACTGGACACACCTCTCCCATCCCTCAGATGGCTGCAGCAGAACTGGGAGCACTTTGTTTATGGGTATAGTTTTCTTAGGAGTAATGTAACAATGTTGGAGGTTATCGCTGCTTGTGAGCTTTCAGGGACCAGCCATTCCATCAGCTTGGAGCCTTGGAGGTGTCAGTGGGGATTTATTTTCCTTCTTAGCAGGAGATTTCCCATATTTTTTCAGCATCTTTCCAATTCTCCCAAGAAGAGGATATTTCCTTTGTGACTGCAGATGTGAGGCAGAGCCAGAGGAGACGAGAGCGATTGCACTTACCTGCACCAAGCTCCGATGGGTGCGGAGGCTGCAAACCCCACCCTTTGGGAACAGCGTTCTGTGGCAGCACTGAGTAATCAGGCTGTGGGAAGAGTATTTCAGTGCCTAAAGCTGTCCAAGTAGGGCACCTCGTGATCCCTAAAGTGATTTAAAATACATTAGGGAGATGAATGAAATGTGTAGCATACAGGGTAGTATTTTTCAGTGCAGCTTTTCATGACACACAGATAAACGTTTTTGATGTGTCACTAGACTAACATTTCCTTTAGTCAGGTAGCCTGTGTCAGCCAGTGCCAGATGTTCTGCAGGAAGGTGAGCTCTTAGAAGGCTTCCCATACTCCATAGGAGGACAGAATAATTCTTTCTAATCTAGCTAAAGATGTTAATCCCTGAAGTGCACATTTACCTGTGTGAGTTTATTACAACACATGTATTTTTAATGCTCATTTCTGTTCTTATGTACACGTGACGTTTATTGCCGCACACAGAGTACTATCCTTAAGGGCATTTAGTTGTCAGCAAGGCAGATTCTGTCTTTGTGAAGACAAGAATTAAGCTGGGGATTTTTAGCTGTTTTCTTCCATGTCTTGCTGTAGTCTGTTTCTCTATTAATTACCTGTCAATAAGAATGTTTTGAAACTGTTTCACACTAGTATGTAAGAAGACTCACCTGCTAACATGTGGTTGCCCTTTTTTGATGTTTGTGTTCAGCTTAGTCACAGCATTCTTTTCAGTTTGACATAGTTGTAACACAACACATTGGTTTGCATTTTTATCTGCAAGTATTTTTCAGTTGCAAATTACTGTAATTTACCAGGCTGCTAGGTCTGTTAAAATCAGCTCCATTCACAAAGCTCAGAGTAGTAGAGAGGTAAGACTGCTATTAAAGAAAAAAATGGGATTTTTGGTTAGGTGTTCTGTGTTGTGAAGGTTTGGAGCTTTTGTTGGTTTTAGTGCAAATCTGAAGAGCTTTCAAATACCAATGAGAATGAGCACTTTGAATCCTTGTGATGACTGTTGTTTGGTAGTAATTTATTCTAACAGTTCAAAATAGATTTTAAAATGGAATGTCCTGGCAGTTCACAGTTAAATTATTCATAGCAAATACTATGTGATTTTCATGCTGTCACTTCTGGGGTTTTTGCAAAGGAGTTATTTTCTCTCTCCATTGTCACGGGCGTTTCTCTTGGAAAGGGAGAGTCTCTTTATAGCCCATACACTGATGGGCCTTAAACTGCATCAGAATTTGAAGATGCGTATATTGCTCTTGCTACCATTACATCACCTTGCTGGTATTGTTACTGGGAGGTATGTACTAGAAAAAGTTAAAATTGTAACAGATACATTATGTTTCCGCATGGAGGGCAAGGGAAAAGGAATCCTGGTATACTCTGCTGCCCTTCTTGTCACAGCATTCAGCGAAATGTCCTTGATGTGTAGCTACAAAGTTTGGAGTGATGCACTAAACCCAAGGCTTTTAAGTTATCCTTAAAGTGGAAGTTTGTGGAAGTGTAGCTATTGATTGCAATGGACACATGACCCAAATCCAGTATGTAAAATAACTTGGGGAGGCTTGGAGAATTAAAAAGGTGTTTGCATCATCTGTCAGCTCAGTTTGAGCAAGCTCATTAGGGCAGGGAAGGGAAATGTACAGAAGAGAGAGGATTCTTGGGGACTTACTTGCCTCCTGCTTTCCTGCCATTTTATGTCAGAAGTTGAAAGTTTTGGCACTGATAAGCTCTGTTTTGTCTGTTCACTTACTGCAAGCTGAAGACTTAGCTGCACATCTGAACAGCTCCACTTCCAGAATTGCTTCTGCTGGGAGAGAAGGGAGAACTAGACCAACCAAATGCTTTTAATGAGCTTTCACATCCTGGTGCTGAAATGTTGATATGTTCTGTTCCTCCTGGTCTGGGAGAAGTTGTGCTCCCAGCTAATGTTTTATTATGCTCAGGATATAGTACTTCCAAGTGAAATGTTTGGGCAAATATGAAAACAAGGAAATGAGCATAATGGTCAACACTTTGCTTTTATTGTGGATTGGTTCTGTTTGTATGTAGAAAACATTGTTTTATGTGAAACCGCAGACTGGCTCAGTTGTTTGAGACTTGCTTCTGACCTCACTGACAGCAGGGCAGAAATATACTTGTTCCTGGAAGGACTGAGACTGAGTTTCAGGAGGGTTGTTCTGCAGTTCATTTTAAAACCTAACTAAAACAACAGTGATATTAAAATGTGCAAGTCCTGCCATATGCAGGCATTCATCCAAATACTAAACATCATTTATGCAATTTCTCTGTGTGAAGTCATCTTTGCTGCATTTATTCACTCTTCTGGTCTGGTTGAGGTTTTGAATTTTTTTTAAAAAAAAATGAAAATTTATTTATTTAGTTGGAAAATATCTGATCTGAGGGAATGAAATAAAAGTCAGTGAAGTATTATGCTTTACAAATGCCTATTCTGCCAAAACAGTGCTTTTCATGTATCTGTCCTTCATTTGACCTCCTGAGAAATGTAGGCCATGGTGTTTCATATGTCAGGGTCTAGCTTCCTCCTTCACACATGTTTATTGCACGTTTGTCAAATGCTTGGTAAGGATATTGTGGGCATTTTTAGAAGGTTATGTGAGAAACATGACTTCCTTTGTGCATTGAAGCAGGTTACTAGAGAACAAAACCCTAACTTAACAGTGGTAGTTCCTCCTGTTTAATTCCCTATTTAATTCCTTATTAAAAATAATTATGCCCTGAATTTGAAGAAACATCTGCTGTATTTTGAAGAGGCACAGGAATCCAATCTGTCTGTTTATTCCTTCGATGTATTCTGCTCTGTGTATATCTTTGAGTGCATGCTTTTGCAAACTCCCCCGTTTAATCCTTGTATTATGAGAAATATCTTGTGCTTGGTATCAGAGAGGGTGGAGAACTTGTGTGACTTGGGGTTGGTATTTTCTTCCAGGGGAGACAGCTGTGCTGTTACCCATTATCATTTTCTAGATTGTTGTCAGCTTGGTCTGAAATTCATCGAGTTTCAGTTGTTTGAATCAGAACTCACTTTAAAGCTTTGCAGCCCTGTTAATTTCTGAGGCATCTGATTGAAAGCTGCTGGATATATTCTGCTGAACAGAGTTTTTACTTAATTTCTCTTCAGTCTGTTGTTTCTCAAAGCCACTGGATAGAAGCAGTAGCAATAGCTGAGAGCCAGGAAAGATGGGGGGGCAACTTGTGCAAATTTGCAAACGTGTCTTATCCCTGATTGAGCTTTTATTCTAATCCAGGTCCTCTTTAGTGGAAATTGAGAAGTGTAAATTGTGCTACAGCATATATTTGTTTTTTCTAATTAGCTTTTTTAGTCTAGAGAATGATAGTTAATGTGCTGAGCAAGCTATTACAGATAAGTCTGTGCAACTGGTGGTTTAAGTTGGCTGTATTTGGTAGAAAGGACCTTTGCCTACCTGGTGGTTTGAGGAAAGTTCTGTTTTGTGAATTCCTGACCTTTCATAAGTGGCAAGTAGTTTGGAAGTCTGGAGGGTAAAACATGCAGATTTAATTTTATAAAACAACCCCCCAACCCCTCAAATGTAACAAAGTAGACTTTGGTAATGGAAATGTGATGCTGTGGATATTTGCTGGTCGAGATGAAACATTTTGTCTTGTGGAAGGCTTTTTTTTAATTTTTAACAATAATCAAGAATTTATCACTGCTCAAGGTATAGAGTTAATATCCTGGTGATGCTTTCCAGGAGACCTCTCTGGCATCCATAAAACCAGAATTAATTTAGGTTTTGGCAGTTGCTTTCACCTTGAATGTAGAGTGTGCTTGTTGTAAAAGTTCAGAACTGTTTGTGGGCCTTTTTTTGCTCAGTTCCAGCCAAATCAGTCATTTGAGTTGTCAGTCGGACGGTCTCTCCCATATGCTATGTGGGGTGTTGGTTCTATTTATTAGGCATAAGTTTTTACTCTGCCAACATACAGCTGGCATGGCTGCAGTCACCTTCCACTGGAAGGAGAATTTGACTTACATCCACCTTGAGTCAGAGGTTATGATGTGCAAAATTAAAAACTGCAGAACATATAACAAAGAAAAAGGTATGAAGTGAGTGTTTGCGGGATCAAGTGAGCAGGTGCACGAATTTTGACAGTTGTCTGTTGAAGGATTAATCAAACTCTGGCAGTCACACACAGCTGGAGTGTGTGTGGTGTGTAGGCAGGTTTACAGCCCTGCAGAACAACTCCTCCAGCCCCGTGGCCTCCAGCTGGCAGCTCTCCTCACCTGTGGGACTGGTAATTAATTTGTCCAGCGTCGGGCAGGCAGTGCCTCACGTGGCACAGAGCAGGCTGCCACACACGCTCCTTGCTGTGCTCCAGCCAGCACTGCACCTTGCCCAGCAGGGCAGAGTGATGAGCCTCGGTGCAAGTGCAGTGGGTAGCACTCCTCTGCTGTAAAGTTTCATCATCTCAGCATGTGAGAGGACGAGAAACATAAACTTAGAGCATCAAACCTCATATTTGTGGGCAGCAATCTACAGCATGTGCTTCCAGAACTTTGTTCCTGAGATAACTGTAGCCAGGAACTGCTTACTTGTAAGTTTTCCACAATGGGAATGCAAGTGTTGCAACAACAGTCACGTTGCATATTCATGTTGCTGCTCGAACAGATGGGGTTCCTAAATAATATCCATATTTGACAATCTGGTGGGATTTGCCAAGTCTAAGCTTTCATTTAAATTTTAACCTCTTGGAGAGATAGGTTTGTGATTTAATCAGTCAAGGGAGGCCTTGAAGTTATTTGTATTGCATAGCAGATTTCAGCCTAGTGCTTACGTGTCATTTTGGTTTGGGAGACTTCCTGTAGGAATGGTTTTATTAGGCTATTGCTCATTAGAATAAGTGCTTGCCCAATTCAAGGATTTCTCTTGGAACCTTATTAGTTTGGTTGATTTTACTCATATCCTGCAGAAAGTGAAGATGTACATTCAGTTATAATATGTAACATGGACAGAGTGCTGCTGCTGTAGTGCTGCCTTGCAGGGAGGATTTTGTTCTGTAGGGCAGATGACCTTTGGTTTCCCTCCGGGCAGCTCCAGATGCTGCTGAACTTTAGTTGTTAAAACTCATTTAAAGACTTGCTTTGCACCCTTTTTTGTAGAAGGATGTCACTCATGTTAAGCGTCTCCAAAATGCAAATAAATATGAGTACAGAAACCTTAAAAAACTACCTTTTCCCATTATTTATGAAACACTATAGCTGCGAAAATAGAAAGCTCATCTTGGTGCTTTTTATACTGTGTGTACTGCTTTTAAAGTAAAAAAAACCCCTTGGGTATATGGTGGATTGTTCATTCTTTGCTTTAGACAGCATGGACAGCTAGGAAATGGTGCTAGGATTGCACTGGTATGTGCTGCTGGGACTAAATGCCTTGCTGATCATGGTATAAAAATGTTCTTTTTTAAGGACTTTTTAAGATTACCATTCCAAAAGGTGGAGGGGGAAAAAAAAGGGGGGATTCTGTCACAGTTTTACATCTTTGTGCTGCTCTTGCTGATAGTCATCATTTAAACTCAGTGAATTTTAGCATGTTAAAAATTCCTTTTTAGTTGCTTATTTTCAATTAAAGTCTTTCATAATTATTTCATTTTTGGAGGTGAGAAGAGGAAGAAAAGGCCACTGATACAGTGTTCTATGTGCATGTGGACATGTTAGATGCTGAAAAAAATCTGGCAGAGCCTGTGTGTGCCCAGCCAGCCTGTTTGCTGGAGGAAAATAATTCATGTTAAAAGACCTATTAACTAAAGTGATTTACTTGTAATGAGGGCAGGAATTGGTGTCTTCAAATTTTTGTTTATTTGTGTTAAACATGATTTATCTTTTGAAATTAAGTAATAAATTGCGTTCAGTGCCATGTTAATCACAACATGTAATAAGATTAATTTTCCTAGAGCAGAAGTTGTTTATGTGTGGTCCCTCCCTTTTCTTAGGAGCTGTGTGTTAATATTACAGAAAGTTGTTCCATCTCTACAAAGTTCATACTCCTTAAAGTAAAAAATATTCAAAAAAACGTTGTCTTTAAATAGAATTGATTACCTTCCATTCCCTTTACAAGGATTGATTTCCTCCCATCCCCAGCTGTCCTGCCTAAGCAGTTGTGAATGGTAAGGATTGGTCATTTACAAATACTCAGAATGCAAGTCAAATTTAGTGATATGGGTTTGTCTGCTCTTGGTTTTGCTCTTTGGTGTAACAGAGTCCAGCAGAAACTGATCCCTTCCTCTTCCAGATCACATTTATCCACTGTCAGACTTCTATATGACAAAAGAACATTTGAGCATGTATTACTGGGGTGGGCCTTAGGTGCAAAATAGGGAATGAAACTAAAGCGTGTCCAAGGTGAAACTTCAAAAGAATAAATAGTCTGATTCAGTAATCAAGCTATATCTTAAAATTAATTGGGGAGGGGTGAGGAGGTTTGTTATTTTTGCTTTAATGGAGAGAGAATTTAGTAGTGCCCTCTTCTGCTTCAAAGGCTTTTCTGATTTACAGCCCATATTTAGTCATGGATGGTGTTTGTTGTCTGTGCCTGGGTTGTCCTTCAGAGAATGCTTCATCTTTAATCAGTATATTTATGAAGGATGATATTATTTGTGTTATTTTCTTTAATATCCATCTTCCTTTAGCTTCCTCTTGAATGACAGACTTGCCATTATTACGGTTATTCTTCCTTATGCATGCTTTAAACTAATCTATATATTTAAAAATGTGTGGATGTTTGGAATGGAGGATTGGAATTTACCAGAAAAAAGCCCAAAATAGGTGAAGTTGTCTGAGTGTCTTTAATAATCACTTGTATCTGCATGGGAGAATCTTGTCTGGTGAATTCCAGTGTTTATTTACAGATTCATTTGGCTGATTTTGAGGCTGATACTGAAGCAACTTGTTCAGTAATGTCACTTCAGATTTCCCATTCACCACTACGTTTCCTGTCACCTCTTTTACCACTTGCCTACCACTTTCAAACCCAGTTTGGTAACCTCCATTTTTCCTAATCCCCAGATACCTCATTTTCTTTGTTTCTGCGTCCTAAACATTGGAGCCTGGCAGGAGGCTTTGATCCCTGTCTGAAAAAATTCCCCAGAGTAATGTTTTAGAGGACTTGCTGTACCCAGCCAGTAACAGATATGCAAAGATGTAGGTAGCTGCAGGGTTTTTTTGTACAGTTTCTCGAGATCATGTATATTAAGACTGAAGTCCAAGCCCATTTCTTTCCATCACAGGCGAGTTGTGCAGTTTCTGACACGGTGTCTCTCTATAGCCTGCTGTTACTGTTGCCTCTGTGCAAGGTCGAGTGGAAACTGCTGTGAAAATAGCTCCATGAAATGAAGCTAAATTAGGAATAGTTTCTGTTGAGTGTTGACTTGTTTCTGCAACCACAGATGCTCATCCAAACAACAAAATGGCTCAAGAAAAAGAAAACTTTGCAAATGCACTTAGAGCAGCGTAGCTCATTGTTTGTCTAAAGTTGTATTGATTCGTGGGCTGCATAAACTGAAACACTTTTAAAACGTTGCTAATTGTTGTTGACGGGTTTGCTCAATAAGATACAGTGTGTAAAAAATGCCTCACTAGCTCAAGGGATTTTGAGGGGTTTTGCCCCGAATTGCATGGCCATTTCTTTTCCTTCCCCCCACCCTGTTTAGAGATCCTTTCCCTTAATGTTTCTCAAACTGTAGTTTATAGACAACTAGTGTTTCATAAAGCTCTGATAGTCAACAGCAGAAACTTCCCGAACAGGGAAAATGCATATTTTGGTGAGGTGAATTGTGCTTTCTTTTTCTCTCAGCTGGTTTCTATTTGTGGTGTTTTTTGAGGAAGTTGTGGCAGTTACTGGTGAATAAGTTGGGCTGAGGTGTTGTGTAAGAGGTTTTGGATACTGCCTATCCCAGGTGACAGTGCTGGTGCTCCACAGCACTGCCTGTTGGAGCTTTCCCTGGGAGAGGGACTGGCCAAGAACACAGTGAGTGAGGCATCTCCCTTCCCTGAGCTTTCCATGGGAGCTGGGCACTTTATTCCAGTTCCGTGGTACAGTGTATCTAGAGCTTCTGGAAATAAGGCATAAGTAGGCGGGTTTGAAGTCTTGAGTGCAGGGAACGTGTCTTGTGGGAACAGAAAAGTTCGTTATAATGATATCAAGTCTTTTCAATCTGATCTTGAAAATGAGGTGGTTGATGTTGGATTTTTTACTTAATAACGAACAATGAAAAACTGGTGCTACACAGATTATAAACCAAAACAACAAACAAAACTATTATTTTTAGTCAAGTGTCTTGGTTGAGATTTTCCCTTTTCCCTCCCTGACCTGGAGATCCTCATTTAGGGGGAAGAAGGGAAGGAGATCTCTACAAGGAGAGTACCCTCCCCTGTAGGACATTTTGCAAGCTGGAGGAGTTAGTTTTACAGAAAGTGTGGGGGGAAAATAGATAATGGCTTGTTTCCAGTGTTGAAATGCCAACTGGAGGTATGAAACAAATTTCTAGTAACTTAGAATCAGCACTGCCTCCATCAGTTGTTAATAAATTCTGCAATCATACCATGTTAATAGTGGTGTTATCAGACTTACACAGCAGAAGTCAGTCGAACCAGATGCGTATTCTTGGCATCTCTCTAATATTCAGCAGACCATGCAAGTTCTAGGTAGAAAATGGGATTATGGGAATGAGAGCAGAGCTATATATACGTAATGCTACATTGGCATTCCTCTCAAATCCTGGTAGCATTGCAAAACTCAGATACCCAAACTGACCCACCTGAATCTGTGTTTGATAGCACAGAGTTAATGAATAATTTCAGCTGTGATTGAAAAAAAAAAGGCTCTAATTTTAATATAAAAATGCATTTTCAATGTGAGAATGACATGTACAACACTAATCTGAATTAGTCAAAGTAGCTCCAAAATAAGAAGTCAAAGCCCCTATAACTGTCTTGTTTAACAGAGATTGTCAGCTCCCTTGGGAATTTTACTACTAATTTTACCCAGAAGGTGTTTATGACATCATCATGTATGGTTACATAAAATTATCACTGTGAATTTTGAGTATTTGCAGACATACCTACCTCTGGACTTCCATGCTGGGCTGCAGAGAAAACAGGCCGTTTGCATTTGATATTTTATGTTTTTGAAGGAATCCCATACCCCTCCATGTTCTTAACACATGGCTTATTTCTTCACCAAGAGAAGAGTCTGTGAAGGAGCCATCAGAAAGCTGAGCATGTAGACCTGGTCTGAGAACCTCTGTAGGGGATGTTTAAGCTTATGTGCTTTATTTTGCAACTGTGGTGGCCTTAACTCAGGAAATGCCACTTGTGGGCAATAATTTTCTTCCACTGCTGTAACCCGATGGTGTTTAGTCTGGTACCTGTGTCTTTAGCAACTTCTGGTGGGATAATAGAAGGATATGGATGGTGTCCGAGTCTGGGCTGCCCATGTATCCTTCTCATGCACACTTATCCCACCAATTTTGGTAGGCTATTAAATTTCTTCTGCTTTGAGCACTATTGTTCTCAGTCTGATGCTTGAGAAGGTTTATAAAACAAACATCTGAGTCTGGCAAGTGGAGTTTTGGTGGTGTTTTTCTGGCTTAATTTTGGTGGGGTTTGGGTTTGTTTTTCTTTTGGAATTGTTACATCCCGTCTCTGAGATGGGGTCCTTATAACGTCATTGCAAGGTAATCTATTTTAAATGCTGTCTTTTTCGTATTGTTTGTTTTGCTTGAAATGTGCTTGTTTTTCTTTGCTGTGTTGTGTGAATATTCAACGTAAAAAAGTTCTTGTAGTTAAAATGTTAAATCTTGTGTAAAAATGCCTAACTAGCTCAACAGAGGGTTTTTCAGTGTGTTCTATGACTTTTTTGGTTTTCTTTTTTTCTTTTCTTTTTTTTTTTAGAAGTCCCTTTCCCTAATGTTTCTCAAACTGTATTTATAGACAACTGTTGTTTCATAAAGTTCTGATAATGGACGGCAGAAACTTCCTGTAGAGGGAAAAGGCACATTCTGGTGATGTGAATTGTGCTTTTCTCTCTTGGTTGGTTTGTATTTGTGGTGTTTTGTGAGGAAGTTGTGGCAGCTACTGGTGAATAAAAAAGAAAAAAGCTGGTTATCTTATGGGAAAAATGTGATGGTTTTTCGACCTGTTTTTTATTAGTAATTTAACCTTACCAAGAAGTGAAAATATTATCCTGGCATCCGGTTGTCCTGCCCTTGTAGCATAAGAGCTAAAGAAAATGCATGAATTAAAACATGTCTGCTGCTGAGTATTCAGTAGTAAACTATACAGGTGTAGCTTGATCTTGCATCAAGATATAAATCAGAATAAGACTTTGCAGTATAGTTAATTTTTAACTGCCTATTTACAAGGATACATTTACCTTATTAGTGTGGGAAGATTATTCACGTTTTCATGGGACTTTCTGTAGAACAGCGGAATAAAATGCTCAGCCACTACTTCAGCCTGATCTCATGAAATACATTGATATTCTGTGGTGGATTGTTGAGTGACAAGCTTTGCAAATGTGCTTGAAGTTTCCCTTAATGACTAAGCTTTCTTGCCTAATATAAAAATGAACGGCTGCACAGGAGTGAGCAATGTTGTCAAACCTGTCATCAAGTTCTCAGAGTTGGTTTGAGTGCTTGTAATGTTCCTCCTTTAATTGACTTGGAAATTGGCAAAGGATGGTTATAAAAGGGGAAAAGCAACTTTTAAAGGTGGTGGGAAAATTTAGCTTTATAGTTAACTGCGAAGGCCTAAATAATTAGCTGCAGTTAAATTGCTTGCTTTTGTCAGCGTGGGGGTTTTTTTATCTTTTTCTTTTTTTGAGTAGGATGAAAAATTATTGAAGAATCTACAGTCCTCTGAGAGTGTTTGGAGGTTGAACTAAAAAAACCTTAAAAAAATCATCTTTTCATTTGTTGGGTGTGAGTCTGTTGTCATTACCTGAATGCCACTTGGTGTCTTATTGTCAACAAAAGGAAAAAAACTACCTCACTGCTAAGGAGGTCTAAAATCAAAACTTAGTGATTTGAGAAATGACAAACTGTAATTGTGGTACCAGTTTGGTGACAATAGGTTAAATTATTTTAAAAAATCATAAACTGTAGTTCTATTGAACTACAATTTATTGCAATTTATTTTTGCTCTGCTGCAGAGGTGGTAGTTAGAAAGCTGGAGTGTGCACTGCTTAGCAGGAACTTCTTTTGATGTCCCAATAATCATCCATAGCAAAAGCCTGTGAAGCTTTGGGAGCACGGCAAGGTGAGGGTCTGAGAAGGATCCGTGATGAACTCTCCTTTACCTGATCTCTGTTTTAAGCTTCAGCCTAATCCCCTGTGTCTGTGGGAGCCAGAGGTAGGGCAGTGTAGCTGTGTCCTGAGGTGACAGGTCTTGACTGCCTTTGCCACCAGTGCCATGGCCAGCACCCAGTACTGCCTTGCTGTTGTACTCTGCTGTGTTCACAATGTGATCATGGTATGAAATTCCAACTCTGAACTGAGTTTTCTGAGTTGTCATCTCAACAGAATTCAATCGAAAGAGTAACTCTTGAAACTGTTGGATTTGTACAATTGCACAGTGCCAAGGACAGATGGGGAGGCAATGATATTAAAATGGCAGATGGCTCTCTTGTACCCTCTGTCAGAGAAATTGCAATAGAAGACTAAGAGTTTCTTTAAACTTTTAGTTTCTGATGTTTCTTTTAGGAAATAGCATATTATATTTTTCACTTATGTGCTTATTTAATGATTCACATTGAACATCAGGAGCTAAATTGGGAACTACAAAATTGCCCTTGGGAAGATGATAAAAAATCATGGTACAGAGGGCTGATTTCAAAGTTGCCCTTTGTCTGTTAAAAAAGTGAGCAGAAGATCAAGATGGTGTCAGTAATTCTGTCTTTGTGTTTGTAACACTGCATCTGGTGTGAAACCGTGCACAGGACCCTTGGGGTGATCCTTCACCAGCTTCGGCTGAATCCAAGGAGAGTTTAAATTGGTCACAATGTGTGGGTGAAATCTGTACTGTAATTTGGACAGGTGACAGTGTGTAAAATTGCAATTTCCATTCCTTGCCGGAGCCACGCATGTAACTTTGCCAATTGCTTGTGCATTTTCCGATGTGGAGTGACGTTGCACAGCAAGTGACCCCTGGAAGTGATCTGTCAGGGGTTTATCCCATGAGTGCCAGAGCCGATAGGAAAATTGCAGAGCATGTCATAAACATTTGATGTATGCACAGCTCTGCTGCCACTCAGCCAGGCAGTGTCGAGCCTAATAAAGGTAACTTTAACTGTCCTGCTCAGTAGAGCGTGTGTGCTGATTCCAGTAAATGGACTGTGGAGAGAATTTTCTGTCCAAAACTCCCTCCTCCTTCACCTTCATGCCCAGTGCTAAGCACTGCTTGTCTTGCTGCTCCCCTCTGAACATGGACTGTTGTGTGTGTCTGTCGTGGACTGTGAGAACAATCACATGTGTGGTCTTGTCAGAAAATTGTTTGATTGCTATGTAACCTAGTCATAGATTTCAAATAGCACCTGGAGCTGCAATAGGCTTCGTGATTCAGTAGTTGTAATGGAGGTTTTGCGTAAATCTTGTTTACACTTAAATACAGGTATTTATTTATTTATAACTCAGTTGACTTTTCCTTGGAGAGAAGTTTTTGCCAGTGTAAGCTCTCTTTATGAGGGATATTCTTTCATTAAATCTCAGATGTCTTGCAATTATAGTGGAAATCATGCTGCTCTGTTAGGTGGAGGGCTAGTATTTTGGGTTTTTTTAATTTTTGACAGACTTGAAATGGCATATCTGATTTATCTCATGTATTAACAAAATGAAAAATAATTGTCCTGAGTGGTAGTTCTCCACCAAAATCTGGTCTATATCCAACCCGTTGTTCTCAGACCACAGAATTGTTATACACTTCCTACTACTTGAACTGTGCTGGGGTTTAGATTTTTGAAATATTTGCTGCCAGGCTATTTGATTAATGATTTGCATAGAGGATTCCAACGAAGAGTTTTAATTTTGAAGTGAAGAACCAGAGCTAATATATTCCCATCTCTAGAATACTCATAAGAGACATCTCCTGTATTGTATGGGATAGTTGGTAGTAGCTTGGAAAGAAGAGTTACTTCCAGTAAAAAGATAAACAGTGTCATTTTACCCCTGTCATCCATGGTAGTACTTTTAGCCTTAGTGAAATTTGATATTGCATAATGTTAAAAATCAAATTGCCATGTGGTGAAACAGTATTAGTTAGGAAGCTTTAGATTCTGGTTCAGCATGAGACATAATTAATTATCTTGTAGCCTGCGAACAAGCCAGGGGACTAAACATACCTTAAGTCTGCTCATGTTTACATACATTTCAAACCCAGGATAAGGGATCATCTTGCTTTGCTCAGTGATTGCCTGGTTCTACTAAAACCCACTCTGTGAGTAACACAGATGATTAGTGTACGTGAGAGATTTGGTAGCTAAAGCCAGCTGAGAGTTTGGCTAGCTTGAAATGTGACATTTTATATATTCATGTCTCTATAGCACATGGAACAATTAGCAGGGTATTTCAGACACGATGGGTATTATTTTTGTTTACTGTAGATATCCAGAGGCAAGGGAAACCAGTGTGGAATTTAAAGGGTAGAAGTGGCACCTTCTCTGTGCCCTGGCGGCCCAGTGCAGCTCCTGCAGCCTCAGGTGTGGTGGCATTCAGGCTCCTCTGCAGTGATGCAGTGAGCAATGTTCGCTCCCACTGCTGATACGGCACCAACGTGACAGTCTCTGTAAGCTTCACTTCTAAACACTCTTATGTAAAAGCCATGAAAAATTTGAAAGGGCTGAGGTCAGAACATCTTGTTTTGGATTAGCATCTTGGAGTTTTAACGACCGCAGGAGGCAAATGTAGGCTTCTGTTTTCCTCTAAGATGTTTCAAAACAGAGTGATTAAAAAGTATTTTTATCTTCAGAAATTAACTACTGCTGGTGTCCAGTACTGTTTAACCTGTATCCCTTAATGGTCTTTATTTTCATATGCCACGGTAAAACATTGTTTAAATGGAATAAATTTTAAGCAATTAGTTGACTGAAAATAGCCTAGAGCAGTATTTGACATCTTAAGACTCAGAGGGTGAAATGCTTTGATGAATATTAAAAACTGTGGAAAAACCAGGAGAATTGATACCAAAAATACTAAGTGTTCTTTTCTTTCTACTGGGGTGAAGGGTAGTGGTGATGAAAGGTGAAAGGCTGTTTAGCTTTTTGTCCTAATTTGGTTCAGTCTTGGCATACTGTATTAAAATGACTGTTGGATCATATGAGCATGAAGTGTTCTTTAAACAATATGATTTCTGACAGACTTTTTCATGAGAGCTGGGAAATAACGTGCAGCTTAACTGCTGCAAAATACTTGTTGGAGAAACAAGATGTGCTGGTGCCTGGGATGATGAGTTCCCATGTGTGGTGAGATTTGGATGTGACGCAGTCGCTCTTGGTGAAGGAGGTGTCAAGCAGAGATTACCCAGCTGAGCTCCTCTTCATGGAATTCTGACACAGGGTGCTTGCCATGGCTCCTGGTGTTCAGATCTGCAGGGGTGCCACATGTTCTCTGTGAAATACAGGTCTTGTAATGCCTGTTCACCTTCCTCAGTGCCTCTGCGTGTTCCTGAAAGGGATTATCTCTCTTTGATAAGCTCCTTAGCAGCTCTGCACAGGCCTTTTCCTCCATGACTCTTCCCTCAAGATATTTATAGGTAAAGCATTAGCAACAAACACCACCTTACAGGCCTGAAATGGATTTTTACACAGGCTTCTCTTGGCTAAGGAAATTCAGCCATTGGCTCTTTAAATTTTGCAAGGAGTTTGTGTAGAATTCCATTCATAAGGAATATTTGTTTCTCGAGAGCAATGGCCCTACTAGTGTTTTTCACCCTTCTTCCTACATTTCAACATGAGACAGAGGTGGCTTGTGAACACGCAGGAGGAGAAAAGAGCAAATAGAGGAGGCGAGCATGGAAAGAGAGTGTGGTTTTTTCACTTAAATGTTGGAAAGCTGTGAAAGTGCAATAGCTGTTTCTCTTTCCTTATGATGCTTTGCCATGACACTATGGAATCAACCTTCAAGGGATAGAAAATGTCCTTGTGCTGCACAGAATTACTCACAAGAACCCATTCATTCTAGGAGGCAGATTGTAATGTGGAAAGGATGTTTTTCTGCTATAATTACTTGGTATATGTTTATATATACCAACTCTTCACAAGAAACTCTTTGGAGAGATGACTGTTTACCTTCAAATCAAATTATGCTTTTTGAATGGTCAGTAAAAAGCACATGGAAAAGATAACAATCTCTGAAAAGGCTACTTAACTGCAAAGCAGAAATGATCACTTTTCATCGAGAGGTCTCTCCTGTAGCTTATAGTCGTTTCCACATTAAATATTCAGGCTACTTTTCTTTCCACACTTAAGTGTGCCTGTAAGCTATCATTAGTTACTGCATAGTTGTACAAATCCGTGGAGGAAGTTCTTCAGCTGGTGTTTCTGTGCATAAGCTGTTCTTGAAGAAATTGTTAAGCTATTAATATTAGTCTGTTTTAAGGGAATGAATCCTAACTGCTCTCACCTGTCTGGCAAAAGTAGGAAATGCATCTTGTCTTTTTGCCTGATGCAAAAACATCATTGCTGTTGAAATTGGTTAAAAGCAGCAATGTCAGAAAGGCTTCAGTGATGCTATCTGGTAAAAAACTTTAGACCTTACAGTATGCAGAATGTTTATGAGCTTTTGACTGTTCAAGTAGCAGCCTGGGTCTCTTGGAATGACAGAACATCGCTGAGTAATAGCATTGTTTCAAAGAATGACTCGTGAGTCTGGATAAGATAATTCTGTGTGGTTTATACTTGTAAATGAAGATAGATATCTCTGGATGAATACATTGTTATCTTCATCAATTTGATGTGGTTCAGACAGAAAAGCTTATTTGAGGATAATTAGGTTAAGTAGAATGTCTTTCTGAGCAAGTCAAGTGGTCAAGAGATTTGAAAAGTAGTGAAAATTTCAGAAGGGCAATGAAACATGCTGAACAAGCTCTTCTGGTATGGAAGGGGAAGAAGGGGGTTCCCCTTTGTTGGAGGGGAAGAACACCAAAACCAAAAATGCAACCAAAAAATTAGGAGTTCATCTAGAGAAAAATGGAACTTCCTCAAGACACTTAGATATCTTTTGCCCAAATTGTGAAACAAGACCTTTGTGAACTGCTTGTGAAGGAAAGTGAATTGGAAGTGCTGTGGTTCTCATGTACCATGGAGGAACTGAAGACACTTCTGAGGAGAAACGTTTTTCTCTGTCCATGCAGAGTGAGTTCTTGACCCCTTTTAAACTAGGAGCAGAAGCTGCTGTATTTTTGGATTAACATTCTGGGGATTATTAAAGAAGAAATTTTACTTAGTCTGGGGGAGCTGAATAATATTTCTTCCTACGCTGTCCTTCATTCCAAGCTAGTGATTACCTTCCCCTGCTTCCCCTTGGACAGGCGATGTTTATAGGTCATAAAGAAGCACCAGCCAAATATAAAACAAACTTATAAAGCAGAGCAAAGTAGTAATGCTTTCTTCAATATTTTTATTGAAAGGAATGTAAATACTTTTACATTTTCAGTGTAAGTATTGAACTGTGTGGTTCTTCTATCCAGTGATTGAAAATAGTCACTATATTCATTATAGCTGAATGATTGGTATAGCTTTGTAGGTTTTTCTTTTTTTTAACAGGTTATCTACCAGAGATCTTGTTTCTTAATTTGAATAAATTAAATTTACATTTCATGGGCATTTTTATCCTACTGCTGCTGCAGTGCTAGCAACTGTTCAGTTTGATTGGTGAGATCATATGATTATTAAAAAAATCAGTATATTACAAAAATCCTTCCACATTAGAGGTGGGTTGGGTTCTGTTGGAATTTTTTCCCCTTTCTGTATATGATCGTAGTGTGATTTCCAACAAAGCTGCCTTAAGAAGTCTTCTCGCCTTAATGAGAATGCTTCTCAACATGGTCATTGCACTGGCTGTTTTCTAATGTGCAGTCTCTGGAGTCATCTGAAGAGCCAGAGAGTTTGAGTGAGTGTGAGTTAGACTTGGCTGAGTTAAGGTTGACTTGCTCCTTAGGAGGCTTCTTGTTGGCAGCTTTTGGGATGCTTTTTAAGCATAGAAGCCCTTTATGTTTCAACCTGGTCTGAATCCTTGGGTGACATCCCAGTCCTTCTGATACTTGAGTTGTCTTCATTCAGCCTGGATTTGAAGTATTTGCTTTGGACAGTGTTTTTCTCCTCTCTCCCATATCCCTACCTGTGTTCATCCCCAACTCCTCATCCCCCATTTGGAGAGGAGATGATGCCTGTCAACTTTCATGTCGTATCAGAAGGGTTTTTGAAATCCTGTGGAGTATAATTTCCAAACATTGGTGTAGCTGGTAAAGCATTTGTACCAGGGAATTGTCAGGCAGCTTTGAGGCTGCCAAGGCCCAAGTTAGACTAGCCCAGTGCACTGGAAGCCAAATGTAACCTTCTTGTGAGCATCCTTGGGAGCCCTCTGATGTTCTGCAGCTTTAGTTCACAAGTAACTACAGACTCAATAGAAATTTTTAAAATACATGGATTTTAATTGTGTTTAATTGCCACCAGAATACAGATTTTATCTGAAAAAAATCAGATTTTTATTTTGTATTCTCAGAATCATTAGAAAAGAGATAAAGGAGCAAAATTTCATTGTTATTGTTGAATGGACAATTTTGTTCGTCTGGAATCACTTCTGTATCCCATTAAACCTTTTGAACTGTCTAATTTGATCTCAAAGCAGAAATATTGACACATGACCCTTAACTGCAGATATGTTAAATTGAGATAGGAGTGGGCAATTAAAAATGTATCTTTAAATAGAAGTGCAATCTATAGAGTATCCAGCCCATTAAGCAAACTGTCAGACTGTAGCCTCTTCTTGCTGAGAGAAACGGAAATTAGAGTTGTGAGGTAGTGAAGAAAATAAAAATAGGGATAAGGAGGATGGAAGGTGGGGCTTGAAAAAGGTAAGCATGTTTGTTACACATGGTTTTTTGAGATAATGTAGAAGTGAAAGGCTGAACTTAGAATCTGCTGTGAGATGGTGGATATCTGACATTATTACAGTCCAAACAAATACTTAAGGGTGCAGGGCAATAATTGTTAACTTTGCATGAGTTGGACCATGGAACGATGAACTCATATCACTGACATGCTGCACTTGACTTGCAGCTTCGGGGTCCTTCTGCATGCTCAGTTCTGTGGCTTACTCAGGGTGTTGCTTGACTTTGGATCCTCATGGGTTCCTTCCAGCTCAGGATATTCTGTGATGCTGTGAATTCATTGTAGCATTTTATGAAAGTTGTGAGAAAATGTGGTGACGAGCTCTGTGGACTGGCATGTGTTTACTGATAGGTTGGTACAACGGGTTCCTGTTAAAGCAAACAAATCCTAGTTCCTGCTTTGCTTTCCTGAGCTGCCCTGCTGTGTTCTGTCCAGTGATGGCTCTTGCCACTCTGTAGTCCAACAAAGTGAAAATAAAGCTCACCAGGCTGTCCCCCAAGGCTGGCACTCATACACAGTGACATACAGCACTCCTGCCTGTGCTGGGACTGGGCTCAGGGATTCCTGCGGGATGTGCTCTGCCTGGCATTGGGACAGCACAGCAGAGAGAATTCACACGGGCTATTGCTCTTTCCCTTTCTATCCGTTGATGGATTCCTGCTTCACAAGAGCTTAGATTGTCCTGCTGGACCATGTTTCTTCTCCACTGAAAAGCTGAAGTGCAAATGCAGAGGGAAATACCTTCAAACTGTGGGGTTTTCTTTTCCGTTTTGCTTTCCATGTGGGAGTTACTGGGGCCCTCTTTGGTAGTAGCAAGCAAAGCCTTACATGCAGAGCTTAAAGCTATTTGAGGATTTGACCCACTGATCTTGCTTTCTGCTAAGTTAGAATGAACAATTAATTGGTGGTAGAAACCTGATAAACTTCCAGTTGCTTAACAACGTCAAAGCAAACAATACTACCATGTGTTTTCTCTGAGCTTGTTTGTATTTAAAATAGCCATGAACATGTCAAGTGGGGACATGAATAAAATGCTGTCCACATAAATGACTTGTGTAATTAAATTAAATGGAGATTTAAGTACCCGCTTGTTTCATTCGATGATGTTGCATTGTGTAAACCTATTACTTCAGGGTTTTTACAGCTGTTTGACTTATACTGGGACCTGAAGGTCAGCTTGTGTTTCTTTGTGGTAGGCTCCTGTTTACGTGCAGCAAACAGCAGACTGATGTTAAAGCACTGGCGCAGAGCCAAAGGTGTCCAAAATTCTGTGCTTTTGGGGAGTCTCCTCGTAGGTTGAGCATGATGAAGAAAATGAGTGTTTAGTAATGCCTAGTTACATACATACTTTAGAGTCAACTGACATCATCTAATCAAACCATAGATCATTTGGCTGCATGAATTAGGAGTATTAATTCTGTAAATAAGGCAAATATTGATGGGTGCAGTGGGATTAGTAGGTTACAGACATTTTTGCATAAGGGTTGCCAAATTTACTAGAAAACCTTGACGTTGTTATTTAAATAAAGGAAAAGCTCTGATCTTAAAAACAAGGCTAGAACCTGTGTGGCTGAAAACTTATAAAAGAATTGAAATTCCTGTAAAGTAGTTGATTCCCTCCCTTATCTATGAACTGCTGCATGCAAAAGTAATGCAATTTCTGCCCTTCAGCTGGATGCTCTTCAGGGCAGTAACTGGCGGCTCGCACCCAGCTGTGCGTCAGAATGAGCTCCAGGCATGTTTTGGCATGCAGGCAGCTCTGAAGAGTCCAGTTGTTGTTTGCACTTCCAGAAATGTTGGTTGGCCTGGTGGAGAAAAGTTTTGAACCTCCAAAGTGATAGCCCTAAAAATTCCTGAAGTTTATTACACCATAAAATAGTGAAGCAAAATAATTTTGTGGCCTTGGAAGGTGTAAGCTTTTAAACCCTGCTGTTTAGATGGAGTAAATGAGCCCAGAGAATCAAATATTGGCTAAGAGTATAGTAGTATGTGCATACAAGAGTGTTTATCTTAATAAGCAAAGACTGGTTATGTGAACTTGGAGAAGCTGTATGTGAAAGTGAGAGTTCAGAACTGCATGTTTAGGTGAGCTGAGCAGCCTTGTACAGCAGGAAAGCTTCAACTTGGGCCCAGGTTATTCTTGGAGTCAGTAGTCTGGAGGGAGGGGAAATATGGGAAATTACTTCATTAACTGACTTAGGTAGTGTTTCTTTCCTTTTGAATCACGGGTTTCTTCACTGAAAGCAGATCAGAGTATTATTCATTCTGCTAGTAGCCAAAGTAGAGTTAAAAAATTAAATAGCCAAGAAAAGAAGGTTAGATAAGATTCAAAACCAGAGCAGTTTACCTGCAGTTGAGATGTATAATTTGTGAACAGTTGTGAACTGATTTGCATTTCACATAGGCTTTTTTTTTTACTTTTTCTTTCTCTTTTCTGTGTAAATGTTAGTTTTCTACTGTGGGTCATCAGCTGGAATTCTGGATCTTATACTTGCATCCTTTTTAAATTTCTGTTAAGTTCAAAAAGCAATACAATGATAGGACTGTTTATGGCATTTATCCAAATCCGTTCTAAAATTAGAAGTTTTGAACAAACTAATTATCAAAGGCCCTTTGTAGCAGACTTGATCATTTAAACCTGTACAAACTACTGTATTTTAATCCAAATAAATCAGTTTTTTTAAAAAATTCTCCCTTTAGTTCATTAGTGACTGTAGCAATTAATTTATCAAAGAGCCTGAAAGTATCATCAGATAATGAAAAAGTACAAGCAGTGTTCTTTTTTCTGTATGATTTAAGAGGGCTTCCCAGAGAAGAGGCAGATCTGGGGCCCTTTGCAGGTAATACAGGTAGCAACTACACACTTGTCTTCTGTTCAGCCCCTCTTACCGAGATGCTGCTCTAGGTGTCAAACAAAACTGCCTGGACATTTTCCTAAGGGAGAAAATGAATGCAGATCAGTCAGAGAGTGGCTGCTTCAGACCGGGGATGGAGCTGTGCAGTCAGAACAGCATCTCTTTTATGCAGTGAGGAATGAGAGCTTTTTATGGCTGTGTGGCTTTTGTCTGGAAGATTTCAGTGCTGAAGGTTTGTTGGCCCAGCTCTGGTCAGAAGAGCCTGTTTTCATGTATTGCTTCCATGGCTCATGTCTCAGAGAGGTTTGTTGCCAACATTTCACAGCACTTCAGTCTATCACTCTTTTGTTAGCAGGGGAAGTTCATTTTGAATCTCTAGTTGTTTATCTTTTCAGCTTCTGGTAGTGGTTCTTCCTCATCGCTGTTCAGGAGCTCATTTTCGTCTTCTGTAAGAGTCAAGTGATTTGAATAATTTGGAAATATAAAATAAATCTAATTAAATTGGTCACCTCAGGGGATTGTACCTCTCTGGTAGGGTTTGTCTTTCACTTTGGGGTTAGCACATAGTGCTGCATACCTCAAGTGACATCCTGACTGTGACCTATAATTGCCAGGCCTTGCAAAGTACCTTCTCTTTCTGAAGATGAGAAATGGGAGCAGGGATGGAAAAAGAGGAACAGGAGATGTACAAAGGCAATGATACCTTGAAATGTGTAACATGAATAAAAATCCTTGAGAAACCTTGTTTTACACACTATGTGATAACTCAGAGGTGTGACAGCACCCTCGGAGAGGGTGATGTTTGAGGAAGGAATGTACTTTAGAATTTATCTGGCTTTGATACCACAGCTTTACAAACTTTATTTATTGTACATTTACTGAAAGAAGTCAGACATGTGATATTGAAGTAATTCAACATCCTGGTGGAGGAATGCTGTCAGGTGTTTGGATTAGTCTATAAATAATCATTGGACTTGATTGCTTAGAGATGATCATTAATCTCCAAGAAGTGCTATGGTTTTGGCTTTTTTTTTTTTGTCAGTTGTCTTCTGAGTTCACCAGTCGTGCCAAACTAGGAATGAGTTTAGTAATAAGCTTTTGTTTTATTAGAAAAAATGTTTTCAGATCATGCAGAATCTGAAACATGAGGTTCTCATTTTAGGCCTGACATCTCAAAATCTGCCCAGTTCCCTCTCCCCTAATACCAAACACATCCCTGAATATCCATATGGGTGCAGAGCAAGTCTGTCACTCACAGGGCAGCACAGGGAGTTTACCCTGCACCTGTGGGCAGTGTGACTTCTGGGGCAGGGAAGAGCAGCTGCGAGGGGCACAAGTGGAATGAGGCAGAGACACCCCAGTGGTTTCCTGGGAGTATTTGATCAGCACTCGTGACCAGCCGTGGTACAGTGAGTCAACCAGCCTTGCAGGGCTGTGTCAGGGAAGTGCTGCGGGTCACACTTGGGTGACCTGATGTGGTCAGCTGGATGAGAAACATTATTTTGTAATTGTAGACTGCTCAGAGTGGTTCTTTTTGAACTGGAGTACTCTAGGTGGGGTTTGAAGGAGGTCGCATTTAAAATGGCATCTTTGTGGAGCTGATCTCACCTTTCAGTATTTAAAAAGAAAGCAAATAACTGTTCTTAGTGGTTCACCAGTTAGATCGCTCCAGGGCAGTTTTGGGGTTCATAACTTACTCTGAGCACGTTTGAAGTTGGTGAGGGTAATTTGATTAATATTACTCAGATTTGAATGTGGCATGTTAATCAAGAATTCTATTTCAAGGGCCAGTAATGCCTCTCTGCTGCTTTTTGCTCTTGCTTTTACTGCAGGGAATTACATTCAGAATTTCTTGTCTGTGATTTCTTAAGTGCATCGGCGCTGGCCTGATTTCTTGCACAGTAAGGAGGCAGTTGCACAGAGAATGTTCTTTGCAGGCAGAAATATAGGGAAGACACATTTTTGCTTGCTGAAGTTTGGTTGTTGATAATAACACAACTTGATTTTTGAGTTCTAGAATGAGATTGCTTTTCAGAAAAATGTTAATTCTGCTCCAGAGTGTGTGTATGTAAGAGCCATGGGAACACAAGTTATCTTGTTCCATTGTTTTGATAAAGCTCTTCTAGGAGTAGGATCAAAACAATAAAGTAAAATGTGCCATAATATCCATGCTGTTATGCTACCAAGTGAAATGTTATGCTGGTTATGCTCGACACAGATAATTAGTGATTTAAATGCCTTATTTCTGGCATTAAATCTTGAATTTCTTTCAAAAGTAGCAGGTGTTGGGTTTCAAAGATCACTTGCAGAATATTTAAGTAGCTTAAAATACAGCATTCTAGAGAAAAATGATCAACCCAAGGATGTGTGAGGGTTCGGTTGTTTCTGAAAGGGGATGGCAGTGCCGTGGATGCTTTGCCTCCCCTGCCATCGGTGGCACCACGGGGTCTCTGCCCTGGCCTCCCAAAAGCAGGTGTGTTTCTGGCTCAGCAGGGCTGTGCCAGCCGCCTCCCTGGGCTCTCTTTTACTTCCATTTGCTTGACACTTCAGGCTGTGAGCCCTTACAAGCCTGCTTAAGTATTCCAGTGCTTCGGAATGTATCAGAATGCCCCTCTGGGTATGTACTGAAAACATGAGCCTCATTAACACACTTTTGTTTTGCCGCTTTTTGACAAAGCGATTGCACATTTAAGGAATTTGCTACTCACACCAAGCTGCTAATTTTCATAATCTATCCAAGATACCGACTTGATAAAAATAAACACGTCTCTTAGTCTTCAAAGATGGGTTGCCAAAACTGCACGTGGGCGGCAGCTCCTTAAAACACTTTTTACTTACACCTGAAGCTGTCAAATAGCTCTTTTCAGGAGCACTGTTTCTGAGTTCAGGTTTATAAATCACTGGAGTTGAGAGATTTTGTATTTTGTTGCAGAACCAACACGTTCCTGAGTACTACAATCAGATGCTTTAAGTGTGGAAATTGCAGTGTTGAGTGGTGCAGCTTTATTTAAAATATATACCAAAAGTTATTGCTTAGGGAAAAGCATTTATTTTATTGTAAAACAATGAATAAAGTAGGAAAGAAAAGATACAGTACTACCAAAATCACATTTATGCCAACATTGCTGAAAATGCCTGTGAATCCATGTATTTTTTTAAAGGGACACTTAGTGCAGTCTTAGTGGTTTCTGTCACTGAAATAATTTAGCTTTGCAGTTGTTCTTTCTATTTTAAGTTTTTGCTTAAGTTTTTATGCATTGGTTTTCCTAAGAGAAAAATCTTGCTTGTTTAAATTCATAATGGCCAGACCTGTGAAAACAGTGGTGTGAGGGTGGGGAGAATGTTTGTGTGTTAGTCTATGTGTCCCTCCTTTTTGTTTTTTAGATACCTATAAAATCCCAGGATTCTCTCCTCAAATTCTTTATGATTTAGATATGTTTTTTTATACTTGCCAGGAGTTAAAATCTGTCACAGATCTTTGCAAAATTAGAAAATATTGGTGTATTTCACTACATACTGTGCATCTAAGGAGAGTGATAATTGCCTGTGTTTGTAGCTTCCTGCAGTTCCTTTTTAATGCTTCTCGAAAGCTGCTTGTCTAAAGCAATTTTAAAGTTTAAAGAATGGTCTGGATTTTATTATCAATAATTAATTCTGGTCAAATCTCCGCAATATCTGGGGAGGAAACTCGATCCCAGGTACTTACATGCCTGTCTTGTTAGCACTGACACCTGACTCCAAGAGGTTGTTCAGCACTATTGGCTGGGACAAGAAGCAGCCCCATTTTACTGAAGCTGGAAAACTTGCTGTACCAGATGGTCAGAACAGACTTAGGTTGTTCTTTAGTCCAACTAAGTGGATTGGTGGAATTTGCTGTCAGTGAACTCTTAAGTTGTGCGATGGGTTTAGCACAAGTTGTCAGA
Organism: Campylorhamphus procurvoides; assembly: GCA_013396655.1. Taxonomy (NCBI): domain Eukaryota; kingdom Metazoa; phylum Chordata; class Aves; order Passeriformes; family Dendrocolaptidae; genus Campylorhamphus; species Campylorhamphus procurvoides. Next base: position 545,202 of record WBMV01006161.1, read on the forward strand.
GTGCTGCTGGCTCACTGGAGACTCTCGCTGCAGGCACTGGGGGTATTTCAGCTCTCACAGTGACAACTCAGTCTGCAGTGCCTGGAAATCCTGGCTCTTTGAGGCTGCTCCAGCTGCAGCTCTCGGTGCACAGGTGAAGTGGGAGCCATTCAGGAGTTGCTTCAGCACTGCACTCAATTGCTTTGCAGATTTGTTCATATTCCCTGTGCTCTTAACACGTCTGTGGCTTGCTTTTACTTTCCTTGCTTCTGACGTTCGAGTTGGCACTTCAGCCCTGCTCAGTCATTTCAGATTTGCAAATTCCACATCTCGAGCTGCTTTATACCTGTATCAATGCGAAGTGCTAATGCACACTTAAACTGGAGAGCACTTTCAAGGTTGACTTTTATTGATTTATTTTTCTAAAACCAGCATGTAGGATTGTTTATGAATGTAGAACAGGGATTTTTATATACCCAAAAGTGAATCTAAAGGCCCAGAGCCTGTAGCTGGGAAAGGGAAGTTCTAGGAATGAGATATATAATTATACTTTGTTTTTGTGAATCTATTTCAGCTTGAGAATTAAGAGGAAAATGCAAATCTTACATCTGAAATCTGTCTAGTTCTCATTTTTGCTATCTAGCTCGCTGATTGTTGATAATAAAATATTTTCACATTTTGTCTTGAGAAACTGGATCCACATAAGAAATAGCTTTGTCCTTTTGAGAGAGATGTTTTCCTGAGCTTTATTTTTGTAGGGAAGTTGTAGTTGATTGTGACTCCTTCCTGGTAGAGAGCATCAGGCTGTTCACACAAGTACAGAAAGCAAGGAGGTTGGGTGCAAGTAGCTCATACAGCCAAGTGTTTTGTGGTAGATCTGCAGGGGAACTTGCTGGTTTCACACGGAAACCCGAGAGACTGAAGCTTAACTTCTGCGTGCTTAAACCTCATTTGCTGTGAAACTGCACAGTAAATTTTGGTATTTTTTTCACTAGACTTCATGTTCCTATTCTTTATGGACTGTTTTTCTTGGCGTGTCATGATTAATGAGCAGTGGCAGAAAATGAAACAGTATCTCGAAAGCCTGGCCAAAGTAGTTCTGCTGTTGTCACATGGCCCTTGCAAAGGTGAAGTCTTAATGTTTTTATTAGTAGTGTCAATACCTAAATATTTTTGCATGCTGGCCTGGTTCTCTTACAGCTCACACTGTGACCATTTCAATGCCAGCTTGCCTGGGAACAGCCAGGAGTCAGGAGTGAGGGCAACTGTGCCCAGAACCTTGAAGGAAATACAGCACTGGCCGATAACTAAGAAATCAATTAGTAGCATAATGTAGACATCACAAATGATGAGAAGTGTTTATGTCCCAGAATGAGATCCTTGCTAGTGATAGAAGAGTCAATTTCCTGCCTCTGGATTTTAAAAGCTCTCAAGAATAGCATTTACAGTCTAGTAAAATTGGGGTTTAAAGGTGGGGATTTTTCTTCTTTTAAGTCTTTTGTGCTTTGACTATAATATAGATAAAAGGATTGGGTTAGTTTTTCTTAGTAGGAATGTTATTTTTGCTGTTTATGCATTTCTGATGATCACTGGAATCTTTTTTTCTTCAAAGGCCAAGACAGTAGTAATAAGTATTCTCATCTCATTTTTCAGTGGTTAGTGCATGCTTAAGAAACTTTTAAGTGCAACTTCCTTTTACCAGCCACCTGAGAATGTTCTATGACACCGATGCAGGCTTTGGTTGTAGCTCGATCCACAAGGTTGCGTAAAGAGACAAACCCAAGGGATTTTTTTAGAAGAGAAAATTCTTTTTGTCTTACTCCTATATGCCTGACAGTTGCAGAGGTCACCAAATCTTGGCTGGTATCTTTGGACTACATTTTAAAAAGAGAAGTAGCAATTGAGGAAATTCTCAGGAGAGTTACAGCAGAAATAAAACCAATAAAGATAAGTGAGCTAAACATTGCTTCGAAACATCCAATTAAAAATAAAAGGCAACAGAAGGGTTTGCACAAACCCCATGGGAGGAAAAAGTGAAGCAAGACACACTCAATAAATCTTTTAGGCTAGGCTAAAATATATGGAACCAGTTTACTTTGTGCATATGTGTTTCCTTTACACTGTACCACTGCTGCTTCAGTAGATTCTTAAAAAAAAATTCCCAGCCAAGCAGCAGTTTGATTTGTGACTGCCTGTAACTCGGCCCTTGAGGAGAGAGACAACAAAATAGATCATTTTCAGTGTCTCTCAGTGTTAGGTGTCTGTGCTACCTCTGGAGCCAGTGTGTGTGTGCTGAGCAGTCTTTTGGCTGCAGACACAGATATTGATATTGTTATGGTAAAAGCCGGATTGTAGGATGTTTGAGTGAATTTTAATTAGATGAGAAGCAGCTACAGGAGCCAAGTTTTTGTAGCATGAGTCATGGTTTGCGTGCTGTGGAGCAGTTCCATCAGTGAGAGTTCTCCCAGAGTAATGACTACAGCGACTGGCCCAGTGCCAAGGAAGGGTGCCAGTTTCTGGCTGTGCTTACTGTGGTGCTTATTAGTTCTTTTCCCAGTAAGGGCTCCTCTGAACTCTTAATTTAAGAAAAACTACCTTTTGAAAAGTGTGAAGTTTGGGAATACGCACAGGTAATTGTGCCAATGATATTTGCAGTGGTAAGCAAGATTTTGGTGCTCTGTTGTCCCTCAAGACCACAGCTGATGCTATGCAAGGTTGAATTCACCTTGCCTAGCAGAAGTTTTATTTGCAGTGTTGGAGTGTGGGAGCTGGGTGGGCAATGACTGGAGGCGCCTGTGTCCATACATGATGCATAATAACCTTGCACACAGTTCAGCAGGAACACAGGTTATGAATCAGACTGTAAGAATGTGAAAGTTAGGCAATTCAGAGTAATGTTTTCCATGGCACCGTCACTTGGTTCTGCTGCGCAGCATAAGGGAGTTTGTCATGCTTATTATGCACAAGTTGAAGTTGCCTGAGGAGCAAAAAGGGGGCAATTTCCAGAGACAAATCTGGTCAGCTGGATTTGTGGTATTATTGCATGTTCTGTTCAGTAGGTCCAACAGTAAGTGTCAGAAACCAACCTCTGTCCACTCCTAGTCTGGGGAATTAAAGGTATTTCTGCTGGTTATCTTGCCCCTGAGGTTCTGCTGTGATGGGCATTCTGTTCAGCTAACAGACATCTTTCCTTCGTGGGGGGTCACCTGAGCCATCAGGAAACAGTATCATGTGCAAAGGTGTGGAGTGGCTACAGTTATTTTGGGTGTCTCAGAGCAGGAAGTTCATGGCAGATTAGTCATGATGTTGCTAATAAAATAACAATTACCTAAGAAGCAAACTTCTTTGCATTCTTAACATGGGAAATGTCTACTTGGTTGCACAAGTGGAATCTTGATGTACCAGGAGGTGAGAGGGCTTGAGGAATGTGTGTGCTCTTAGTGGTTCCTGTGGTGGCATGAAACTGGTAATTCTCTTCTGAAATGGCTATTGAAGAGCTTTGTTTAACATCAATCCAGACTTTGGAACCCTCTCTGGGGAATGCCTACAACTGTTCTCTCAAGGAATGAGGATTGAGATCTGCATTTGAAACACTCGTGTGTGAAGACACTGAAGCCAAATGTCATGACAGTGAGCTGGTGTGGGATATCCATATGGGACTCCTTCACACTGAGAGCTCATGGAATCACTGAATGGCTTGTTGGAATCACAGAATGGGGTTGGCAGGTCCCTCTGGAGGTTGTGTCATCCAGCCCCCTGCTCCAGCAGGGTCACCCCCAGCAGGCTGCCCAGGACTGTGTCCAGATGGCTTTCAGCACCAATGATGGAGACTTGATAACCTACCTCCCTGGGAAAGAAACCTGGGCCAGTCTCAGTCACCTCTTCTTAAACTCATTAGCTGCACGGGGAAGGAGCTGAGGTTTGCTTTGTGCATTATCAGACTTTTTTGTGCCAGTTCTCTTGGATGTTTAGAGGGAGAGAAAGTGCTGCAGTCCTTTTCTGCGCTGAACTAAGAAGTCCCTTCATCTCCCAGGCTTTCCAATACTCATACTGGCTGTGAGCTCTTGGAATTAGCTGAAAGGACTGTGGGCAAATACAGTATATGAGTAATGAAGTTCTGTTTTAGAAATTTGGTGTAACAGTGGTGCTATTTCCCTGGTGCTTTGCCAGCGATTTAATTAGAAGTGGCAGTTCTAATTAAATAACACAACTGGAGGCTGGATTATTTTTCTCCTCTGGTTTCCTCTCAGTTTCAGGAGCAAGGGGTTTTTTCTACAGTAGTTTCACTTAGTGCAAAAGTGCATATGGTAAGTAGAATGTTCAGCTGTACCATGGAAACCACATGAAATGTGGCTGTTTAATAATAGTGATGCATAACATTCATAATTTAAAGTGTTTCCACTAAATAACTTTTTCAGTTATTCAGCAGATTCTAGAAAAGCAATGACAATACCAGAGGCTAATACTTAAGAGGGAACAGGAATTGAACAAAACATGTTTCTGTTTTTTTTTTTTTCTGGGTTTTTTTTGGTTTTTTTTTGTTTTTTTTTTTGTTTGTTTGTTTTTAGGTTTTTTTTTTTTGTTGGAAATAACCTCTATCTAGTTGAGAGGTTTTCTGCTGAGTAAATTGAAATTCTGACCTTTGACTCTGAGTTACATTTAATTCTTGTGGTTTAGTTGTAGTTTGGGCTGCTTTTTGGGGGGATAAGTTGTCACGAATGTTTGCTGGGTTTTGCCAGTGCTGTGTGCTATGATTTTTCAAAGCCACACTTGCCTCAGTGATCGGGGTTTGGCGATAGAGCACCTCTATCATCTCCAGTTGGAGTAGTAGAATTCCTGACTTCAAGTGACAATGTGGATATTTAGAACAAATCATGTCGATATAAATGTATTTTTACACATATATTTTCTTTAAATCATCAGGCTAATCAAATTCAGTAATTTCCCAATTAATGTTGATTATTTTCTTGTTTTCTTTTGTAACATCAGTAAAATACTGTGCAATTATTAGCATTGAAAATATTCCAATTTTACCTTTTAAGGCAGCTAATATCAATGATGGTCCAGTTTTCCCCTTTTAGGTAGCTAATACTAACCACAGTGCCAGATTTTGAAGTCTCTGGAATATTAGAATATCATCCCTGGGTTTTTATTTGCAGGAAGTGGAGATAAACATTCATTATCTGGATGGGCTATTGACTGGGTTTGTTATATTCCTGAAAGTGTGAGGGTTTAAAAGGTTGGTCGTATCTTTAGTGCTCTTTAATTGGTAGAAGGGATGAACCTGACACCGTGAGAAACTGGAATGCATCAAGTCTTCTTTTACATAAGTGGGATTATTGGGTGGTTCTTTTATTTTCCAGAGGTACAGAATGATTTACTCACCCTGTTTGTTTTGCCAACAGAGATAACCCAGTTTTCTAGTGTTTCCCAAGAAACTCGAGAGCTTGGGAGCTGACACTACATGTGTAAATACAGAAGTGGTAGTTCCCTTACTAGTAGGGAAAAAGCTGAAATCCCTTTTGGCAGGTTTTGTACAACCACTGTCCATTAACAATGAGAGCTTGCCTGCTGGGTCCTCCTGCCTGCAGTGCTGGATCATGGCCTGGCCTCATCGTGGAGTTCTTCATACCTGCACTTCCTTGGATTAGCTCACATTGGTTATATTATGTATCTTTGGGGTATAACGTACGGCACAGGGTGCAGAAGTAAAGGAAAGCACATGTTTAATGGTGAGGGCTTGTTTGCACAAAAAAACCCAGAATTTTGTCAAAAGCTGAGGTTTCAATACCTCTTAATGCTTACTTGAAGTTTTATTTGTAGCGGGTTTCTGTTTATTCTCTCCTTGCTTTACTTAAAAGGAAAAACCAGCCTCAGACTTACTTGCCTGGGAGCATCTTTATTCACTGTCTGTAGAACAAGTGAGATGACGCAGTGGTTGAATCAGATAAGCTATTTAGGCGTGTCTTACTGAAATCAGACCAAGTAGGCATGACGAGGCAAAACCCATCCTAGAATGACTTGGACTGGAAGGGACCTTGAGGACCATCTAGTTCTAAGGCCCTGCCATGGGCAGGGACACCTTCCACTAGCCCAGGTTGCTCCAATCCCTGTCCAACCTGGCCTTGGACACTTCCAGGGATGGGGCGGCCTGTGTCATGGCCTCACCACCCTCACAGGGAAGAATTTAGTCCTTTTATCTAGTCTAACCCTCTGTTGGTTTTAAGGCATTCCCCCTTGTTCTGTCACTCCATGCCCTTGTCCTTCTCTGGCTTTCTTGTACTGGAAGGTGCTTTTAGGTCTTCTCAGAGCCTTCTCTTCCCCAGGCTGAACAGCCCCAGTTCTCTCAGCCTGTCCTCCTAGGAGAGATTCTCCAGCCTTCTGAGCACCTTCATGGCCTCCTCTGAACTCCAGCAGGTCCATGTCCTTCTTATTATGGATGCAGTACTGCAGATGGAGTGTCCTGAGAGTGGAGTAGGGAAGTCACCTCCCTTGACCTGGTGCCCAGGGTCCTTTGGATGCAGCCCAGGACACAGTTGGCTTTCTGGGCTGCAGGTACGCTGCCAGGTCATGTTGAGCTTGCGTTTGGCCTTGTTGGACCTTCATGGCATTCACATGGGCGCACCTCTCCAGCCTGTCAGGGTCCCTCTGGATGCCATCCCTTCCCTCCATCCTGCCAGCCACACCACACAGCTCAGTGGTGTTGGCAGACTTGCTGAGGATGCCCTCAGTCCCACTGTCCGTGTCACCCACAAAGGTGTTAAACAGTGCCAGTTCCAATACCAACCCCAAGGAATGCCACTTGTCACTGGTGTCTGCTTGGGCATCGGCTCTCCTTTGGGATTTATTTTTGGATGAAAACACTCTTTTTGGGTACTAGCTTTTAGTAGTATGTGTTTGCAATATGAGCATTTTTATTTTTTTCCCAAAAATTGCTTTTACAAACCAAGTGAATGGAGTTACATAAAAGTGATTTTAAAAATAATGTCAAGACAATCCTCTTTCAAAGTAAGATCATACTCATGTAGCTTAGAGGTCATGGCATCAGCACGATGGTATCAAAGATTGCTGTGATAGAAAGCCTCAGATGGTTAAAAGCTATTCATGCACATGGTATTTGAGGAGGAGATTTGTTGTTATTATGAGCAAAGACTTAGTAACTTGGCAGAGCAGAAAAAGAATAATACAGTGGGTTAGTCATAATCCACTTCTTTGTTTTAAAACAAGTTAGTGGATGGAAGACAATCAAGTTACAACTTAATGTGGAACTCCTTTGTGAGTTTATTACTTTTACCATGGCTTTTTATGGGCCATGTAGAAATAAATACCAGCTTTACTTATGAGCCTCTATTTTGTAAAGACCAGTTTAACCATTAGGATATTTTTATTAATGCAATAGTATCTTTAGTCCTGTAATACTAGTCCAGCCTACTGTTATTTTTGAAGAAATATTCCTGTAGGCATGTGCTTATGTATTCTTAGCTTTTCTTTTTGTTATGAAAAGCTTTGGCTTTGATGTGGTGCTTAAATTTCCTCTGAGTCATAGTGGTAGTTGCCAAACCATTGTTTTTGTTCTATTTGGACTTGATTCTACTTCTACAGTTGTTTCCTCCTGGGGGGTTAAAGTCCATGAGCTTTTATTAAGATAAATGTCAGTGATTTCAAGTGGATTTGCATAAAAGAAGCCCTTACTCTCTGGTAGGGCAAGTCATGTGTAATGTTTAGTTTTAAAGTAACAGTGACTACAGGAAATATTGGAAATAAAAGTTGTTGACCTTTTCTTCACAATGGAATTTCCCTTTCCATTAAATATGGAATACTCGCTCATGTGTAAGCTGTCAGCAAACTGAACATCCTCACTGGTCATCTTCTGTTTAAAAACATAGAAGACTTTCTCCCTCCCAAACAATTAATGCAGCATCTTGTTCTAGAAATGACATCAAGGTAAAAGACGGTGATCATTGATGCGATTTCTAAAAATAAGCATTGCCAAAGTAAAGAACTTACAGTTCAGAGTTTGCTCTTTGCAGCAGCTTCAAAACCAGCAGCTTTACTCATGTCTGTCCCAGCCAAGTGGCTGTCCTAGATCATGACTTGGTACCAGTCTTATATGCAGGAGTTAGTCATTTATATTAAAATTATTTGGCATCAGTGCACAGGTCATGACTTATTTCAACTTAAAAAAATCATTTGCTACTATAGTTTGCATATTGCTGTAGCTCACAGTGATTTTTGGCATTATAGTCATCTGTGGGGCTTTTTTCTTTAACTGTTAGATGATGCTGTTTTAACATTTGCAAGGAGAGTATTTCTTATGTGTGTCTTACAGCATTATTTCAGAACCTAAGGTACTTGAAAATGCCTTAACAATGTTAGTTACTAAACAAAAATCTGTTGAGAGTTTATAATTAGGGTTAGAATGGGGTCTGTAGGACTGGAATTCAGCAAGGCAGTCAAGTATGTCCTGCAGCCCATCCTTCTCCAGTGAAGTATTTGAGGTGCTTTAGGTGCTCCTTAGTGCTGAGTCAGTGCCTCAGATTCCAGGCATCTCATAGAGGATATATTCTTCTGAACTGGGAGGAAGGTCTTAGGAACTGAAAGCAGGAAGAATTGGCATTGACTCAGCACTAATGAGCACTAAAGCAAAGCTACTGTAACTTTTGGCAGTTAAGAAACAGAAAAAAAAAAATTGAGCTATTCATTCAGGACCAACTGTATAACACCCATTGTCAGTGTTGGTGCTATAAACAGGGTCCCTGAATATATGTGGATTTAAGTATTTGGTTGACTGACTTTCCAGTGCACGAGAGGGGAGAGGTAGGAAGACTTTCAGACAGATGGAACTCAAGTGCTGATTCAGCAGCATTTTGTAATTGTAAATGATCTCAGTCCTAGTTTCAGAAGGTCCCCCCCCTTTCATCTCAGTCTCTAAAGCTGTCAAAATATCTGATGCCAAATGGTGGTAAGCAGCCTGCAACTGCATTGTTACATATTCCTCTAGAATCTGGAAAGTGGGAGCTGCCCTTGGGCTGCAGTGTGTTGTGCTAAGGCAGTCCCAGGGAGGGAAGGGGACTGGTTGAAGAAGATTTGGCTAACCATCAGTTGTAAGCAATGGCAAGTTGGAGTCACAAAGGACAAGACACTGGTGTAGGGACAGGAAGGGGCAGCAAGGGGAAGATACAGGGTGAAAAGTGCATTCAGGCTCTCCTGCAAGGCAAAGGTAGCACTTGCCCAAAGATCCATGAGGGAGGTGGTGCAAGGTGCAGCACTGCACAGAAGATCAGATTAAAGGGGTGATAGAGAGAAGATGAGACACAGGGTACACAGAGTTAAATGTCAGGTGCAGATTGGTTGGCAAACATGTGGGTGACCAGGTGATCAAACTCGCACTTCTGGCTCTCAGGGCCGTCCTGTTTACTTTGGCACTGAGGAGTTTCACAGCACATCATTCAGTTTCAGTAGATGTGCTGTTTACATAGTATCTGAAGCATATAATAGATATAAAACTACCACACATTTTATATAGAAAACAACAATTAATGTATAGAGAACTTGAAAAATATCTCCTCTACCCTGATGAGGGTATTTAGCTCAGAAATTGGCAAAATGCATATAAACCATTAGTACTCTTTGTTCTCTAGGGATTGTTGTTTAAAGTTGTTTTCACCTGTGCCTTTGTTACAAGGGTGAAGTGAGTGAATTGCTAGCTGTCTGTTTCAGCCCACAGCAAAGTATAGAAAGATGAAAAAGTAGGATTTATTAGCTCAAACTCAGCACCATGTGAATGTGTGCTTTTAGGAACTGTTTAAAGGTTCCCAACATTTGAGTAAAATCCGGTTTCCATTCTCTTTCCTCTGTTCGTTATAGACATCATTAAACACAAATCAAGGAAAAAAGTGAAATCATGGGCTCAGTGCTTTGCTATTAGCATCACACCTTGTCTTTACTCCTTTTGTCACCTCCCCTGAAGTCGCGTGCTCCTCAATTTCAGCAGCGCTGCCAGGAACAAAAGAAACTCAGGAATACCCTGCACCTTTGGGTCAGAGGTATCATAGAAATCAGGGCTGAAGTGCCTTGATAAAGTGGCCTGAAGACTCTTGCAGCGTCTCTGCCTCTCTAATCCGTGCTTTGTAGGTAGGAATGAAGTCTCTGTGTCCATTTATCAATTTCTCACCCGCTGTGAATGGTAAAATATTAACACAGAAAGCGGGCGGGAAGTGCAAGAAAGCCCTGCAGGAACATCAGCCAGCTGAGAACTGCTATTGTTGGCGGCCTCTGCAGCTGAGCACAAATGTGCCTTTTGTTTTCTCAATGCCCCGGGGCAGAATTTGGAGCTCTACAGGTGTGGCTTTTAGTCATTATTTTACAAAGCGTCCTGAATTAATATATTTTGCTTTTCCTTGGTATTCAGAAGCCTGATTGAAGAGAAGTGTGTGTGCGAACACAGCCACAGTAATAACTGGAGGCATCCTCAGTGCCCTGATTTCTGCTCTGTTGATGCTTTTGACCAGTGGCCTAATAAAAGAATTGGCTCTGCTATTGTTGTTGCATACTCCTGCCCCTTATGGAGCCGGGTATCCATGGAAAAGATGTCTTTATAACAGTGAACACCTGGTGCATGATTCTGCTCAGGAAACATTGGGGGGGATGTCAGATGAGTACGCGCCGTGTCTGTAATTGTTTATTATAAGAATGTCCCACTTTCTGAGCTATAAATACCTGCAAGAGAAGAATAAGTAAAAACTGTTTTCAAATATCTCCCCAGGATGCTGGAACATTCATTCTGAAAATGTGCTTTTGGGAATCAAAGGACTATATTCCTTAGCATTTACCTTCTTTAAGAATAGTGGTGGGGGTAAGTGAGGTTTATCTGTGAGCGTTGCTGTAGCATAAGCTCAGTAATGGAAAATTCAAAGGGCTGTGGGATGTACTGTTACATGAGTAAATGTAGTTCTTGTTTTATCTTACAGGCTGAAAATGAATGAGTTGCAAATTGCTAAAGGTCCATAACTTGTCTTTCATACGAACCAGCTCAAGCAGGGGCTTAGTAATACAATTGGCCTCCACTGTCAGGCTAAACCATGACAGGCAGCTAAGCCCCACACAGCCTCGTTCACTCACTCCTCCCACACCCTGCAGGAGGATAGGAAAAAATATAATTTGTGGGTTGTGTTTAAGGTACTTAAATAGGACAGAAAAGGAAGGGAAAATAATAATGAAGATGATAAAAGAATTAAATTATACAAAACAAGTGGTGCATGATGCAACTGCTCACTGAGCAGTGCCCACTCAGTTCCTGAGCAGCAGTGCCCAGCCAGCTTTCCCCCAGATTTATCACAGAATGTTTGGGGCTGGAAGTGACCTTTGGAGATCATCTAGTCCAACCCCCTGATAAAGCAGGTTCACCTGGAGCACTTTGCATGGGATTGTGTCCAGGCAGGTGTCCACTGTCTCCAGAGAAGGAAACTCCAGAGCCCCTCTGGGCAGCCTGTTCCAGTGCTCAGTCACCCTCACAATAAAGAAACATTTACTCATATTTGGATGGAACTTCCTCTGTCCCAGTTTGTGCCCATTGCTCCTTGTCCTGGCACTGGGCACCACTGGGAGGGGTTTGGCCCCATCCTATTGACACACACCCTTAAGGTATGCCTTGATAAGACCCCCTCTCAGGCATTTCTTCTCCAGCTAAAGAGGCCCAGTTCCCTCAGCTTTTCCTCATAAGAAACACTCCAGTCCCCCAGTCATCCCTGTGGAACAGTTAGCTCCAAGTCTGCAGCCAGACTGCGCTGCTGATCCCAGCCCTCTGAGCTCTGCCTTTCCCTCGTTCCCAATCCACTTCACGGGCCACTTAGCTATCCTCTAAAGGAGGTATGGAAAACAGTGTCAACAGCCTTGCTGAACTCAAGGAATACATATTTTTACGTTATATATTTATGCTGAGGATGATACCGTATGCTATGGAATTTTGCTTTTCTGGGGCTAGTCCGGGTCAGTTGTCCTGGCTGTCCCCTTTCCAGCTTCATGTGCCCCCAACATTCTCCTGCTGGGGTGGTGTGAGAAGCTGATTAGTGCAAACACTGCTTGCCAACAGCTAAAATCACCATGGTATCAACATTATTCTCATCCTAAATGCAGAATGCAGCACTATACCAGCCACTAGGAAGAAAATGATCCCAGCTGAAACCAGGACACCAAATAATGACTTCAACTTACAGAAATGATCAGGTCTAAGAAAGAGAACTGGACTGTTTCCAGAGCCTTAATGCTTCCTCAGAGAGAGCTTAGAAAATGTGTTTGATGCAGTTAGGTTGTGTACAAACCACATTCCTGGACTTAGAGCAAGTCTCTGTTGCGCACTGTTCCTATACACAGAATACCCTTTAAAGCACAAATATTTACATTCCATGAGACCTAGGACACTTCACTGTGCTCCTTGCAGTTGTCAGCAGAGTTGACAAAATCAGGGTGGTGATGTGGGCAGTTTTGTGCTCTGTTAACCTGTGTCTCCCTCTCTGAGTGGCATACATTGGTTTGCACAACTGCCAGGGAAAAGGTATAGAAAGAACGTGGCTGCAGCTTCAGTCAGCCAGGCTTCATGTTTGACATTTTGATACTACTGAAATCTAAACATTCTTGAATGCCTTTTTTTTTTTTCCTCCCCTGCAGCAAATTTTACAGCTCTATAGTTTTTTTGGCCTAGAGTCTGTGCACACAGAAGGGTTTAGCGTTGTCTTAATGTTTCAGTTTTATGTATTTTTACACAAGCCACACATTTATTTCTCAGGGGAGAGTTCCACTAACTTTGTGCCACTGCATTGTAGCAACATCATCCACAGGCTGGTTCCAGGCAGTCCTTTTTTATTCCTCAGAAGTGAGAGGGCAAAGTTTGTTTGGACTGCCTGTTTCCCATCAGGAAGAGCATCAGCCTACTCTTCCATGCACGGAATTGGTGCAAATCTGCCTTTTCTTGTGCACATGCATGGCCTTAATGGTGTCACTACAGCCTGGGGACCAGCCCCAGAGCTGCTTTAGGGAGATATGTTCTTCTGAATGATTTAATAAAAAATAAGAATTCAGGAACCAGTGCAAAGCTGGAGGGACCCTGTCCTGGGAGTCTGCAGATCTAGGTGGGGTTGTGGTCTGGGGCGGCAGAACTGCAGAGCCGTGCCCTTGTGTGATGTGTGTGAACAACAATGCCCATGAAAATACCTATTCAGCAGCTACCTGCCTAAATATTTGCAGGAGTAATATCTCCTTGTGCCCCCTAAACTCCTCCAAGCTCGCCTGGTTAGTTTCTCCCTGGCCCCTGAGTTGCCTAGAAATTATGTGGAGCAGGGCTTAAGTTTTTAGGGAAGGGCTTCATCTCCTTAGCAGGATCAAAGCTCTCTGACGCTTGGTTCAAAGACCTTAAACACCTTTTGTCTCAGGGAACATTCTCTTGATCTCTCTTGTTAAGATAGAAGAGCTTATTCTGGTGAGATTTTAGGTGCCCAGAGGTTACGTCCTGCCACAATAGAGTTTTAGACTCTAATAAAAACAAAAAGCATGAAGGGAAAAGAGATCTTAGTGATCTACAGGGTTTCCTTTTAAAGGAAGCTTCAGGGTTTTTTGTGAAGAGTAAGCAAAAGAAAGTCTTTTTAGTCAGTCTAAAGTAAGAAAAATAGTACAGCTGTGTCCTAGTACATCCTGTTGTCAGAATTTCTGCAGTTTAGATACCTGTGTTGATAGGAGGGGAGCAGTAGGCATTTCTGCCATGGTGATAAGCTCATTTGGGTGGTCATGCAGGATCAGCACTTTGGGTAAGAATCATTACATCTTGGTGGAAGAGATTTATGCTGAAGATGGTAATTATAAAATATGATGTAATCTAAGAAATGGGTATAGTCTGTGTATGTAAGTTTGGGTAAGAAAGTAAATACTGATACCACTGAAACAATGTGTTGCTTTCTTTGCCTACTTAATTGAAACTTTATGCAGACAGTCTGATTTTCTGATGCAGATGTCATAAATTGTAATACAGATTTTGGTCTATTAGAATATTGTCATATAAATGAGGATTAGTTCAAGTCTTTACATTCATACAGGCTCTCAGTACCCCAGATTTTACACATATATATTCTGTTTCAGGTTTCACACCATTTCATTAGCTATTGTAAAGGCTGAGTTTTTCATGGTTCAGTGCATTAAATCTTTTTTTCCCCTTTTTCTTGGCTTCAAGTCAGATTAAAGTTATTTGTAGGTGGCTGCAAGGATTTTTCCATTAATAAACCCGTATTATTCTCATTGCTGCCTTCTTTCCGATTGTATCAGTGGTGCACAGGCAGTGATCTTTTTCCAGTCCTGATAACTGGCTGTTGCTGTGGTAGAGGCCTTTGTTCACAAATAGAGACTTGTTTTCATAAAAGAATCTAGAATTTATAAAGCATTCCTTCTTCTGCATTTGCTTTGCTGCTTTTTGAGCCTCTTACTTGCATCTTTCATTTAATTACATTTTCTTATATAGACAGTTTAGGAGGCCTGTTTGTAATTGAGTCCATGTAATTAAAAGAGCAAAGGAAGCAAATATATAAATGTTCTTGTGTGTTCCCTTTTTATTATGTGAGTGGCTTTAAAGCTTGGCTTCCTCTTCCTCATAATAATATTTCCTGCTTCTGGGTAAACTGACAGGTAAACACAGTTTTAGCTACGAATTATATGCTGTCAAAATTGAGAGAAATGAACTTTTTGATATTAATAAGTGATGTATTACTGGATTTCTTTTTTCTAGAGCTTTTCCTCTGATACTGTTGTAACATGAACATGTTATGCCAGATGCTACCATGAGCTTCCTCAGAATTTGTGGGGGTTTGCTGCCTGCTAGGTAGTTTCTCTGGCTGTTCTCTTCATGGCAGGACACTTCTTTCCTGAGGAACTAGGTCCAGTGGCACACCTTACATTTCAGATGTTTGGGAGCTGAGTGCTCCAAGTATTTCAGTTTGACCTGCCCTTTGACATTCACCTTTAGATCACCAGTAACTGAGACTTGGCAGAAACCAGGGGAACAGAAATAGATATTAATGTCCAGCATTTGCAGTTGCATGGACTTGTAAATAAGCTGAGTGGAGAGAGGAAGGAACACACAATTTTCTGAAGCTTGTAGAAGAAATGTGCAGATTTCAAAGGAGAGTTGTCTTCTTGGGTACCGCACAAAGGTAATTTCACATTTGGTCCCCTTCCAAAAACACATACTACAGACTTACTCAGAGGGTTTCTGACGCTCCTCTGATAACACTAAGGAATACTTTAGTTCCTTGGAAGTGCACCTGTCATCTTCTGGACCTTAAAGTGCACTTAAATCCTTGACTCAGAGAGTATCTACTGCTCTTTGTGCTGCCTCATGGCACAATGGGCATGCTGTGAGGTACCTCCAGTCACTGGCATTCCTTTATAGCCATTACTGCGACACAAACAACTGAATGAGTTAAGTGCAGAAAGCTCGTTATTCTAATTCACATGGCACCAGAGACCACCTCATTGGTACCTGTCAATATTGTAGTTCTGTCTGGAGGGAAAATCTGGGAGTATCATAATGCAGGCAATAGTGATAATGGTGATGGAGCTTTTATACATTGCAGTGCATCCAGCAGCATTTCTAGTAAGACGGTTTTGTGGTGACTTGCAAAGATACCAGGTGTGCTTTTTTGATTGATACAGTTATTGTTCTTATGTCATGCAATAGCAGTTCAGCTTGTCATACCTGAAAGCTGTAGTATTTGTTATTTGAGCCACGTCTTGTCTGTGAGAGCTGAATGAATAATCTCAGCATGGTGTGCTGTTAGCCTTTGACTAGAACATGATCATCAGTTACCCTGCAGTTTTATGGCACAGGCTGAAGCATCTCCACAGGCACAGCCACCTCCAACTGGATATTGTGGCCACATGACACATGGGGCATGTCCTTGCTTTGACACATAAGCTGAAAGTGTGAGTAATGATTGTATTCACTGGGTGCTTTTAATTGGTAGGTCTTAAAGTGTGGAGCTTTGTCTCCAAGAACAGATACTAATTTATGAAAGAAATGTATTTTTTTAGAGAATTGTACTAACTGTAGCATCAGAGTTAGCATTATGAAGTTCCACAGGCAAGAAGTATTTCTGTAATTGAATAAATGACGAATGTTGTTTGGTTACAGTGGGTGTCACTTCAGTATTCGGTACTTCAGTCGTAATACCTGAATATGTGCAGATACCCTTTATTTTTTCATGCAGTGTATGCCAAAATGTCATGTCACAGTGATGGCAGAGGGAGTCAAGGGCTGCCAGAATCTTGCAGGTTTAGACTCGTTGTTTTCAGTTAAATGGAAGAGCTCCATCTAGTTTATGCTCCATCAGTTGAGAGTTTATTTCACCTAGTGAATTGTGAAGTAACATTTGCTAGTCTGTTTTTTTCACTTTGTTTGATTTACTGTCTGTCCACCAGAGCAGGAGGAGCAGGTGTATCATGTTTGCCATGGTTTGTATGTGTTTGTACTGCAGATTGCCTCACCCGGGGGTAACCCTTCCTACTCGGGGAGGGGAGTGATGATCTTTAAGATCTCTTTGAACCCAAACCATTCTGGGATTTCATAAAAACAGTTAAATTACCAATAAAAACATTTAGTGTGTGTGAGAAATTAATCATACCCAGTCCCAATTCAGAAGGGTGGTATTACTGTTAATAGCAAAGAAATGTCAAATGTTTAGACTTTATACTTGAAGTTGGAGATGAAGTTCTTTATTATATCTGTGTTACTCCTGAAGAGTTGGCACCGGATGTTTTTAGCACTTCATAGAAGTCTCTCGGACACCTTCCAGGTTTTTGGCTGTGCTGGCTGATCCTGTCAATACAGATGGAGGTAGTTTAGAGCTGCCTTTCAAAGCAAAGCTGGTAGTGCCCCAGAGATACAGCTCTGATGCCAAATGACCAATAGTCCCTGGATTGTTTTTTCTCCTGAGGCACTGATCACATATTCATGCTTCTCCTAAACCCAGCCTAGTTCAGTTTGCTTTCAGATCATCTCCCTGTGTGCCAAGTGCAATGTGGCAAGTGCTCGACCCACGGTTAGGTTACAGCCAGAGCTGATTGACATTGAGGGGCTGTAACTGAATATGGCTGTGCTTGTGTTTCAGACTTGCTGCGACTCAATTTCTCCACTTAAAACCTCAGTGGAAGAGTTTAAGTTCCTAAAAGAACTCTAGGCTTAAGCTTGAAGGGGTGTTTTGGTGTGTTTTTACTGTCTGAATTTTTTTTGTTGTTTTAATTAACATGAAAGTAAACATGAAAGAGTTAAGGTGACAAATTTTCTCATACAAGTGGTGTAGGCTCTGAGGCCTCACAGAATGTGGTGGTTCAGTTGGCAAGTGGTGATGAGCTCAAGAACTACCCCAGTTCTTAAAAGAATGTAAAAATAATCTGAGCTGTTAACATACGTAGAATTGATTCCATTTGTTCTTATTGTTAGAGTTGTCTGCAAATATTGAGGAGTACAAATTATAGAAAAATAAAGTTTTCCATCGTGTTTTTTCCTCCAGATTTAAAGTTTCGTTTTACAAACTTGAAGTACTAAGTGTTTTAAAGATGGTGTTTGCTTTTTCTATTTTATTTTAAATATGTTTTTATAATTCTTTTAAACCTACATATCTAAAACCTACATTTCTAACTGGACACTTTGCAGTAAGGGTTGAGCTTTTTAATTTTCTTTTAACATCTGATGCTAAATTATTGACTCTTGAGAGTTGTTATCCACAGAAACTTTTTCTGAACTTGTTCATTTCACATCACATGATGTATTTTTGTTGCTTCTCTAAAGCAAATACACTGAACAATGGTAATCTCCATATTAAAAGTGATTTTTTGCTTTCCTTTTTTGCAGATCATCAGAAACTGGAAAGAGAAGCTAGAATCTGTCGCCTCTTGAAGCATCCCAATATTGGTAGGAACATTTTAATTTGCTGCTTACAGTATATGTCAGTTTAGAAAATGAGGGGAATACAAAATAATAAATACAAATAGCAGCTCAGAGATGTGGAGTGCAAATATCTGCAGACAGGCCTGTTTCTTCCCAGTGTGGTGCTCCTTATCAGCTGTGCTATGGGGTGCAATATCCTGAGAGATCACCTAAAGCAACGTGCACTGTTCCCATTTTTAAGCTAGTGCTCTCTATGCCAGGTGCTTGGGGTTTTTTTGTGCAGGGTGTAGGAGGAGTTATTTCCAGTACTGCCCATGACTTTTTGAGACCTGCAGAAGAATTTCGGCTAACAGTGTATGTTGCAGAATGAGACAGGCCAATGAGGGTAGAGTTAGTGGTGTTTTTACTGAGATGCTTATTTTATACTGTGTTTTGTGTTTGAGATCCTGCTCTTCTGCAGGAAAGATAGGTGGATGCAGAAAGCTCTGCTCCGTTTGTTTCCCCAGTTGGGTTTTCTACTCATGTAAAGCAAAAAAAGTTATTTGGGAGGGTGGGGTGTGTCTGTCTCCTGGCTTCAGAAACAGTATAAACAGGTAAGCACCTTCATCTTCAGGGAACCATAGCTGGGTTTTTCAGTTTTTCAAGCACCACATTATATGCCAAGACTGTCACTCACAATATTCGCTGTACCTGAGACTTCCTCAAAAGGGTGGGAATTTTCTATTCATCTTGTTCCTCTATCCTCATGTATGTTCTTAAAAGTTGTCCTCAGAAAAACTAGTAATCTCACTGAACGTTTTAATCAAACATGTATGCTTGGCACACTGAAAGGACTTGGCAGTGTGCTTGGTCTTCTTTCTGGTTAGTTCTCCTCCTTTTCATTTTTAACTAACAAGTATTAGTCTTTGGGACATTTTTAGACATTTCAAGCCTGGGATAAAATCAGCTCCTGCCCTTTAATAATAAACATAAATTGAAAACAAATGTACCACTGTTCAAAAATGAAATGTCAAATCTCTGGAACAGTTCTCTTAAGCTTCGAGCTTTGAAACCAAAATTTGTCTAAGGAGGAAAAGTAGTGGTATCTGTGTTATTTTACCCTCACCAAAGTTTTTTCATCGTGAAGTGGTGAAAGACAAGGGAATGTGCAACTCCTTGTGGGGAGGAGGTGCAGCCCTTCTGCAGTTGTGGTCACATATATGGTGCTGTCAGCTGTACCTTGGAGTACGTTTGTGAACTTGAACAAGCCAGGGGAAATAAATTAAAACCAATAATAAACCGATGCAGTAGCAGGGCTGAAGAGCACAGAGCTGAGTTGAAATAAAAGTCTAAATTAGTGATCCTGTGTCTTCAGCTTGTTGGGCAGCTGGGTCAGTGTGGGATGTTGTGCAGGTCCCGTGTCCCATGTGCAGGGTCTGTACCTGTGAGTGTGTGACAGGGAGTGCAAAGCAGAGCTGGCAGCTTTGCTGACAGGCAGGTGGGGCTCTGGGAGGCAGCACAGGGGCTGTGCTTCCCCACCTGCACCAAGGGGCACAGACACAGTGCTCTGCTCCTGTTCCACAAAAGGTGCCGTGCTCTGCATCTGCCTGAGGGAAGATTTCCATGGCCTGGAATTCCTATCCCAGGGTTTGGCAGCAGGCCTTGTATTCTGTCATCATTCAGTTTCTGCTGTCAGCTGTTATGCCAGCCATGCCTATGTATTTAAAAGGAACTTGTCAACAACAAGTGTAATTTAAGAAAATAATGAAAAAAATTATTAAGAGGAAATTTTTATTATGATTTCTAGAAGAAAGCAGACATCTACTTTAATTGATTGGGCAGTTTCTCAAAGATGATATCCCTGGTTTTCTGCATTTTCCTCCAGTGCAGCTTTGTCTTAGTTCCTTGTCTTTTTGAATTACACATTCATTGCAGGACGGCAGACTTCTGAAATTAGAATTCACTAATCCTTTCTCTTGTCTTTCAGGCTTATTCTTCTTTATTCTCCCTAGTTAGCTTGATTAAGTCTCCCTTCCAAAAGTGACTTAGTGTGAAGGTGTCAGTTCCAGGTTAACTTTATTTCTAAAATAATACATGTATAATAACAGTGCTCTTTTTCACAGTGTTGTGTGGTCTCTTGTGCTAATTATCTTTCAAGTCTTAGGCTGTACCAGATACTGCAGGGTGCAAACCCCTTGTTAGTTACCTTTCTCATACTTTGCCTCCAGTCAGAGTGAAGCAGCACAGCTGTGGTGAGTCACTTTTTTGATTTTAGCCTGTGAGTAAACACATTGTACTTTTCATAGGAGTGAGATTTTTGCTTTAGAGAAACAGAGTCTAAGCACTGGAGATACCTTCCAATTATCTTTCCAGAGAAAACAGAGAATTACCGAAAACTTTTACAGGTCACTGGTTTCATATTTCCAAGTTAGGCATCCAGTTAGTTCCCAACTAGAAATAATATTTAGTTTTTAGTTATTTCATCAGGATAAGAAAGATTGCAGGACTCAACTTCTTAGCAATAAACATACCTGTTTTTAGTCTCCCAACAATGCCATTTTATATCCATTTTGTATTTGATTGGGTGGTGGTTTTGTTTAATGAGTGCCATGGTGCATTTGGAAAATCTCAGGATGCCATTTAAAAAAGGCTTTCCACAGTAGTCTGTGGTTATAGGTACTCAACTTCAGAAGTTCCTCTAGTATTGGCAGAGGAGTTTTAAAGCTGGACATGAGTGTTTTCATGTCTTTTAAATGCAGAATTTGAGCAAATGATTTGAAAAAGCATATGGGGAAAATAGAAGACTGAACCAGAATTCTTTCTTTCAAAAGGATAAAACTAAAATTTGGAAAATAAGGAGATGGGCATGGTAATGTTATGACTTCAGTTCCTGATTTGAATCTTCCCAAGTAATCACTGTAAGCAAAACAACTGTGAGGAAAAAAGCATATTTTCTGCAGACTTTTTGGAATTATTCATGACATCAGATTATTATTTCAGGAATCAGCATGTCTGCCAAATGTTCACAAATAGGGTATTTGAATATGTATGGAGGGAGATTAATTCTTATTAGACATTCCTACTGGGGGAGTAATTCTGGACTAGGGTAAGATCCCTTAAAGTAGCTGGTCTCACATCTTGTACAAGTAGAGCTCCAATATATCCCTGAAAGTTGAACTTCTCTGTCCACACACTTGCTTTGCACATAACTAATTCAGTTAGTTTTTCAGCCTCTTTCTTTTAACCATTCTTTTAATAAATCCATGATTCCTTCTCTGTCCAGCTGTGTAGTCACAGTGCCTAATGAATGGTGTAGGAAAAATAAGGACAGTGGATTAGAAATAGTATTTCCTGTTCTCCTATTTTAGATCTCCATCTCCCTCTTCAGTAATGTATATATGAAAGTTTGTTTAAAACCCACAGAATTTCCTTTTTCTGTCCACCTACAATTATTCCTTACCAATACTCATTGCTTGTGTTGTGATTTCTGCCTTTTCTCACCTCAGTTCTTTGTATCACTGTAGTAGAAAGCAAGTCCTGCTGAATTTTGTGTGGGGATTAAAATGAGACAAAATCCATTAGCTGAACTTCCAGGCCTTGGGAAGAAACTTTGTGGGGGCCCGGAGTCCTTTCTTTCCAGTCAGTTTTGGCAATCCTGGTACTTTGTGCTCTTCCAGCATTTCTTGAGTAATCTGACTTCTGTTACACTGTGGTAGGAAACTTCTGGGCAAGCACAGCTCATGTTCCTGTGGTAATGGAGCTCCTGGGCTGCATGCTTTGTGCATGAACCTGATCCCAGCATTGCTTGTTCCTCAGGTTCTTACCGTGAGGACTGCACTGGAACATCGGTGTGTGCAGCATCGCCTTTTAAAAACAGAGTTTAAAATCAGTGATTAAATGTAGGTTAAGCCTTGCTGTTTGCAAAACCTAGTGCCTTTTCTTTGTAAGACTACACATCAAGTTACATTTAAAGCTTACTTCCTTTGCTGAACAGATACCCAGAAAGGATTTGTCATCTGCTGTAACTATTACTTTTCCAGCAGTTATCTGTATTAATGCTTCCAATTTTTTAGTTAAAACATTGGAACGAAAATTGCTAAGGAAAGTAATCTTCATCAACATAACATCACATCTCTTCACCAAGAAATCCAGTGTCAGTTTCCTGTTTTCTTTATCTTCCTTTGGTAAACTTTGATTTTTTTGTCTTTCAACAGTGTGATTTCTAGCCTTGCAATCCACATGTTTTCGGTGGTGTAACACTGTTGCACCATCTTCTTATTGGCTTTGGTATTGACTTACAGCACGCTTTGCTGATTTTGGTTTATGAGATCCCAAATGATGATAAAATCTGCATTGGCCTGATGATACAAGCTTTGACCTAGTCTGGAACGCTGCTGGTTTGAACCTGGTGTAACTGGGGTGTTTTTCCCAAGCTGAATTTGCACATCATTCCTTGCCTGTCACCCCGTTCTCCCTCTGCCTTACAGGCAGAGTGTAAGATACACCAGGCAGGCTCTATTAGTCAACTGCATCAGGCTCAAGTCTGACTTGGATGAATCTTCATCCCTTCCCGAAGGGCAAGAGCAGATTTTACTGACATGTGGCAGCCCTTCAGGTGATAAATGAAGCCCTTTTGGCACCAGGACAGGTTGTCCCTGGATGGCTCTGTAAGTCAGGGTACTTAGGGTAAGTAGGGCTGCCAAGCAGGGACGGTGCAGTGTCAGCTCCAAGAGGCCTGAGCCATTCCTGCAGCTCTGCTTGCCCAGCCTCGGGTGTTTCATCTCCCCACAGCAGCACAGAAGTTATTGAATTCCTCATGTAGGAGAAAGTAAACTACATATTGCCTTGAACTTTTTGGTAATGAAAGATATGTGGGGCTTTTTTGTCCTTTGTGCATGACAATGTGTCCTTTATGTTCTGTATTCACCAAGTATGTGCATGGGACTCCTTAAAGTCACAGGAATCTGGAGAGAAACACTCTTATAATGTACAGCAAATGTGGATGTAGTAAATCCTTTCTGAATTTCATTTGACTTACTGTGGCACAGTCGTGAGTAGCTCAGCTGGTGTTAGTTAAGTTACTCTATAAACCAGGTACAGAGTAAAAGTCAGGCCTGTTCAGGTTCAGTGGATGTAGCTCTTTAGCACAGCATTTTTTTCTGGGCTTACTTTCAGGTTTCACTCTTTACATCAAAAATATATAGTTCTTTCCTGGTGCAGTGAAAATCATACAAATCCCCAACTATGTAAATCGATGCTCAATAAACATGGTCCTCAGGGATGTATTAACTATAGCGATGCAAATAAATAAATAAATATAGCTCTTCACATCAGTATGAAGCTTTTGTTTACATGGGACTGATGCATTAGAGGCTCTCACTTCCTCTAATCATTTTTATTGCTTAGATGAGCTGATCATTTCAACAATTTTAAATCTCATCCATTCTGTTGAATTAATTAAATTTGCAATTTCCGTGATGATTAAGGTGAACTACAGTCCTTGAGCGAATTAAAATAAAATATCAAGAAACCGAATAAACCAGTGATATAACATGATTTCATACTTAATGTAAAAGCCAATTTAATGAGTATTATGAAATAACAGATTCAGTGTTTAAGCTCAGCTGTGGCTGCAGCAGTAGCTGACTAGTGAAGTGCAACAACAGAATACAGAAGGTGGTTTTGCAGTTGCTATTTGTGAAATTAAATGTACTGTAACAAGTCTGAACCAGGCAAGAACACACAAGGAGGGCATCATGGGGTTTGTTGCAGCTGGTTTTCCTGCAGGCTCTCTCATTCTCAGCACTTTTTGTTAGTACTGTGCATTTCCTCCCTTTTTGCTGGTGAGATGTTTAAGGGGAAAAGGCTGGAAGTTTTAACTTCTGACATTGTAAGAATTTGTGGGGAATGGCTTTCTGTAGAGCTGTTGGCAGCCCTAAAAGTGAGTGGAATATAAAAAACCAAAACCCAGTAGTTCAAAGACTGTAAGTTATTTAGTGCTAATCAATGTGTCAGTAAATTTTCAACATGGAACTTACGGAGCAGATAATGTGGTCTGAGTGGGCCAGCAAAGAAGGGTGGAGGCAGCTTTATTGGGTGTTACGGCTTTTGTCTCTGTTTCCCTCACAGCATAGTGCTTTTACTTTGGTAAAAGTGGCAGTGCATCTTTAGGTTTTACTCTTCTGGGTGACTGCGGAGCATAAAAATGTCTTTGAGTGTAGACAATGACACTGCTCTTTGCCATGCTGCGTTAATTCTCTTTCCTTTCACTAGAGCACAAGGTTATTCTAGCTCAAGTGAGGCACTGCTGGTTGTAATATCCCTCAACACTGTAGCAGCATCCATAATAGACTGAGGAAAAGAGGTTTCACTAAGATGTGCCACAAACTTTGTCATTTTCTTCCCTCAGAAAGTATATGTCTAATTTGCACCAAAATAGGTAATGATAAAGTATAAATCAAGTGTGAACCAGACCTTGAAGCGTTTTCCATGCTGGCTTATAACTGGTTTTGTACATTTTCTTAAATACATGAAAATTCTTTTCACAGTGTGTCCAGATTATTTTAAACATTTATTATTTCCATAAAGTCCGTTCCGCTTTTGCAGCCACTCATTTGAAATGTAAAACAGAGTAATCCACAGAAACAGGGAAGTGGGATTTACACACCTCTCCTGAGGAACCTGCTGCAGGGGTCAGGTACTCGGGGGGCTGCCACACTTCCCATTTGTATTTTGATCTCTTTTTCTGTTTTACTTTCTGTATGTGTGTTCTGGAAGGCAGGCTTTCATAATTGCATTGCTGACTTCAAGTAAATAAGCTGGATTGAAATGAATTGCTCTCTCTTTGCACACACAAGATGGATCTTTGAGAGCTTACTCTTTTTTTTTTGTTTGAAAGCTTTGTTTATTATGAATCTGCAACCACGTGTTATGCATACGGATAGACACCATGACTCCCAGCTAAACCACAAATATGTAATTTTCCTCTGGACCCTTTCCTCCAAAAACAGAGATCTCTACTACTTCAGCTAAACTAAGCTTTTTCTTTCGGTAAAGCCAGCACAGACAATTTCAGGGGATATTGTAAGTTCTGTTCCCTTTGGTTTTACAGAAAATGGTGCCAATGGTCTAATTGGTGAATTCTGCGCCAGTTCTTGGATTGATACCCAAGTATTGTGAACCTTTACTTGATTTTGGGGGCAATCAAACCTGTAAAGCTAAACTGAAAAAGGTTTGCAGTGTATTCAGTGGCAGGGATGGATGTCACTGCTTGGCTGGCATTAGTGCAGCTCCTGCATGGCTGATAACACTGCTGTGGGGTGCTTTCCATGATAACCCAGCACCAGCTGTGGCATCTGTGGCTCTGGGCTGAACTCTGGGGCACTTTTGTGGCAACCTGTTCCCTTTCCCAAGAGAAAACAGGGAGTTATCATTCAGGCAGCATCTGTTTCTCATGCAGCCTAAATCTGCCCATTTGGAGTGTCTGGACTCCCAACCCAGGGACAGTGAGCTGTCCCCTGCTATGTCCCTGCTTCTGGAAAAGGCCCCTCCACGGAGGAAGTGCTTGGCTGTCTGTGCCACCTCAGAGCTGCATCTTACCTTTACCCTCCTCATTTCTGTGTGAAAAGGATAAATTCAGACACGGGCAAAGAGAAAAGGAAAGGAGGAAGGATAGCACAACTGGTGAGGAGGAGGAAGCACATGACTGAGGGAATGGGGGAATGGTGGCGGTATGAGCTGGGAGCAGCACAAGTCAAAAGGAAGGTCTCTTGACTTTGGACCATGGATCATGTTTTGACTTAGGCAGTCATAAATGAGGAGGAGTGCTTTGGGAGCTCACTGTGGAGCTTAGCAATGTCTTTGCTCCTTTTCCAGAGGTGATACAAAGCCAGGAAGCTCATTAGGAGAGCCAGTCTGTGGGGCTACTCCCATTTGCTTTACTTAGGTATCCTGTCCCCTGCGACAAATCATGGAATCATGTGGATTGGAAGGGACCTCTGTAAGTTATCCAGGCTCAAGCCACATCCAGTAAAACTAGGTTACTCAGGGCTCATCCTGCTGAGCTTGGAGTCTCTCCAGGGAAGGCCATTGCACAGCCACTGAAGGTGCCACTCCAGTGTTTGACCACATTCCTGTCTACACGACTAACTAACTAAAGTGTCTTTCTGCGTCACTGGGGTTTTCCATACTCCAGCATGTGGCCCCTAGTCTTGCCATTTGCCCCCTGGAGAAGACTCAATCTCCAAAGTCTTTCCTGCTGATCAGCAAATGGTACTAAAAGGAAAAGTGAATATTCCCAAATATAGATGCATTCCTGTTAGGATGTTTTTGGTTTTTTCTTCAAAATTGCATCTGCTATCATGTTTAAATATTGTGACATAAAGCAGGGACAGACTCTTTGGAATGCAGTTTTTCTTTGGTTGCAAGGTGTGCATTTGGAAGTGCATTTTATAGGCTGACCTTGTCCTTGTCATGCCACATGCAAAAATCCCTTTTCCTCTTGCCTTTTGCATTTCATATGCATCTTCTGCATTCATCTAGCAAGCGTTTCAAGTGTCCTTTAGGATTTTCCTCACTCCTGCAAACCTTTGCCTTAAAAAAGTCACAAATTCACTTTTCACTCTGGTTCTCTTGCTCTGCTGCTGGGAGCATCTGTGGAAGCCATGGCATTCCAAAGGATGTGATCTGGACTGCTTGGCTTTCCACGTGCTGCACCCTGGCACACAGTGAATGCTCTGACCCTGCAACTACCACCGGCCTCCATCACTGGCAGTGGATAAATAGCTCCTAATTGCTCAGTTCAGCCTGGGTTTTTTCACATCTCGGCACCAAAGACTTTCCTACTCCTACAAAACTGCTGATCCAGGCTTTTTTTTCACTGGAGAGGGGTTTAATGATACCTCTCTCCTCTCAGTCACCTTCCAAATTTGGAAGTTCTTTTTTTAGTGGCTTCACCAGAGTGTTAGTATTCTCATGGACTGCCCATGGGAATGTGCTTCTAATTTTAGTTTGTCCTCTGCATGTCTGTCTCCTTTAAATACATCCAACTTCTCATTCCAGCCACACTGGGCCAAGCATGACACTCTGCTCCTGATACTTGTGTTTTGAAGATGTTCTGGTATTGGATTGTAATCAAACCCACAGTTCCTGCCCTTATGCTGCACAGCAGTGAGTAGCACTCATGTATCAGCAATTCTGCCATCCAAGTGGTGCTTTTTAATGAATTAATTTGTCATGCATTTATTTGCTAGGCAACCTTGAGAGTATCCCATCAGTTTATACTCGGTCTGATGTTGCTGGTGTTATTGCTGGGATTATGCTGAATTTGACTGGGCAGCCTTGCCGGGAAGGACTTGGTTGGTGATCTAAAACCATAATTGCAGCTGACTGGCGAGCAGCTATCTTCTGTAGGAGATATATTTTGGGAGTTCCTGGATGTGCTAAATGAGAGGAATATTTAGAAAGGGATTTCAACAGCAGCTAGTAGTCTGGGTTTGTGAATACAGGCTGGCCTCAGCATTCCCTTGCAGCTTTACCACCCAAGTTTATGTGGGTTGTCACGGAGTTAATTACACTTACAAATGGTCCCACGGGACAGGACAAACTCTCTAATTTCCATTTATTGTGAGGCTGTGATTAAAAGACAATGGGAGTTTCTCATCATAAGCCTCAAGTTTGTCATCTCTTAAGTTAATATGCATTCCCTGCTTTTTGTAAAACAAACCCTTTGAATTATTTGGGATAATCATTCACTTGTAAACTTGCTTGTTAGGAAAATGACAGTAATTTATAGCTGTCTTCAGCTGAGGGAGCATGACTTAGTGTGATAGTTAATTGATAGAGGGGGAAGGCACATTCCCTCAGAAAATAGTACAGATGGTTTTGAGCCCAGCCCAGCGGACAGGGATGGAGTGAGGTTATTATGGAAACACTGTCTGGGCACAGTACTTTGCATTGCTCGGGCTTAGGCTCTGTTAAGGTACTGATAGATCCTAGGAATGCAGCTGCTCTCTGGGATGATCCTCTTGCTCCCATTCAGGATATTCAGGATTGGCATTTGCAAAAGGGGCACCAAGGACAGAAGTGTCACTGCAATTATGCTTTAGGTCTGTTCCATCCATTTGAGGTCCTTCTTCTCAAAGCTGGTAACACAAAGTTTGGGGACCCGATCCTAGGAAAGTGGCTCAGCCTTGTTCTCATGCGCAGATATAAAAAGCCTTTCAGATGAAGGAAGGGAGGGAGCAGCTAAATTTACAAGGGTACTGTGTAACATGAGAAACTAATAAATTAACTCCATAAAATACAGAATTTTCTATGAAGTTGACTTTATTGTCCTAGAACTAACTTTTTTTGCTGTGGCAGGTCTAGGGCCTGAAAATGCTGCCATCACTTCAGAAATAAAGCATTTTCCGATTTCTGGGGACTTCTCTGTGTTAGAATAATATACACATAACCAAGAAGTGATTTAGAGATTGTGACACTTCACTAAGAGGTGTGACTGCATTTATACTGTCACTTATAGGTTTTAAACTCCTCTGTCTTACAGAGAAGGGGATACAGTGCATGATCTTACTGCAAATCTGGGTGTTTGAAAATCACACTGATTCCTGTGCCCCACAAAGATAATGATTAAAGGAGGGACTGGCAGTTGGAGTTACATTTGATGGAGCACTTCCAGCACAGTGGTAATTAATGTTAAACTTCCCACGTAGGAAGCAGAATTTTAGGTCTGGCTGCATATAAAAGCTGCCCAGCTTAATCAAAAGCTGATTAATTTTTAAACTGATGTAGCTGTTTCTTTGTGGCCATCTACTGCTCTGTAAACTGGGAAATTGATTCAGTTTAAATAGCTGATGCTTTGTTTTAAACTGAATTAAGAGAACATAAACTTGGTTTTTATGGCAGCACAATAACATAAACTAGAACATTTTTCTTTTGTTAAGACCTTAGACAAAGGTCTTAACAAGTAGTATTTGTAATGCTCACTCCACAGTCTGCAGTAAAAAATAAGTGCAAATACTGTTCCTTTGTGTATTCTGTTGTCATCTTCCCAGAGGGAGGGATGGCAAGAATTCCCTGAGACAACTTCATTTGAAAATAAGTTAAAGTTTCCATTTTAAAGGTTGTTTATTCCAGCTGGAAGTAAATTGAGCTTTATGGCTTTATAGTTACTTATTGTTTACAAGGTCTTAAGTGTAATTTCTGTGAAAAACCAAAGCCCAGTAGCAGCTTTTTCTGAACTTCTGTATTTTCAGGAGTTCAGCGAGCAGTAAGGGTAATTTTGAGATGTAGGTGTATCTCTTGAAAGACCACATTCAGCCTGTTTCATGCAGTGTCTAACACAGGCTTAAGGGCAGAGCCTACAAGCGAGGGTTTTTATCCTCTGGTTCGTGACAGTGGGATGGCTCTGGGAATTGAAGGAGGCAATCCCAGTGTACTTGTGTTTTCTGTCCCACAGCACAGGAACATTTTGGCAGTGAAATCTCTTGGTTTGGTTTTCTCTCCGAGTGCTTGTTCTTGTTTGGAAAGTATTGTAGGAGGTGGAAAGGTCAGCCTCATGGAAACAGGGTTTGGGTTCTTTGTTATAGCTGGAAATGAAGATGCTGGGTCAAACTGGAGGGGTGTGTATGTTCTGCCCAGCAGATGGAGTCCATATGGAAGGGCTTTGCAAATGTTTACATGTGTTTATGAGTGTGAGCATATTTGTTACACATTCTTGCTCTGGTGGGGCTCTAAGAGTGCTTGAGTGCCTTGGAACAGCGAGGTGCAATTCTTCCTGTGGCCATTTGTATCACAGCTGGGGGAAATGAAAGCCTTAATAATTAAGGATTGCAGTCCATTAGATAGCAAAAGAGCAGCTTGCTCTGTGACATTACATGATCATTTATTAAATTCCTCATTAACAGAGGTCATTTACAAACATCTTCACCATAATTTATTGATCATATGCCACCAAAGTGCAGTTTTCTGCTTTCCTTTTGGTTTACAATATTTAAAGTACAGTGGCTTTGCTTTCATAAGCTGATGCCTTTAAATACCTTGGGGCTTGGTCCTCATGAAAGGGGAGCATTTAAGAAGCAACCATACATAGTTCTTTGAGTGGTCATTATATAAATTGTTTATGTGCCTGTGTTTAATGTGTTTTAACAGAGGAAAGCCAAGAAGGAAGGCTGTGTCCTGCCCAGTGATTACAACGCCCCAATATCCAATGCTGTAGACATGTAGGTCCTGCATATTATTTCTGTAAATCTGCTCCCAGGGATGGTCAGCATTCCAAGTTATTAAAAGGGATAAAATCTAATTTTGACAATTACATTCCCTCCATTAAAGTAAAATGTGTAGTTTCCTGAGCCTGTTAATTTTAATTGATATAACATCTCTATGTTACAGCTTGCCTTTTTATTAGTTAACACTCCATGAAATTCTTGTGTCCTTATAATACTTGTGTCTTTATTCTTCTTCTTACATGTTCTGATGAATGTTAAAGTGGTTAAAAAATGTTAGTGCTTAAAGCATCAACACTGGCAGCTGAGACTGCCATTTTTGCTCTTAGCAAAAATTTGTGTCAGCCTTCCTTTTAATCCATGCAGTTATCCTCATAAGGCTTAATCTGATGACATTTGTAAGGCTTTTTGTTGCATTGTAAAAAATCTTGTTAAACTTAAAAAATCAGGGCTTTGGCTGCAAAGAGGACTTGGCTCGACCTGAAATACAGGATTTCCAGTAAATGACATGATTATGTATTAAATGGAGACATGAAGTTACAGGTGTACATTTTAGTCCCCCGCTCTTCTTTTCAACAACTCTCTACATTTTTGCAGTTTTCCTATATGAATAATTAAAGGAGTGCAACTCCAGACATTTAACTTCAGGGATGTAGGATGTGATTGCACAGGAGTGTTCTGGGTGTGTGTGCACACAGACATGCACACACACCTGTGTTCTGGTCCACTGAAAGGCAACAAAAGCCTGGTGGTTAAAGGAATCAGTGTCAGTTACTACAGCTGCTCTCCCTGGAGTTGACTGGCACAGAATCATATGTTTTGGAATGCCTCTTGGGTTTGTGTTCTTTCTTGAATTAGTTCATTTTATTTGGGATGCTTTGTTCTTAAAGACTGTCAGTCTTCATCCAGCATGAATGAAGCAAGGCTCTCATCATGGCAAAGGAGTTGGTAATGTGGGATCATCTGCTTCCACATTAGTACCTGGAGTTACTCAACATCTCTGCAAAATGTGATCTTTTATCTACTAAAGCAAAAAAAATTAAATTTTTGGTGTAGCAAGGATCTTTTAGCAGCTTTGGCAGTTGGGCAGACCAACTTCTCCACATGCAGTAGACTTGAGGGGGTTTAATGAAGGCAGTGAATGTAAATATTCTGGGCATTTAATCAGAATACAGACATTTGTTGTGTGAGGGCATTGATGGGGGAGGGCTTTGGTCACTAATGAGTATTTTTGCAAAACACGGCATTTTGTTCATCACAGTCAACACTTGGTATTACAGTGCCTTGGGGACTAAGGCAGTCTTTCCAAATATTACATTGCCTAATTAATTTCCCCATAATTTTTTATTATACCAATTCAAATGCAGATGAATGGGATTTTTTCTCAGGTTGTTGGCCCTAAATAACTAGGAATTTGCACTGTAATAAAAAAGTTGTGTCTCTTTTGAATGAATTTGTAAACTGTGTAGTTTTGATTGCCTGGTGCTGAATACAGGCCCGTGTTAATGGCCCACACAGCACTGCTGACTTGCATGAAGCCATTCAGTGACAGTAAGTATTGCAGGATGCCCCTGGTGCACTTAACAGCATGGGAAGGGTTGTTTTCTTGGATATGCAAAGTATCACTCCATGTTCAATGTTGGTCACAAACAACTCGTGCCAAGTACCTGAGTACTTACCCAGCTTCCTCACTAGCTGGAACTGATACTTATGCTTGGTTGTGTTCAAAGAAGTACCTCAATGCACAAAACAGGAGTTTGCAGATGAGTATTTGAAATAGAGAATTGAATGGGTGGTCAAATATTAGTAAAAACCATATCTGGTTATTGCTTGACTAAGGATTTTTTCAGAGTTTGTTCTACCTTTTAGTTTTCAAAGGCAACAGTTTATCCCATGCTGGCAGGCAGGTACCAATTCACAGAAAACTCAAGTCATTCCATTCAGGCCCTTCCATGAGCTAATTAAGTTCAGTTTGGAAAGTGTTGGGGTTTTTTCCTAAGTGTTCTATGTAAGATCAACATAAATACTGTAATATACATTTGGAAGTGAGGATGGAGGGAAAGCACATCTGTCCCCTTTTCACTCTTCTTGCAGGAAGGCAGGAACTTAAAGAAATAATTTGCATATTTCAGCAAATGTGACAAAAGCTTTTGTGAGTTTCCAACCCATTTTAAATCTCTCCTGCCGAGCCCTGTAACTTCCCAAGACATCAGACTTTGCAGAGTTACAGGATTAGTGCTTCTGCATAGATCTGTCTTTAGTACCAAAGGGAACATGAGTGCTTCTACCATTAGCTGTTGGTAACCACTGCCCTGAAAGAACCTGTCTTTGTACTGTGAACTAATTTGGATACCAAATTTAGCAAAGGGATCACTCCAGCAGTTTCACACAAATAAATATTTTAGACAACAGTTTGTTATGGTTAAATATTTTTATCCTGGAGAATTTCTCTCTCATTTTACCTACTGTTTGACTTGACTCTTGACCTGGAAGAATTTGATTTTCATTGAAAGTATGTGAAATATCATTATTATTTTGTTGTGTGTTTTGGTTGTTTTTTTCCCTTTAATGGCAGAAATTCAGAAAGGAGATAATAAGGTTGCTTGGTCATTGTATTAAGCTGTTTTCTCTGGAATAGATACAAAATAGTGTAGTTCAGCACAAAAAGTCAAATAATGGAGATCATTTTACTTCTCAGGTTGGAGCTTGCCTATGCTGATGGCTAAATACAAAACTAACAAAGCTAATGGGAGTTCTCCCTGAAATTATTATAATGACTTTTGCGGAGTGATTGGAAAGTATTTCAGAGAAAAGTCAGTGCTGAAGCCACAGGGATATTCCTGATGTTTCCTGAGTTTACAGTATTTCTTCAGAAGAAAGAGCTGTGTGCTCCCTTGTCAGACATTTCCAGTGGTTTGCTGAAGAGCAGCAACTTTGTTGTCTGAGGTTGTTAAACACCTTCTGTGGAACCCCCTGGAGGAGAGTGACCCCAGGGCTCCAGCAGGGAAAGGAATTACCCCAGTGTCCTTTCTGCCCTGTCCTGTGTTCGTTCATAACAGCTCTGATGGAACAACTCCCATTGATAATGGTCAGGTCTAACTGTCTAACTTTTCAAAAAAGATGAATTGAACTGTTCCTACTGATGAATGCCTTGTGACTGATCTTCCTGATGGCAGGTCTTGTACTGGATGAATAATCTTTGTAATTGCTGCCTTTTAGTTTGTTCCTGAGCCCTGTGTGGTACGTGTGTAAGGAACTGTGTCTGCCTGCAGTGACTGCAGCAGTGTTTCAGCACTGCATCATGCCTAAGCTTTGGGAATGGCTCCTCAGACTGTCACCTTGCCATCCTTGCCTTTCCCAGGGCAGAGCTGAGCTGCAGGCAGGGGGCACCGACACAGCTGGCTGTGCTGCATTTGCCCCTGGGCTGTTGTGCACCCTTTACTCTGGATTCTCTGGATTTTCTGCACCAGGGATTCTTCTCTGCCCTCGACGATTTGGGATTTCCACCTCGCAGACTTACTGGCTTAACCCTGGGTCTGAACTGACCAAAGGGGCCAACATCAGCACTTGCCAAAAGGCAGTTTTGCTCTTCCCTGGCTGCCTCATCCTGTCTTTCTTTCCAGAAACAATCAGGGGCATGTGATCTTGATTCAGAGACGGATTTGTTCCATCTCACTCCTGTGATTCAGGCACTTGGGAGGAAAGGAAAGGAAAGAATATGATCCTTGAAGGAGATATCCCCATGGACATGTCAGAATCTGGTTTGGCTAGTAAGGAATTAGCTTCGCAGGCTGAGAAAAACAACATCCATTATCTCAAATCACATCCTTTTCTAGTCAGAAGGGACAAGGTCCATGGTTCTGCAGGGATATTGAACTAAGAGCCCTCCTCTAGAAAAAGTTGTGACAAAGCAAAAGCACCTTGTGCTTCAGAAAACCCCTTCCCATGGTGCCATTCCAATCTGCTTAGTAACAGGGATATGACACATGCCCCTGTCCAAGATAAAGTTTGTCCTCTTGGCTCTAGTTTTGCTGTGCAAGCTCAAGCTAAGACTGTCTGGGTTTAATACTGAAGTTTAAAGGTGGATTTCATTTCTGAATTTTAAGATGTAATACTTTGATTCAATTTGCTAAAGCCATTTCAAAACTCTGGGTTGTTTTGCACACTTTGGTGGTCTTTGAAAGCAGTAGGCAGCAAATACTCTGCATCACCAGAAGTATTTGGTAGTTCTCAATATCCATCCTTGGTAAGGAAAATCAAATATCATATTGGATTCTGCCCATGTGAATAGAATGCTGTTAGTGAGCAGTGAGGAGCAGAATGCTGCTTTCATTTAAAAAGTGTTCACAGAGTGGTCTCAGTGCTGAGCTAGAAATGTGAGGATGGGACGTGGTGTCTCAGCTCACATTTGGCTTGCTTTAAAGACCAGACATTTGGGGGTATTGAAATCTTAACTCAACGAATGCAACCTGAAAGAAAGTTGGTTTGGGGTTGGTTTGTTTTTTTGGGGAGGTGGGGAGGGGGTTGGCTTGCACTTCCTAAAAACATAGACTAATCTAGACTAGAGAACCAGCCAAAACCACAAATTCTGATTTAGGCCTACTTGGCTCTTCTGAATCATCACGAGCTCTGGGCACTGAGTCAGGCAAGAGCTGGTTTTCTCTTCAGTATTGTGTAAACACAAGATGTTTCCCTGGGCTAAATATTATTAAGTTAAAAAGTCATGTTTATTTGTTCATATTTTTTTAAAATGTCATGTATTGTATAAAAAATGATTAATACATTCAGTTACCATCCAGGGAGATCTGAAAATCCTTTTTCTTTTACACTTTGTTCATCAGATAAGTTTTGAACGCAGAT
Source organism: Campylorhamphus procurvoides (assembly GCA_013396655.1). Classification (NCBI taxonomy): domain Eukaryota; kingdom Metazoa; phylum Chordata; class Aves; order Passeriformes; family Dendrocolaptidae; genus Campylorhamphus; species Campylorhamphus procurvoides. Next base: position 580,170 of record WBMV01006161.1, read on the forward strand.
CAGTTTTAGATTAATCCGATTTTTTTATTTGGTTCTATAAGTGTTAATTATTCGGATTAAATTCCTGACAAAGCTTCCTGTATTTGCTTTAGAAATTGCAATTTCATTTAAAGTAATTAAGAAAAATGGCAGGACTTAATTCATAGTTGTCCCACATGTGATGTGAATTCTTAAAACTCAAAAGGAATCTGCAGCTGGCTAGGGCATCTTCGAGGAAAACTTTAGACATGGACACAGGTTTCTGTAAACATGGCATGGAGCTTGAGTACAATTATAATCCTCCTTTCTCTCCCAAAATCAGCCACATGCATCCAAGACATGAAAACGGTGACTGGTGTTTATCTTTTCTCCCCTTTTCCATAGTGCGGCTTCACGACAGCATATCAGAAGAAGGATTCCATTACTTAGTCTTTGACTTGTAAGTATGTGCTTTGCATGTATTTAGCATGTTGGGGATGTGGCATTTAAACCTGGAGAAGCAAATGTGAGTTCACAAGAGAAAAGCATGGTTCTGTGCAGTGAGTTGGGCAAATAGATGGCAACAGCTGGGAGGACAGTAACATTTGGTCATGTGCATGTGCAAGAACTCATTTGTGAGTGTCACTGTAAGGATTCTATATTAAAAACTATTAAAAATCCACTGCTGAAGTGGATTTTAATGTACAATGTAGGTATGTATGTAAAAGTTGCATGGTACCTGCCAAAACTAGGCAGGCACTCAGAAAACAGAGTTTGCTGCAAGCTAGTTGTCTGTAAAGAAACATTAAAAAACCCCATATAGAACTATAGGTTCTCAACAGAAAATCTCTGCTGCTGGATTGACAGGTAAGCCTGAGTTTAGAGAGGGAGAGATTCTTTCAGAATAGTTTAGAGTGGGAAAGGTTCTTTCAGTGTTTTATTCCTGATTTGTATCTGACTGATCTCTGGAATGTTTCAGTTTGACACCACTCAGAATGTCAAGCACAGAGATATAGAAAGAAGGTTTCCTACTGATATCCTATTTTACTTCAGCATTTAAGTCCTGTGAGCTGTTCCTGTAGTGAGTGTGCCTGTATGGAGCTTGTTTTTCCCAGATAAGGCTGTTCAGTGGAAGAGGGGATGGGGACAGCATAGACTGTGTGTCTCAGACTCTTAACTTAAAAAGACACACTGATTTCCTCTTTCTTCCCTGGCATGGGTAAACTTTTCCACTCACTTGAAAAGTTACTGCTTATGGTTCTGGGTATGGACAAACATGAATGATAGGAATTGTTTTGCAAAACTGACTAATTGAAGTAAAATGATCTCTTTCAGCTGCAAATTTTTCCAGGGCAGTTTATGGTTTAACAGATAATGGACCCATGCCTCTTCCTCAGAAGCTTTCTTAGGCCCACCATGGATTTGCTGCTTAGAACGAGGGCACATTATTACCCCAGAAATGGGAAATAGAAACAGAAATATTTGCATTTAGCATGGCTAAGTTAGAACCTGGGTCTTCCACGAGCAATTGTGTGCCTTCATGTTCAGGTTGCATTCCGGTTTATTTTCTGACTTAATTGTTTTAAAAAGAAATCTGTAAAGGCTTCTTCAAGACTAGCTTTCAGACAAGAAATACCCAAATATTCAATAGTCTGTCTGAAGGCATTCAGGACTCCAGTCCTGACTGTGCTCAACAGGAGCTTATATCTGCCTTGTGTGTGTCCCAGGTAAGTGCTGTGATTTTTGGCTTGGAAATGGCTCTGGGGCACAACACACACACTTGTTCTCTGACGTGCACTGGGCTTTGTTGTGCTCTGGTGTTCTTTCCTTAAGGACTACAGAGCAAATCTTTCTGTGTGCAGCTGGAAAAATCTTTGTAGTCCTGAACGTTTCCAAGAAGGCATGAACAATTCTTGGTTCTAGGGACAATATCCCTTTTATAAACTGGTGGGTTTTTAGTTTCTTCGTTGTACCACTGTACTGTTAGAAACTGTGGCCTACTGAAATTGCAGTCTGCCTTAAACTTAGTAACATAATGCCAGACTTATCTCAGGGGATTCTGATTGCCATTTGAACAACCTTGAAGTTGTAGGTACCAGTATCTATATCTTGATAGTAACAGAACAAATAGAAGCCTGTTTTCTGCAGTAAAAAATTAATACCTAACCCAAAGAAAACTGGATTCCTGCAGGAAGCATTCAGCACTGCCTGGAACTTCCTCTGCTTCCCTGTCAGGCCTGTTCAGGACAAACACAGGAACAGACTCAAACATTCATATGCAGCCTTTATGTTTTCATCATGTAGATTGGGCTTTTTGTCAGAATTATTTATTTTACACTAAAGAAAACATCTAAATGGTAAAGGCAGTGGGTTTGCTGACTGGTCGTCATCTTTGGAGAAGCAACAGGTTGCATTCCTGAAGAACTTTTGCCAAATGGCAAAGAATGCCTGTTCACAGTGAATTTTTCACATTCAGACTAGGAAATCATTGCTTTAACGCTCACTATTTATTAATGAAACTTGATCTTTTACTGCAGTTACAAATATGTGGGTTGGTGCCTTGCTGAAATGTACGTAAAAGAGCTGCCACAATACAAAGGTACCATTTGCACTTTATTGAACATGAAGGCCAAGTACCTGCCTTTCCTTATTTAATTTTTACTCAACAGGAGCCTGACTGTGGTGAAACACTGTCACTCCACCCACACATGCCATCATGTTATTTTCTTAATGATTTCTTTCAGACTGTGTGGGCTTCAGTGCCACTGTTCCTTTAGAAATTTCTCTTAGACTGCATCCCACGTAAGGAACTGGAGAAGACTGCCTTTTCTGTGGATGGAAAAACCAGTTATTGTCACTTTGTGTTTTGAATTTCTAATAATCTCTTTGGCATAAATGCCATGGAGATGTCTGCAGTCTGAAGGAGAAGCCTGTTGCTTCGCTTGTGCACCTCAGAGATGGCAGAGCTTTTACCTGGATAAAAACAGTGGTTCAGGTATTCTGTCACAGGCCTGCATGTGTGTGATCAGGTGTGGTGTTGGGTGGGAAGGTGGAAGTCTCTTAAAATCCAGGAGGGAAACGGACACTGAACAATGCACTTCATGAATTTAATAATGGTAATAATGGACTTCACAAAGTTTTTGCCCCTCTTCCCTTATTGGTTGAGGCAAGTGCAGTCAGGATTTACGTCTGTCAGACCATTTCAGTTGCTAAGCACGAATGAAACTGTCTTCAGCCTTAATGATGTTAGATGAGTTCAAATCCAATCAATTCTGTCAGTATTAATTGCTGTATCTGAATGGAAACAGCTGTAGCACTTGAAGACTCTCTTGTGCAAGTCAATGAGATTCTCTGTTTTCAGTGTCTCCCATTTTAATGCACTTGATGAGAGGCAACAATTGGTACATTAAGAATCCTGGCATAGCTTTTGGATTCCAAGTGGAGGGACCGTACTGTGTAGAATAAACAAAAATACAAAAAATAGCCTAATTGCAAAACAGTGTTTGCCTCGGGTAAGTGCCTGAACCTCTTTTCCAGAGTAGAAAGGCCTCAGATAAATGTAAAACTTGTATGGTCACTGTAGCTTTGTCAGACTGGTTCCTTGCCCTTCATTATGAAAGCAGTTCAAGAAATAAGGAGGAAACTGCACCAGTGTGATCATCAGCCAAGCCTGTTTTAGCTGTCTTTGCTAATTTGTGTGTTCCTTTTAATTTTTCTCTTACATTTGTAACTATAAAACTCTGCAGTTTTTATGAAAGACACACCTGAGGGCCTTGGTGTTTCTACAACTGCTTGTACCTCTTTTATTAAAACAAACCCATGTGCTTTGTTTGGTGCCACTTTGGTCTGCTCTTCAGAAAATCCCAAAACAACCATAGCAGTCTGTGAAAACCAGTGGCTTCCCCTGGAAGTTCCTAGAGTTTGTATCATGAATGTCCTGCCATGAGATACCACCTGACTGGAGTCAACAATATATGTATATATTTGGAACTTCCACAACCTCTCTGAGCAACAAGTAAATAATTATAGTAACAATAAAGGGAGGAAAATCCTTGTATCTAATTGGTGTGCTCCAGCTCTAACCATCTCGGTGGCCCTGCATTAGTATCCATCCATTATTCCTTCCTTCCTTCTGGCCATCTCGCTGTGTTCTGGGAGTTATTCCTCAGCTATCCTTCGGAGCGACAGAGCATGGGAATTGCTGACTGCTTGTTTGGTTGTCACTGGAATTCACCTGCTCTGTTCTTGCCTTTATCTTTTCATCCTTAAACAATGGTTATGAATACCAAGCAAATGTTTAGTGTCAGCAAGTGAGATTTCACATCCCCTTCTTTCCTCCGTGCTAGAGAAAAACAAGCATCAATTTGGGATTCTCTTCCACTGAAAGCCACTTTGATGACTAAAGCTTTTTGTTTTCTTTTTTGGCTTGGATCAAAAAAATAAGTGTTTTAGGAAAGAGTAAGATCAAAGGATGCTTTGGTTTTTTCATTCATCACAAAGTGAGAATTATTTCTCTTTACCAGAACTGTGGCAGACAAATATATATGCAAAAAGGAGATATGAGAGACTGTCAAAACATGCATCAATCAAGCATTTTGTGTTACAGCAACCAAAGCCAGTTTCTGGAAGGTAGAAGACAAAAAGAAAGAGAATACAAATTAGGCAACGAGGTGTTTTACCTCCTCCAGATTTTACTGCAGGCTTTTGTACAAAAGAGCATTCTGGTACCTGAAAGTCTCTAGACTTGAAGTCAGTAGGGTGTAAACTCAGAAAAAGGATGATCTAACCCAAATGTAACTGGAATCAGAAGGAAACTGGCTTTCTCAAAGAAAGGAGTGATGCTGCTGGTTGAGCAGGTCCCTTCTATTGTCATTTAATGGGACTGAAAACTGGGATCCTCCCCAGAGTGTTAGGACAGCAGTTGGCAAATGAAGGTTGCAGTTCTGGAGATTCCAAGCATGCTCACTAATAACTTTTTGGTACTGTTAAACTTAATTGTATTTGATAGTGATTGTGTTCATTGTAGTGTAGATGGTTAAACATCCTGAGGATTCTTGTAGCACACTCAAGCTTCTCTGTTTGGGAACTGTATGGAGAATATAGTGTGCTGGTATCTGCATTCCTAACCAGTAATGAAATGCAAACACGGATCTCTCATCTAGGAATTCTTGCTGTTAGAATATCGGTAGATCCAGGTTTTGGAAAGCAGGAGTTGCCCTGCTTTGTGCACCCAGCCTGGTGAGGCTGTGTGTAGGTGCTCTGGTTACACGGGGCATTTGGGTACTGCAGGCTGTGAGTTTTCAAGGGTTGCATCTGTTTGGAAGTGCTCATTGCAGCACCTGTGTACATGGAAAAATTGCACCTGGCTGTGAAAGTATGGCAGCATATTCCATAGAAGAGAAATGCTATAGGAAGGGTCTTCCTGTTCTAGGAGCCCACTCTCTTGTTCACACAGTGTTAGGATTTTATTTAAAAGCTCATCAGTCTTCATCTTAAAAACAGAGCACTAAAACCTGTTTCATTACACCAGGTTTATGATTGCTAGAAAACTCTTGATTTTAACCTAATTTTTACTTGTAGGTATTATGCTCATGTGTTACTGTACCAGTATTGTCCCTTACAACTCTCCTCTATGAAGAGCCTGGTTGATGTTTGTCTTCAGAAGTTATTTTCATCCCCCTTAACCTTAGTTTTGCCAAGCTAAAGTGGCTTTGCTTCTCTGGGGAGATCTGATGAGTTAGGGACTGGATAGCATAGTAGCAATTTTTCTGCTTATCCTATTGTTCCTTTTCCCTTTTCACTGCTTTATGTGAGGACATTGCTGTCACCCAGTTTCACACGCACTCTGGGCCTGTGGCAGCATCCTGCTTGGGACTCATTCTGGACTGTCATCTTCAGGCTGTAACAACACAGGTTGATTTCTTCTTAATCACTTCCTACCATTAAACCTGTACTGGTTGTACAGTGAAATCCTGAGTGGGTTTTGTTAGTGGTCCTCTGGATCATACACTTCTTCCCTCTTACTATTAATGCCTCCTAAATTATTTTAAGTGGCACTTGGACTAAACTATTCCTACTTGCTGGACAAAGATAACTGAAAATTTTCCAGTCTGCTATTAAACTGATTAAGGAACTCTGCTTCTACTGATACTTTCCTCCAACTGAGTAATCCTCTTTCTGGGCAAAGCACAAAAAGCCAGCCTCTCTGGCACCTGAGCACACCTCTGCTGAGTTCTGACCTACACTTAGTTCCTGCACCTGGCTGCAAGACCTCTGGCATTTCTGTGCAAAGGTTTTGGTTATTCCTCTCTGATTTCTCCCTGTCAAGTTAATTTTCACCTCTGAAATCTCCTTTTTCCCATCTTGCTCTTTGTAACAGAGTCACTGGAGGTGAATTGTTTGAAGATATAGTTGCAAGAGAATATTATAGTGAAGCAGATGCCAGGTAAGTCATTTGTTTTTCTCATGTTGCCTTTGATAGTTCTATTTCTATAGTTCCTTAAATACCTCCTGGTGTTTGGCATCAGTTTCCCTAGCAGTCCGTGAGACTCTAGGATTTCTCCTGGAGTTCTCCTAGACCTGGAGGGGTGTGGTTTGGCATTTTGAGCTCATGACTGTGTGGTGGAGAACTCACGTGAAGTCTTGGCATCTGCTGATCTGAAAAAGCCAAAATTGCAGCTCAATTTGTTAAAATCTTGGTAAATTTCTGAAGTAGTTAAAATACCACCCACTCTTCTCCTCTGCAAACTGGATGTAACAGTTCAGCTCTCTCATCCGTGGATTCTCACATTTGCTGATCGAAGTTTGAAATACAAGAATTTTACATTAAGGACCATGTTTTGTTCCCAGTCCAGAAGTGCTAATTTCCTTTTGCTACTTAAACATTTTTGTTGTGTTTCGTCAATAAGCAATTATACTGTGCATCTCATAGTCTGAGCTCAAATATGAAATCTCTAGCAATTTTCTGCAAGTGCTTGTTGGAAAACTCGAAGAATAAGTTGACAATTATCATAATTTCCATGCTGACATAAAATATCAGGGCCACTCTCCCATCTCAGAATCTGTTTGCCCTCACAGAACAATAAATCTTAATATTCTCGTACAATTATGAATCTTACACATTGTGGTCAATGACTTCAAAGAAAATAGTTTCTGCCACTACACTCTTCACAGACACTGATCTCAAAGTAAATTTGAGGAATGCTCCTGTTTTTGTGTGTTTGTAGTCACACACCACCACTGATAGGTATTAATTCCTGTAATTTTAAATTATGCCTTTGCATTTGGAATTCATTGCAGATGACAAGAAAGGATTAAGTGTTCCTAACAACAATGGTGGGATAATAATGAAAAGGCAAGAAATTATTCTGAATATTAGGAACCTTCCACTGGTTTTGCCCTTACTACATCTGTAGGAATGGTAGAAACATCTTTGCTTTAAGCATTTACATACAGAAGGACACAGAACAAAACCCACTGGAGAAGAGAAAACAAAATTAGTGGTGTAGGTGGGGCTGAAGGAGAGGAGCTGTGTTTAAAAAGTTTCCAAATTATTTTGTCCTGCTGTGATTGAAGTAAAATTTCTAATACTGATGCCAAAGGCCACTGTTTGGTGTCCTTGTGTGTTTTTAAGGTACTTGGGATGTAAAAGGAAAAATTGCAATGATGATTTTTTCTGTGGTAGAATTAAGACATATTGGAAGGGGCTGTGCATATATATATATATATATAGGATATATATATATGCATTTTATATATGCAGTAAGCACTTGAGCAAACAAGTGAAATATCAGTTATGATGCCTTTCTGTATTTTGTATATTTATATATTTATTTGTATGTGTATATATATCTATATATATATATATTTGTGTGTATCTATCTCTATATATCTCTCTGGTGTATGTGTACGTGTGTAACCCTGTAGAAATAGTTAGTGTGCCATATGGATGCATATCCTGGGATGTGACACTGGTCTGCTCCTGCAAGCCCCTCCTCACGCCAGTAGCCTGGACTCTCACAAACAGCCCACTTCACGGAGTTGGGAACGACTTGCCTGAGGAAGGGTTTTCAGGCTTGGGCTCCAGTTACTGATTTATGACCATTCCTTCTGAATTCCATGGTCAAAACGTTTTGGATGAGCAGTATCAAATCCTTGGCACTTGATTATTATGTATTACTTATCATCACTCTCTTGGGCCGCAAGGATGCCTTAAAAGAAATTATAAGCTCTTGTGGTGCCAGAAAAACCATCTGAAAAAGTTCCAGTGCTCTAAGAGATGAATATTTGAGTTATGCTTTTTGGCATTGTAGGCTGGCCAAAACTTGCAAACCTGGGCATGGAAAAATAGGTGCTAGTTAAATGATTGAAAGCACCAGATGAAAACATTTGTCTAAATTTTTAATGTGGATTTTCATTTCATGAGTGACTCCTAACTAAACTAAAGCTTGACACTATCTTAAATGAAAATGCATGCCACCTTTTTTAATTACTTGGCTTTGTTCTACTAACAGTTTTAAAGAAACCATTCTATTCAAAATGGAAAATGTTTTGCTTTTCCTTAGCTTTTGACTTTTTTTGTTTCATTTGTTTTCTGTATATCACTTCATTTCTGAGCATTTTCTTGTTTCAGCACTCGTTGTAATGTTAACTTCATCACAAAAAAATTAAGAAAACAAAAACATGCCACCAATTGTTTTATTGCCTCCACTTTATTTTTCTTATGGCAGTTTTTGGAAACTGGATAAAGATTCCATACTGCTGAATGAAAATACAGTCTAATGATTCTGTCTTGTAGCTGTCACATGTTCCATGTTAAATGTCTTTTTTGGTTTGGGTTTGGTTTTGGTTTTTTGTTTTGCTTTGTTTTTTTGATGTGTTGGAGCTGGGAATATCCAGTTCAAAGTGCAATCAAGACTTGTCAAGAGGTACAAAATTGTTTTTGTTCTTTACCTTTTTTTAAGTTTTGTTTTATTTTGTATTTAATGTGATTATGTGCCTTTAAAATGTTCTCCCTTCCATTCTGCCCTTGTATCTTTACAGTCATTGTATACAGCAGATTCTAGAAAGTGTTAATCATTGTCATCTAAATGGCATAGTTCACAGAGACCTGAAGGTCAGTATCTGGTGCCCATCAATTGGATATAAGAATTTTGGGGTTTTTGTTCCTCTGGGTAGGGGCAGGGGGTGGGTTGTCTGCGATGTTCCCTTGCCTACCCCACTCACCCTCCAAACAGCCAGTCCAACAAATACTGCATGACGCCTCTTTCCAGTTTGCAAGTCTACAGGCCTAATATACATCATGGCAAAAGGGGGAATGGTTGCCCACAACGCGGTGCGGTTCCAGGGTGCTGGATTGCCCCGTGCTGTCCGACGTGTGCGGTGCTGTGTTGGGGCTGTCCGTGTCTGGCTGTGTGGGCACACCCCGGGAGGTGCCCTTGGCTGTGATGTATGTCAGCTTGCAGATGTGAACGCCACGCTGTGCCGAGGCCCCGGGGTGCAGTCGCAGAGCAACAGGTGGCACGGGGCATGACGAGCCCTCAGGCGAGTGACGCTAATTGGGGCTAAATTGGGCTGCTCAAGTTAATCATTGGCCTGGAACACCTGGCTCACAGCGTGGCTCTGGGGCTACCTCCATGCCCGCTGCACTTTCTAGCCACGCTGCAAATTTTCACTGCCTCTGCGACAGCTCTGAGTAAGGAAAAAGCACAGAGGATGGCAAATATTTAATCCGGCCTTGTCAGTGGATTAGTGGCGAAACTTTTCCCCTCTAAAAATTGTCCTTAAACTAAAAATCAGTGCTAAATTATCACCAACCCCAGGGCAGCCGGCCGGCCTCGTGTCCTCAAGGCTGGCCCCTCGCTGCATTTGCACCACGTGGAGCCTGAGGTCGTCATGCTCTGAGCAGGGCAGGGTGGGGCAGGACAGGGCGGTGTGGGGCATGGAGAGCAGCCCCGCCTGGCCACCCCCGCCCGGCCTCGCCCTCGCCCTCACACCGCCGCCCCATGTCCGTGCGGGCGGCGGGCACGCACTGGGAATTAACGGGCGCCCATGGCGTTTGCATGCAGTCATTGCATTCAGCAGATCCTGGAGGCCGTGCTGCACTGCCATCAGATGGGCGTGGTCCATCGCGACCTCAAGGTGAGTGCTGCTGCCCCGGAGCAGCGCCCCGGCCCCACGGGGCCCACGGCAGCCACGCCCTGAGCGCTGCCCTCCTCTGCCTGTGGCCCTCTGGTTGGTTGGTTGGTAACGTGGCTTCACCGCAGGAAACGTGCTGGAGGCTGGGCAGGGTCTGCTGCACCTCTTGGCAGTGCCAGGGAGAACAGGAGGTGCTTGTCGAGCATTCGGTGTATTCATTGAATACACAGTCTTCCTCTGTGCCATCCAGAGCTTTCGGGGCAGGGCATGACGGGAGTTCTCCATCTCTCATCAGCATCACTTGGAGTGCTTCTGGGAAGCACAGTAGCCTTTGCATGCCACGCATCTTAGTGACGGAAGGCCAGCTGCCCTGGGACTGCTGGCACAAAGACCTCTCTCTCCTCCAGATGGTGGCTGGGCTACTGAACGTCGTTAGGACGCAGGAATTTCTGCAGTGTTCTCACCACAGCACCTGTGGAGTGCAGTTCCTTCCAGGCAAACTTTAGCATTGGCATAGAAACTTTGGAAAGGGAACTCTAGTGTTGAGAAGAGCGTTCCCTCCTTTTCAGTCGTGTGCCTATCTGAATGGCTGGAGACTTCTGCTGCAGGAATGCTCTCTGCATTTAAACCATGTTGACATGGAGTGAAATGAGTCAAGATCATTTTCTTTTACTGTGAGGCTCAGAGAGGCAAGGCTGTCCCAGAGCTGGAAGTAAGCTCACCTTGTGCATGAGGGAGAGGACTTAATTTGGGCACTTGGGCTTCATGACCCTCAAGGAAAAGAAGATTGTTTATTTTGAAATCAAGTAGAAGTGCACTGTCTGAACTATCAGATCCTTTATGAAGGCAGAGAAAAAATGGTGTGTGGGCTAAGGCAGCAGAACACACTAATCCCTTCTGGCACAGCTTCTTGGGCTTTTGTTTTCTTTCTTAATAAGTTATGGGGAGCAGGAATTTGCTCCCAGGATAGGAGTTTTCTAGTGGTTATCATTAGTAATAACGTTGGAATCAGAATGCCGTTGTCTTCCTTGCCATCCTTCACTCCCAAATAAGCACTGTTACTACCCGAATGTGTGATGAAGTCTCTGCTGTTGTCCTCTAGGAATTTAAAGGGTTATGCTCCAAAAGCTCAGAGAGCAGGATGGATTTCCAGGATGTAGACCCAAGGGTCTCTGCCAGTGTTGCCCTTCTGGATTTTTCTGTGTCACAGTTGCACAACAGGAGACTGACAAGTCTCTATCTGATCCATAAATCTTGTATGGCAGCTGGATAACGTGGAATGAATTTAAATGAAAGGGTTTTGAATTTGTCCAGCTGCTCCAGTGATTCCTGTCCTCACCATACATGCAGCACTTCCAGCATCAGAAGGAATTTAAAAAACAAGATTGCTGTCATAAAAGCTGACAGAATTAGGAACGTTTTCTAGTACTTTTCATACATTCTCACAAAAGGACTTTTTCTTTGGCAGTGCATTAAATCCAGCTGTTCCCTGCTCCAAACCATGTGTGGGTTTTTCGATCCTGTCAAATCCAGGATGAATTGAAAAAACTGTGACAAAAAGTGTTTCTGCCAAGCTGTGGTGCCCAGTTTCATTTCTGAAAGTGAAAACTTGAGGAAGCAGAAAACCATCCTTCTTCAGTTACTACTTTGTGGCAAAAGCCAAGAAGCCCGAGGACTGAAATGACAGACTGTGGTGAAATCCCAGCAGAACCCCATGTGCCGAAAAGAAGATGCCAAGGCCCAAGACCAGAACTGCAAGACATGTGGAAGGTGGTTATGGGCTGGCATGGATCCTTCAACTGCAAAACTTGATGGATTTTTTTTCCCCTGTAACTCAGTCCACAATTTGATGGCATGTCTGAAGGTGGGGAAGGCAGCGAGAGGAGATTTTGGATAATCTCATTTTATTTAGTTTTCCTTCAAGTGGAATTTAGTAGCAAATGGAGAGGAGCTTTTGCAGCCCCTCATGAGCTGTGGCAGTGCTCCTTGCTGCTGTGTTTGTAGTCATTGGCATAAGTCAAGACTGGTGGTGGAGCCTAGATGCAGGAAAAACCCAGCCTGTCTTTAACTACCAGTAAACAGTGCACTTCCAGGTAGGAATTCCAGTTCTCGTCAGGCAGCAGGTTGCTGCTTTTTTGAAACTGTGATTATGACCCTCTTGCCTTCCCCCAAAAAGCGGCTGCTCTAGTTATATTCAAGGACAAACACACAAAGCCATAAGTACTTGATGTCTTAAGGATTAAAGAGCTTTGGAAAAACACGGCATAAATCACATTAATTTATTTGTAAGTAATTTTAGCAGTTAACCCTGCCATTCTGCATGCTTGACTGCAGCCCATCCCCTGGGAGCACAAGGTGACACCGTTGAATCCAGAGTGCGAGTCCTTCGTGGCCCACGCTGGGCTGTTAATGTTTCCCAAGTAATTGCAGTCATTCCAAGTTAATGCATGATAATTAGCCAGCGTGCCTCTCATCAGCCTCAAATGACAGCTGCATGTTGGTTAAGAGCACAGCCCCACTCGGTGTTGTCCAAAGGGCTCATGTCTTTGGCATGGGAGTAAATTGGGAATTCTGATGGAACATGCTCACCTCTGACAGGGGTGTTTCTGCAGAGCACCGTGACTGGCAGAGCAAAGGTACATAAGGGACTTGGAAAAACATCACAAGGGGAAAAAAGAAACCAACAGAATCCCTCCAGCAGTAGACAACACAAAGCTCCTGTTTTGAAGGAAATCCCTTTTTGGGGAGCATTATGTGCTTGGTGGGGTAGTGCTTGTGTTTCATCCGAGAGGGTGAGGCTTTCCACTGCTTTTGGCTTGCCTGAAGGTCATGGCCAAACAGGATCATCCATTGCTTTAAGAGGTTTATGTAAGGACAGTGTTCCAGGAATTAATTACTGAGAACTTCTCTCGCTCTGAGAGAATTCTTCCAGAACTATGTGACTGTGTGTTGAAATTAGTGTTGTTAAATGGTAGGGAGTGTGACATTGCTTAAATCAGTGTTGATGAACCCAGAGAAGAGTCCTCAGCTATGCACTCAGTGTGTCATATAATGTACTTGAGGTGGTCACTGGTAATGTGAGTATAAACAGTACATTACCTTATTCTCAGTTTTTAAAACGTGGAAATTGAAGATTCATCACGTAACCAGTGCTGAAAGGTTTTTAATGCTGCCTATTCTGTGACAGAGCAACAAAGGGATAAGTGAGGGAATGGTGTTTGTAAACTGCTGAAAAAATGTTCTGTTACAGTTTGGTGAAAGGGAAAAAACACCTTTAGAATGAAGAGTTTGTCAGGGCCAGGCGTGCTGTTAATTAATAGAAGTATCACAGTGGCTGAGGTCTTAATTAGGCTCAAGCGTATTTTGCTGGATACCTGACATGTATTAAAGATAGCCTCTGCTGAAAGAAGCTTATGCTCTTAATTGTTCCCAAACTCAGTACCTGCATGGGATTAACCGTAATCACATAAATAGCCCCTTGGAAGCGATATGATTGCTGCTGGATTTAACACGGAATACTTGTTTAAGAGTTTGCAGGATTGGGTCCCCAGTGCCAGGATGGATATAGTGAAGTCTCTTGTCATAGACCACTACAAAAATTGCTGCTGAAGAGTCACAGCCATAGCCTTGAAAGTGAGGTTTTGTTACTCTGTAAATGTAGAACAAAACCTTTTTTAATAATCATGGAGATAGGAAAGAAGTGGCTAGAAAATACCATGAGGGTCACGGTTCTTTGAACTAACCTGTTGAATTCTGTAGTAAGTTATTTGGCTTTTTAGAAGTAAACATTCTTCCAGTGAAGTTATGTTTGGACAGTTTGCATTTGATGTATTTGCTAACTGTAGATAAAAGGATACATTATGAACAACAGAATGAACACCATTGTTATGCTCATGTTTCTATGTTTCCTTTAGTTATGCGAGTGTACTGGTGCATTTGATTTCAGATGTGCCCAACATACCCTGCAAAACAAGCCAAGTGGGGACTCGCACTGACTACCACTGTTATTTGGGAAGGCTCTCTGCAGGCCCAGCCCTGGGTGTGCTGCATTTGCTGAAAGATCTGTGATGTAAATACACCTGCCCTCTCAATGTAAACATAATCGTAGGGCTGGTATTGTTAAGCTGTCATGCAAAATATTTGTGTTTGACAGTTAGAGATGCCTAATCCTGCAAACTGGCTCGGTTAGGCTGGTTATTAAAGAATCCCTGTCTTTGGGGGGCCTTTCTGCCACATTTTTCTAGTAGGGAATCTCTGGGTCGTCCTGTCAGACAAATAGTTCCATCCGCCCATCCTGGCTGACTCCTTCTCTCCACACTGTCCTTAATCTTGCTGTCATGGGCTCATGAAGACTCTTTACAGGCTGCTGGTTCTTTCCAAGTAGCAATGGGAAGTGCAATTTTTGCAATTTCATGGAGAAAACTCACAGGTTTTTTCTCTTTTTCACTTCGCTAAGTATTTGATCTTTTGCAGACTACCATGACTTAAAAAAAAAAAGTGAAAGCCTGTCTAAAATGTATTTACTTATCTTCTCATCTCAATTTTTTTCTCTCTCTGAATAAAGCCTGAGAACTTACTTCTAGCTAGCAAATCTAAGGGAGCAGCAGTAAAACTGGCGGACTTTGGGTTGGCCATAGAAGTCCAGGGAGAGCAGCAAGCTTGGTTTGGTAAGTAAACATGATTTTTTTCTCACCATTTACTCAGCATAGCTGTTAAACCTCCTAAACTGCCTAGCTGTCACCCCATGTAAAACATGGGTGTAGAGCCTGGGAGGGAGATGGCTGATTTCCAGTCAGGTGCTCAGATCACTGAGACAGTAGGTTAATACTGCTGAGTGCACCTGCCCAGTCATCAAAACATTTTGTCTGAACAATTCTCTGTCAGCTGCAGACACCTGAAAATTTTATTCTGAAGCACTTTGGAATGTGACTTGAATGGAAAAAATAGAGGGGTTGAATACCTGAGGCTGTAGACAGAGACTATTTACAGATTGCTTGGTACAGTTAACAGCTGCTCACAGGAAAATATTGGAAAATATTAATGCCATTCGTTTTAAATAATAGGACATGTACAAACGTGATGCACATGTCTCACCTACCATCCTCTGAACAGATGTGAAGCTCAGGATAAAACTTATTGTAAAGTTTTTTCCCAGGTGGAAAAAATAGAGAATAAAATATTGATAGCCTATTCTCCTTTAGAGCAGCTAGAAAGTGCAGTTTGAAATGGTCCAAAGGGGCTGTGAGCTTGCTGTCAAAGGCTGGAGTGGAAGCACAGAGGTTGCTGTGCAGGCAGGGAGCTGGAGGGTTGCAGCTGGGGCTGTAACTCTGTGTAGATGCACAGGCAGGGCCATTGGACATATGTTGGCAGCTTTATAAGCCAGCCTGTTGTTTTAAATCCCAGCCTTTATATAAATGGATTTCACTAATCCACAAAAGACAGAGGAGATTGCTCTTGCACATCAACAAATAGACCAGTACAAAAGGAGGGGAGTAGAAGCAACACAAAACACAAGTGGTTTGTTGTGATGACAAAAACATCTGGTAAACAGGAAGCACCTCAAGAAAAAAACAGCAGGCTGAACTTGACTTCAGGGATATTTTCTGTACATAATGTGACTGCAGATGATGCAGAGGAGGTTGCAGTTCCCTGTAAAATCTTGCACTGTATTTTTCAGTCGTTTGGTTCTAGTGAAGTGCTTGGTTTAGACTTGTAGCATCATGAGAACTTGGTAGAAAGGAACAGAATGTCTTCAAAATGTATCTGTAAGGAAGAGTCAGCAAGGTAACAAAAGGAAAGTAGTCTAATGTGGCTCTTTTCTTAAAAAGAAATGTGGTACTTGATAAGGCTAGTGAGTTCTGTACCTTTTTTGGAACTTCCTCTGCAAAACCTTTCTGTAATGGTCTGAGTGCCGTCCTGCAGCTCTAGGGCAGAACATGAACTCCAACGCACTCAACATTTTGAACTTTTTCTCACTTTCAGCAGGTTTTTCTGCTTTCCATGGGTTTCTGCAGCTCTTCATGACTCATGGCATGCTCCAGTTCTAACTATAGTTCTGCGTCACTGTGTTTTACTTTCTTTTTCCTTTTTTTCCCCTCTTCTCTTTTTTTTGGGTGTAGTCCTCTGGTGTGCTGGTCCCTTTTCTACTCGAACCATGGCTGTGCCTCAGCAGGAAACTGGCTGGAGCTCTGTGTGTGTGGATACTTTCCTGGTTTGCATGTTTGCAAAACAAACCTGTTTCTTGCCTGTTTGTAGAAAGTGTTACAGGGTTAGGTGAAACCTCCCACCCTCTTGGCAGGTGTTTGATGTACTGGGAAGGTGTGAGGGAGGTGAGCTCAGCAAAGCCAGGATTTTGTGCTGGCCCTCTGGACGCTTGTTTAAATCAGTGACAGGAGTCTTCAAGGTCTCTTCCAACCCAAACCATTCTGTTTCTGTGTACTGAAACCATAGCAGTTATTTGTGTTTAGACCCATTCTGTATCTTCATCAAGAGATAAGTTTAGCAAAGTCCTGTAATTTATTTTTACTTTAAAGTTTATTTTCAAGTGATGCATAAGAATGTTCAGTGAGCTGTGGTAAGTTTTGAAATCAAGGCAACATTATTTCCCCTTTAAAATGAGTAAAAATACTAATGCAAGCAGTCCACCCTAGAAGGGATATGAAGCAGCACTCTGTTTAAAGCTACATAGAACATCTATATTTCAGCTTCTCCAAGGAGCTTAAGATGTGTTTCCTGTGTGATAGTAGTCCTTAACAATTCATAGCTCTCATATCGAGAGACTGCAAACAAGCAGCTCATTTTTCATGACTATATTTTAGCTCTTTTCTCAATAGAATATAAAGAATGTGTTCCTTCATTCCCTCCTCCCACTCCAAAATAATTGCCAACTGCAGGGCAAAAGCCTCTTTTTTCTCTAACTGTGCACTTTACATGTTATCACTGTCTCTCAGGAGTTCTGTGGAATCCAGGGTAGTATTGCACAAATGACATGTGGTCCTTCATGAAAGCCACCAAATTCTCACCTTTCAGCAACTGCCAAGCATTTATTTTAGGCAAAGGTGCTGGAAAGAACAGGCATACTCACTGAAATGGTGCGGGCTGTTAATGGTCATGAAGTTTTTATCCTTTACAGTGTCCTAAGAAAAGTAACTTTTATCCCTACATTTTGCATTTCTGCTAAGAGAAAGCAGCCCTGCTGGTCATGAATAAAGGATGAGGAATGTATAAATTTTAAAGGCTAGATTGCTTCAGAGATGCTTTCTGGAAACTTTGGTACGGAGCTTTCCAGAAGTGGGATGACTTCACAGCAGTGGGTTTTGCAGTGGAAAGATGTTATTAGATGAAATATGGACAGCAAAGGCTGGGCCTCAGCTGGGGGACTTCATCCTAAGTAATACCCAGTGGTGCTCCTGGGAAAGCTAAGCCTGAACGTATCTGAACGTTCACTTTGCCACCATCTGGCTTTGGCTGAATTGGGTTTTCTCTTCTGAGTGAAGAATTTTGAGCAGTGCTTTTACTCTCTTTTTTTCCCTCCTAAATGATTTCTTTGCTTTTCCTAAATCTAACCCTTCGTGTGTTGTTTGCTCACAAACCTGCCCTCCCAGACCACTGAAAGGAACTCTTTCTATTCTCCTTGTATTTACAAACATCACTTGATTTTTGCAGAGCAGCTCCAGCTTTTGATAATAGTTTCCTTGCCTTTTGACAGGCTTTGCTGGTACCCCAGGATACCTTTCTCC
This sequence comes from Campylorhamphus procurvoides, assembly GCA_013396655.1. Taxonomy (NCBI): domain Eukaryota; kingdom Metazoa; phylum Chordata; class Aves; order Passeriformes; family Dendrocolaptidae; genus Campylorhamphus; species Campylorhamphus procurvoides. Next base: position 598,004 of record WBMV01006161.1, read on the forward strand.
AGAAGTGTTAAGAAAAGATCCTTATGGAAAACCTGTGGATATGTGGGCATGTGGTAAGGAATTGCTCTGAAAGACGTGTTCAGTCTGCTGGGGGGTGTTTCAAGGGTGAGAAATGACATCCAGAATACACTATATTCTGCATGAGAAAATAGGTGTTTAATAAAATTCAGTATGCATTGGATTTTTGTTATTCTCCCAGCTTTTTAAAAAAAAAAATTAAACTTATGAAGATATGTTATTATGACATTCTTGGCCATGTCCACACAAGACCCTTTCACAAAGTACTAAAAGAGTAGCTGCAGGTGTGTGATGCCTAACCAGTTAGAAAGTGTAATAGTTCATACTGTGAGCTGGGCCTTAGTTTTGGTTCACAGGCAGCCTAAAATTTCATCTGACCAATATGCCACAAATGCAGGCAGAAACTGCAAAATTAAATGTTTTGGGAGCTGGAGTACAGAGAATTACTGTATCATCCAGCTCTTGACACAGTGTGGTCTGAGGCACTGGTGAGTGGCAGCTTCCCAGCTGAGAACAATGGCTGGTTTCCTTATTTCACTTCTACCCACACTTTTTATTTGGTTGTATTTATGAGAGCACTTCTCCTTAGCCTCAGTGAATCATCTCTGTATGACTAGCAATTTTCTATTGACTATATACAGATAAATTGCATTGCCCAAGTTTTCTTTGCATGTGATTAAATAAAACACAATCTTGCAGGCACCAGTATGAGTCATGATAAAAAAAAGTAAGAAAGGCATTTTCCTAGACCATTCGGAATCATGGACTGTTACTTCTCCAGCTGTTCAGTGGTTTCTGTGTTCCTGGTCTGATGTTGTCAGATGCTCATTATTGCCCATGTTTTCTATAGAAAGTTATCCTGTGAGCCCTACTTTCTTCCCCAGAATGAACAGGCAGCATTTTTCAGTGGCAGGGATAATGCTTTTGAACCTTTTGTTTTCCATAGTTTTTAGGTGCAAAGTTGCTGGCGTTTGTTTCTTGAAATCCCTTAATGCTGGTGTGAATTTTCTGCAGGAGTCATTCTGTATATCCTCCTGGTGGGATACCCCCCATTCTGGGATGAAGACCAGCACAGGCTTTACCAACAGATCAAGGCTGGTGCTTACGATGTATGTACCATCCTCTGTCTATTCTGCTGTTTATAATTGTGCCTCGAAATAGGAGTTTTCTAGAGTGAAAAGTGCAATTACAATCTTTTCCTAATTGTTTTGTATTGCTTATCGTTGAGTCACTCAAAATAGTAAATGCTGCTTTAGGAACATGACCCTTATTGGAATATGCTACTTTAAGTCTTATTTCCCTATGGCTCCAAGCTTTCATTGTCTGGTCCTTGTGTGAATCCCAGCAGCTTGTGTTACCCTGACAAGCCTGTCCTGACCTCTGTGAACTCCCAGGGAGGAGGCTGTGTTTTAAATTCTAACTTATTGCTTCAATCAATCAGTTATTCTAAATTGTTTCTAAGAAGTCTCAAGGTTCCTAAATATACACCTGGATGTTGCTGTATTGCCCACTTTTGGAAATACAAGCTGCTGCAGAGCTTTGCAAAAGGAATAGTTCCATTAAATGCGGGTATTCCAACCAAAAACATTACAGCTGCTGGTAAATAAGAACGGATGATTTGACAGCATATGGATTTTGCAACATCATCTCTATTATATTAAACAGATAAAAGGCTCTTGGTCCTCAGATTTAAGTAATTTGTTAATGGTGAAGAGGAAAGGCAGAGCCTTACAATTCTGAAGCTCTGGTTCGAATCCAGTAGTAGATCCTGAGGTAGAATTATGTAAGGATCATGTACACTTGCTCTTTTTTTCCCCAAGTTCCCCTCCCCAGAATGGGACACGGTGACTCCTGAAGCAAAAGACCTTATCAATAAAATGCTCACCATCAACCCAGCGAAACGTATCACAGCATCAGAAGCACTAAAGCATCCATGGATCTGTGTAAGTAATTTCCACAGATTTAGCAGGAGAATTGGGCAGAAAAATGAGCATATAATGGAAGTGTTGAGGATTTCTTTTGTCTGTACTCATGCAGCTCTGTAACTAGGAATCGTAAAATTGTAATTACACAGATACAGTCAATAGTGGTGTTCATTGAGATCTCAGCCTGGGATAAGGCTTCTGCAGAAATGAACTCCTTTGCCTTGGCTTTGTGGTGCAGAAGTTCACTCCCAAAATTAGAGTGTTATTTTAAATTCTCAGTGAAAAAAGATGTACAAGAAAGTGACTTTGAGTTAGATAATAACACACTGCATCTTCATTTCCCTGTAGCCATTATGATGAGCATGAGATGTAAAGGCAGGAAATTAAGGGACTTCTTACAAGTCAATTTGCAGGTAGCAGAGGCTGCCTGGCTGTTCCTGGATACAGGACTGCTTTCCAGTTCTCAGCATATTCCACACTGTGACTTTTCCAGGGGATTTTACACATGGAAAAGGCTGAGTAAAATGAGCACAACAGGATAGTCAGATGAGGCAGAAATTCAAGGCCCAAGTGTTGTGCCATGTGGGTTGCAATGTGTGTGCTGTGGAGTAACTAAACTGCTAAACAGCTGGCTGGGTGCCTTCAAGTAATTCTTCTCTTCTTCTCTCAGCAACGCTCCACTGTTGCCTCTATGATGCACAGACAAGAGACTGTAGATTGCTTGAAGAAATTCAATGCAAGACGAAAACTAAAGGTAAGAATGAAAACGTGGGCTTGTGTTCCTTGTGTGAAACAAATGGTCTCTGAGTACATTTATATTTTTTTATTATCGTGCTTAAATGAACTATTGATAATGGCATAAGGATCTTAAAAGGTTATTCTTTTGGATTATCCTTTGTAGTCTCCTGGCCAGATAGGATAACTTTGTAGGTGAGAACCTTCCTAATGTGCACATTACCAATAAAGTGCTATTCCTCCCCAAAGAAAGAATCTGAAGTCTGTTTCAGATTCAGACATGTATTGTGCTGATAATTGCTGTGCCTGTGAGTACTCATGGCTCATGCACTGCATCCTCAGAATTGGCAAATACTTGAGATTCTCAAGGTTGCTGATAGGTGTGTGATGAAGATGAAGTGGCAGTTGATGCTCATGACACAGTTTGTGAGAATTCGTGCACAGACAGGCTGTTCTTTCAGGGGTCATTCAGCAACTGCTGGCATTTATGCATGTTTTCCTTTTGGTTGTGTCATGTCACGTTCAGAACTTTTCACAAGTGTGATGCTAATTTGAGAAAATGTATGTGTACACAGGGGGCCATTTTGACAACAATGCTGGCTACCAGGAATTTCTCAGGTATGTTCATTGAGCTCCAGATTAATGTGATCTTTATGTTTTGATGTCTGTGAGGACCAAGATCTAATTAGGATTCATTAGTACAGGAAGAACTCTGTAATTCAGGAGTGTCTAAATATGATATATTTTAAGTTGTTTCCTTTGCAGAAGCAAATGAGAATTCAAACTATTGGGGTCAAAGAGATTCTCTTGTAGGTGACAGTCTAATTTTTCTGTAGAAGTTGAGCTCCTGCCCTGCTTTTTGATTGTTACCTGTCAAAATACAGTGTTTTTGTGTCTTTTTTGGTGGAGGGAAATTGAAAGTTCTGCATATTGCTCCACATGCATAAGTCTCACCAGACAACATTTATGAACTTACTAATTTTTATGTGTGAAATGTCATCCCATGACTCTGTTACACCCTGTATTAAAACCAAAACATGTTCATTTCTTTATTGCTTTGCTAAGGAGTAAGAAACATAGTAACATGAGTCCCTCTTTTCCTTCTCTTCTAACACCCAACTGGGTATGATAAAAGTTTTTTCCTCTCCAGGAAATAATTTTGTAGTGATTTCCTGGAGATTTAAATCTTTATGCTAAACAAATTTTAATAGCACAAGCTAAAATGCTTGTGCTGTTTGTAGAGTTAGAATTGTCCTCAGTAGTAGTTTTGCCAAAATCTTGATGCTGTGTTGAATTTTTCATTTTGCCATTTGAGCTTTCGAGTGAATAGTGAAAAAGAACACCAGATTTAAAAATCAGTAATTCTACATATCCTCCTACTCTGTGATGTAACTGTTGGAGTGTAACATAAATTACTGTACAGACAAAAACATGGCAGTGCTTTGGGCATGTTTGGAATAATAATAAGCACTGACTCATCCCCAAAAAATTACATAATCATGAATGCAAGAACAACTTGTTCAATTTGCATAGTACTTGAAATACAATTTCTTTCTTAGTAAGTTCCTTTATTTAATACACACCTAATCACAGAAGATTACATTTATTTAAATTACCTTGAGTTAATGCTTAATGAATTGCCAGTGTCTGCCAATTCCCTTTAAAGGTGGGAGGGCTGTAGGCTGCACATCTTGTAAAAATGAATTACTGTTAAATATCAAACAAATAAATCATTCTTCATCCCCCTTCATAACTGTCACTCTCTATATTTGTAAGGATCAAGTTCAACTTCCATGAACCAAAAATGCTGAAATAGTTTTAGAGCAGTATTTCAGCATGAAAAGCAAACAGGGCTTTTGGAATTTTTTTTATTTTATTTTTTTCACTTGCCATCTCATGTTTTACACCATAATAACCCATGTTTTTTTGTGATACCATTTTATTTTTTCTATTTATTTATTCATTGTATTTAATTGCAAAGCATGCTTTTGAAGGTCATTTGTCCATAACGATGTGGTTATAAAAGTGTTTTATTTTCCTTTTTTTTCTTCCTTTTATGTGGAATGTGTATTTCTTGTGAGGTAAGACCCTCAGCACGTGAAAGGAACATCCTTTTTCTCTTCTGAATCAAAACTGCTGTTTGTCCTCAGTCACTTTAATTTCTCCATGTTGTCACAACACTACTTCCCTTCAGTCTGCTTTCTGGCCTATTATTGCTGCCTTAGGTTTTATTTATAGCTCTTGCTTGTAGTTGCAAGAAATCTTTCATTGTGAGCTTAATTTAGAATATGCTGATTGCTTTGCTCCTGCAAATTCTTTAAATATTTGATTTGTATGCAGTATCCGTGATTAGAGAAAGATGAATCAAAATACTATTAAAAATACACTCCAAGCCAAAAGCACCAGGGGCAGCTGAGCACAGACTATGTCCTATACCATGGAATACTGCATAATCATCCACCCTGGGCACATTTCACAGGGCACACTGGCAGTGCCACACACACAACACTTGTTGTTCCTGCTTTTGGTGGCCTCATTTTACTGCCTTTCATTGAGTTGTCTACATAGAACATGGAGTGTTTGTTAAGCATTAATAAGGAACGCCCACGTTTCATGCTAAGGGACCTACAGCAGGCTGTAAGAACTAATTGGTGTTTGCCCATATTTTTGTAAGGGCTAAGGGTATAAAAGAGGCTTTGAAAGCAGTTAAGTCCTGGGGGTTTTGGCCTTAGGTTTCAGAAATAGCTCCTCCCTTTTGCCTTCCCTAAGTGAATTCCTGAAGTTAATGGAGTGCCCGCAGTATTTTTGGTAGTGTAAAATCTCAAGCCCTGTTGCATCAGGTTCTGTAAGCACACATCGCAGCAGGGACTGTCCTGCCCCAGAAATACAGGGAAAGCAATTTGTTTTCAATAATTTCTGTAAATAAAAATGTGCAGCCATCCAGCTGCCTAATACAGGCAAATTTATTTTTGTTCATTTCAGTTGCAAGTTGTGGCCCTGTGGGAGTTTTAATGGTAGTGCTGGCTGATGCCCTTAATTGTTACACTGCGTTTGGAGGGCTGATACATTAATGAAATTATGAACATTAGCCTGGATTCACTTTCCAGGTTTTCTTCATGTAAACCACACAATAATGGACATAAGTAATTTCTGGGTGGTTGCTTCTGTACCCTAAAATGTGCACTTAATGCAGATGTAGCTGGAAAATAAGCCACAATTACAAGAATTACCTTCAAGTGTAAAGCACATACTGGGTAACTCTGCTATCCTCAGCCAGTCTGAGCAGCCTTAGGCTCGCAAGGTCCCATTGGTTTGGGGTTTTTTTTAAAGACAAGGCTGGCAGAAATGATAGGAGCTCCTTTTCAGGACTGTGCCTTATATATAAAACAACACTTTCTTACAACCTGGTCTGTGGAACACTTGCTGATGGGAAGATTGGGTCATAAACAACAATAAAACCCCAATCACGCCAGGCTTGTTGTGTAATTTATTATTCCTCAAGTCTTTGGCAGTGAGTCACGAAGCATTCACGCTTTAGTGAATCCTTTCTTTGGATGTGGTGGGTCAGCCAGCGTGCACTTCTGCTGGGAATGCTTTCAGGTTCGGAGCGGCACTGTGCGTGTTTGCACGTTATCCCTCCAAGTGTAGGAGTTTGGGGTGATTTGGTGCCAGTGTCCATGGGGGCAAGTTAAAGCCTGACACCTTAAGAACGTTAAGGCAAATGAAATTTTGCCCATCAGACTCCACTGCTGTGAAGGAATTTGGTCAGTGTACAACATGATTCAGGAAATAGCAGGTTTTCTTCACTAGAAGCAGAGGGAAAGCCTGGGGTTTGTTGTGATTGACTTCTGAGAATCAAACCTCCAAAACAACTCTTGGCTAGCAAATCCTCCCTCCTCTCTATTTGTCCTGCCCTTTCACACAAGGAGGCTGGTGCTGTCCTGGTGGGAAATCCCCAAAGGTTGAACAGAGGGTATGCACCTCCCCATGCTCTCTAGGTACCTTGTATCAATCCCCTTTTTGTCACTGTCATATTAGTAACACCATTGTGATACCAGAGGGCTCTGCAAACACCTGGTCCAAGTCCCTGCCCTCACAACAATACTTTTCATAGTTGTATCAAACTATCCCATCAACAAATACAAATATATTGCAGTTGAAAAAACAAGTATATCCAAAGCTGCTGCTTTACCCTCACCCTCACCTTGCTTCCATAACATCTCTGCCACCCAGGGAGCTCTCTCCTTGTACAAGCACAGTTAGCCTACGGCTTTAATCAGTGGAAAAACAGATGTATGGTGGTCTAAAGCATTGGTAGTTCCTTAAGGATTTCAGTCCTCAGAGCAAGAGAAGGAGGAAATAAAAGCTGAGCGTGTATCTGGAGCTGGGAGGCAGTGGGGGTTTGCTGGGTGACCTCAGGGGGAGCCACCTGACATTGAAATTATTTGTCTCCTTTTACAGCAGCCAAGAGTTTACTGAAAAAGCCGGACGGAGTTAAGGTAGGTAAAGCACGCACTTCCAAATGTACCCTCTTAGTCACCACCTGCCTGTAACTTCTGCCAGGCTTTAGAATTGATTATTGCTATTCCTTTCCTCTATAGAATTCGTTAATAAGTGCTTCTCACTATGTATATGAAGTGGGTAAAGGTAGTAGGTGAAGCTTAAAAATTAAATAAAAGAAATGCTTGCAAAAAAAAAACATTAAATAATTGGAAGATGGAAAACTACTGGAGAAAATGCTTTTCTTGTTATTTTAATGAAGGATGACTGTATAATTATTGACTCAAAGTTATTAATTAGCTTATAATAATGGTTTGGTGGTGGGCATGGTAGCTTTGTAGGCAGCAGTGTTTATCTGCAGCTCTATTGCCTTGTTTCCCCTTGACTTGTTGTTAGATTTCATGGAAGACCAAAAGTTTTGGGTAGGCTTGGCTCCACATGAGGTGTATTCTGCCAGATGTACTTGCTATATTTGGCAGAACTAGAGGGGTTTACTATCTCAACAAATCAGCTCATCCTGACTAAGAGACCTTGCTAAGAAGGGAACATTTTGGCAGCTTTCGTACATGATTTAGAGCTCCTATTCCCACGTCACCAGATCCTGCAGGAGGAGAGATGCTTCATAAATGAATGTTCTGAATAAATACTTTGAAAAAAAGCCAGGGAAAAAAAATCACTCAGGAGGAAATATATTTTATTTCTTTTCTCGAAGGATTCCTGAAGACTATATAAGAGAATATAATGCCTCAAGCTTTCATTATAAGATTCAAAAGATACTCTTCTGTGCTCTCTGTGTTTGCTCAGAAGTGTGTCTTTGAAATGAATTTTAATTTTCTATTTAATCTTAACTTCTTACTTTAACGAAGCACTATAAATACTTGGTTAAATGCCAGATTCACGGTGTGTTTGTGCCTATTCTCTGACTTTAGTGCACTTTTCTGATAAAAAAAATCAGGAGCCTGACCTAAAATGAAATGAGTATGGTCTGATTTCAGTGCTTCTCACTGCCAAGCAGTAGCTATCCTGGTTCCACGGAGAAGCACACATTGAGTACTGTTCAGTCTCTCCTGTGGAAAACCCCTGACATGTTTCATTGTGGAGTTTATAAATTTTATACACTCATCTCTGACCAGCTTTTCCTTTTTAAATATCGTTCCTCCTACAGGTCTACGATGGTATTTGTTCTATCTCAATTCCGATTATAATATGGGAAACAATTGTTGCCAAAATTTTGCCTAAATTGCACTCGTTGGGATTTGGTCCTTTGGATTTCAGCATATGTTATGTGTCTGCTGTTTGTCTGCATGGTCATGTGGAGCAGAGGGAGTAAATTGACATCTGGGGAAGTCTGTTTTGGTTGTTTCTGTTACTGAGCTACTGTAAACTCCGTAGCATTTTTCCACCCCTTCCTACAGCCTAAGCTGCCTTTTTCTTATTTAAAAAAAAAAAGAACAAAACAAAAGAGAAATATACTGTACTCGGTGCATTGATACTGCAAATCCAACCAGTCACGTTTTCTTCTTTTCCTTTCTCTCTGACTGGTCAATTCAGAAAAGGAAGTCCAGTTCGAGTGTTCAGATGATGGTGAGGATCTTTATCGACAGATTTTTTTCCTCCTGTGAAACGTTCACACTTAGAAACCAAACAGTTGCATTTAGCTTTGTTAACATACTGTGAGAAGCTGCGAGCCTTTAAAGTACAACTCTGTGAGTTCTAAGCCTGCAGTTGCTATTTGCCATCCACAGTGAATCCTTCTGCTGTGCATTCAAGCAAGTCTTTAATCTTTTGGTAACCTGGGGACATACGAAAACAAAAAAAGTAGGTGTAACATCACCCAATGCAGCTGTCCTTAGTAAATAAGAACAGTAACAAAACAGTAATCTTGTAACAGCCTTCTATTCATTTTTCAAACCTCCTTGTTTTAAAAGCTAATAGTATTAATGTCATAGACTGTAACCACGTTGCACAGTGAAATAGTGCTGCATTAATTGAACCACTACAGTCCACAGTGCCATGCTAAATGCTCAGGAGTAAAAAAGCCAGTTTCCCAGCCTTTCCATACTACAGTTTCCCAGCCAGCTTCCTTCACCACTCAGGACTGTCACAAGATGTCCCAGCTGACAATTTCAATAACTTTTCTTCCTCCTCAACCTACTCTCCAGTCTTGTGTTCATTTGGCCTCCGTGATCCCGCACAGTAACCTCCTCTGTTCCTGTTTGCTGTGATTTTCAGTCTGACCTGTGAGGTGTTTGTGGTGATGGGCTGTGCCCTCAGCAGAGAGAAGGCAAATATCCCGCATCCACACCTTTCTCTGGGAAGCACAGCTCCCAGAAAAGCACCAGTAGCTGGTGAGGTCTGAGCAGCCGTGTAGGTAAATCATCTGTTCTTTGGGGGAACATGGAATTTCAGGGGCAGGATCAGCAGTGTCCAGAGGAGGGTCACTGGAAAGGTACAGTGTGGATATTTCCAGGGTCCCGAACCTGAAGCGTGTGGTAGCTTTTTGTACCATGTGAAAGATAAAGCCCCAACACACACGTTTTGTTTCTTAAAAATGTTTTCATAATATATGACAAAAGGCCAGTAGTGATTCCTTGGAGTGTGTGTGTGTGTCTGTCCTGCATTGCCAGACCTCAGAGAGCGGCTTTTGGCAAGTAAAGCTGTAGTAAAAGCTCCTCCTCCTTCACAGCAAACACAAGGCCACTGGTTAAGCACAAATCCACTTCAAAATAACTGTTTCGTATGAAAATATTTTCCTCCTTTTGGAACAATTTCCCTTTGCTGTTACAAATACATGTAAAATACACCACGTGTGTTCCTAAATCAGTATGTCTGTGTTCTGTGAGAGAGAAACCGTGTCCAGCTGATTGGTGGCTGCTCTCAAAGTTTCCCAGGGTTTTACCCCTTCTGGTTGCACGGGCAGAATAACTGGATTTGGAATCCCATTATCTCTCTCCGCCGTTACTAATGAGTGCTGGGCTCTCCATCTCTTGCTGAAGAAGCTTTGAAGGTGTTTCCTGCGGGTTTCAGCAGTAGCTGTAATGGATATTGTTTATTTTTGTAGGGCTTCCACCAAGGGAGTATGGACCCAAGCCTGCTCTCCTTACTCAGGCAAAACTGCTGCTGAAATTTGATTAACCTGCTTTCATTATGTACTCAACAACAAGCATTCACTTGGCACATCACTTTAGTTTTTGCATTAAGCTACTACTGAATAAGACAATATAAAATCTGGTGAAATTTTCATTTTTTTCCCCTCATGTTTTTCTTTATGTCTATTTGCCTTTTGTTAGGGCCTTTTTATTCGTAGTGTCTCTGACTACGCTGTCATAAAAATATGAATTTGTTATGTGGTTTTCCCCTTGTTTGGAAGGTTTGGTTTGCTGTCAAGCAGCATTGTTTGGGTTCTCACTATTCCCCATTCTGTAGAACTTTCATTTACTGACATGGATGGGGTGTTTTTACAATTTTTTCCTGAGTAAGGAGTTCAGGCACTGCCCATCTCAGAATTCCATAAATATCAAAGCAAAAGTAAAATACTTGCCAATAATTATGTCTCCCTGTGAAAGACTTTCTGCACAAAGGTATTTGTTCTCTCCCTACCTTGCCTTCAGACACCCTGCAGCTTAGGGTTGCAGTTGTGAACAGATAAATGAGATAACTAGGCCAAGTTGGGGCATAACACTCAGCACTCCATAATGACTCTTATTTTCTCTTAATGACCATTTCTGTAGAAAGACTACTGTTTAAAGTAGCTATTTCTCATCCTCCTGTTGAAGAGCATCGCAAACTTTGATTTTAAATCAAAGAAAATTATTTTATTCTATATGGGAGAACAGTTCCTATAACAAGTATTATCAAGTGACATTTAGTGTCGACATAATATCCCCTGATTAACTAACAAAACTGCTTTATATTCTTCAAAGCCTGGGAAATGCTGGGTAAGATAAGGAAATTTGCAGTCTGTAATTAATTACTGCAAATCCTGTTGACATTGCCATAATCTAGACATATCCTAAGGAAGTTTCACTTCAGTGCAGCCCTAATTCCTGCAATCCACAAGTCAGCTGCCACACCTGGCCCAAAGTAAAATCATCACCGAAAACTGCCGAGGACATGAAGTTCCATGGATTTTCATTTCTTTCACTTCCATGAAGTTAATTACATTTCTAGAAAAATCCATTAACAAAACCATGTCAGACTTTTTTTGCTTTGTTTTGCGCATTTGTTGCTAAGTACTGTGACTAGAAGGTTCAGTAGAACTTTTTGTTTGGATCAGAGTCTTTGCAGACAACAAATATATATCTTGACAGCCAGTTCTGCATGTGGCTTTAGACCCCTCTTGTTAAAACTAGACATGACCAAAGTGTATGTAATATTTTTTTTCCTAATTATTGTTGGAGGGAAAAAATTACATCTTTCAAACCTGTTTTACTATACTTGAATCTTGCTTCTTAGTGCATGTAAAAAGTGGCTTGGTACATTGGTTTTAGTATTTCTGTTCTTCCCATACCATGGCGTTAATGAAAGCTAAATCTCAAAGAATGGATTTAAAGAATCAGATACCTTTAAACTTACTGCTAAATGGTTTAATTTGAATTAAGCTTGTGTATAGGTAAAAGCCAGAAGTCTTGGAAAGGTGTAGTACTGTGCTAAGCTTAAGAAGTACCCTGGTGGCCTCTATGGAAAGTTAAACAGATATGCACTGACTGGTGGAGTAAGGCTACGGTGTGAGACCTCACACTTGCAGGTTATAGTCCCAAAATGGAAGGGCTGGTCACAGCTACCAATCCTTTTTGTTGAGAATAGCACCAAAACAGCTAAAGGGGCACCAGTCTCTTTCTATCCAAATATGGAATCAGAAGCCAGTAGATTCCTGGAGAGCTATGAATCATTAAATAATCAAATATTATTTATAGCAGTGATAATGAATTAGAGATAGAGAACTACATGGTGCAATTGCTTAATGCTGTTACATGTCACGAAATGGCTATTTAGGACTGTGTTCAGACCAGTATTAATTCTTTATTCTTCTTACATGTGATTAGCTGCTGCTTAAGGGCTCTGCTCTGTTAGGTGTCACTGGAGTGATCTGTGCCTCATATAGACCTTGGAGCAGTGGCTCTGCCAGGCCGTAGCCAGCCCATGGGGAGGAGCTGCCAGCCAGCTCCCAGAGCTATTGTTAGTGCTCCTGCCCGTTCATGAGTTCATCTTTCTGTGATTCTTTATTTCCATATCTATATCTGTACATAGATATCTATGTCTGCCTATAGATGTTCTATACACAGAGATATAGATACGGTGCCTACGGCGAGTTCTAAGGCCTGTCTGTTTCTATTTTCTGCATACCTACAGATAAACAACAAAACCAACGTGGTAACCAGCCCCAAGGAAAATATTCCTACCCCGGCGCTGGTATACCTGGAATTTTCCTTCTCATGCTATCTTGAAGTTTTTGACTGTCTTCTGTTTGTTCTTCCTCTTTTTTTTTTTTTTTTTTTTGGCTTTTTCATGCATTTACTCTGTTTGCTTTCTAAAAACAGGTTTTGGAAAACCTTTTTGTTTGAATTTGCTGTCTTATTTTTTGTGAGGAAGTCCATTAGAGCGTGTTTATTGACAGAAAATGTTAAATGGAAGCTGGATGCGGTAGAGTCGTAGTGTTTGTAACTGTAGCTGGATTTTTTGCATGCTGTGCCAGAAAATGAGTAGAATGCGCTTCTTGATGTTGCTCTTAGCTCTTTGCCTGATGATTGTTTCCACCTTTTAATGTTAACCTTTTGCACCAAAAATTTTTTTAAAAAGCATCTCTAATAGTTTCTCTGCTGTCTTAGTATGAGTATTGATACCCAGGAGAGCTAACAGGAGTATTGCTAGGCTGCCATAAAACAGACCTTATTCAGATTTTCATTCCGTGTTTCCTAAAACTCAGCAGGACTTTGCAAGTCTTCTCTGGGATCAAGAGGCACCTAGAGCTAAACATTTTTGCTTGTTTCTCTTCGATTTAAATCAGCAGGAGAGATTACTCAGTAATAAGCTCTGTTAGGGACGTGTTGCTAATCAAAGTGATGTTCGTCAGTGTTTATTGCAGTCTTGCTTTTATTAGTAGCTGTTTCTGAGGCATCTGTGTGTCACAGGGCTCACAAATGTAAATGTGACCTATTATTTCCCATTATTTCCCAAGTGTGGGTAATTCACACCCACTGGGAGAGATTTTTCCTCTGGAATTTTTTGGAGCAGCTGGCACTGCCACGTACACTACGTAATTCCCAAGGACCAGCTCGCAGGTTTCATGCAGGAGGGTATGACAGAGCTGTGCCCAATGGTCCGTGCTGAAAGTGTGCTGGCTGCCTGCCATTTCAAAGATTATTGAATCTTCTTTCAAGGGAGAAGGATTTGAGGAAATTACACTTTAAAATGACATGACGATCTCTCTCTCTTGCTTTTATGCTGCTCAGCCAAGGCAGCGATTGGTAGTAATTTACACCTTCCAAAACATAGGAGTGTTCAGACGAAATTACCTCACCCTTAATCCTTATCAATTCATCTGTATTTTGATTTGCTCCTTTAATGCTAATACAAGCAAACATGATTAAAGAAAGAGGTGATTGGTGGCTGCCCTGCCTGGCCTGGCTCAGACAGGAAAGCACAGGAAGCATTTTGCCTGCCCTGGTGCAGAAAAGCCTCTGCAGGTCTCCAGAGCTTCAAAGCCCTGCACACATCAGTCCTGAATAAGGTCTCTGCATGCTGCTGCATTAGGTGAGATGGCCTTTTTTGCTGGCTTGCTGTTGAGGAAATCTGTGTTAGAGACATCCAGTTTCACCCTCTGGCGACAGTTAACGTTTGTTTTAACTCTTGTCAGTGTTTAGCATTTGTGAGCTGGCTCTTCTTGCACTCCCTCACACCAATGAAAATGTATTTACCAATGGGAACTCTTTCTCTCTTTATTTTGTTCTCGCTCAGGAGCCCCAAACTACAGTAATCCACAACCCTGATGGAAATAAGGTATTCAGAAAGAATCAACTCCATCTTGCTTTTCCACACCACACATCCCATGCACCACTCTTCCACAGCCAAACAGGGCCATTCCAGGGATCTGTGACAGAAAAATCTCATTGCTGCATTTGTTGCACGTGGTGTGTCTTGAGCCTGTTCCCATCCGTGTCGATCCGCTGGGTGCTGAGCTCCTGGAGCTCTCGGGGCAGGGGGAGCGATTGGCAGAGCTCAGTGCCCAGAGCAGCCCAGCTCAGGCTGTTCTGAGAGCGTGGTGACATGGTCCTGAGGAGCTTTGTGTGCAGCTGTCACCTCAGACAAAGGTGTGGTTGCAGTTTCTCCCATCTGCTGTTTCTCAGCATGCTTACACACCGTGGCGTGGCGTGTCTTTTGCACAGGACTTTGGTTTTCTTCCATAACATCACCGAGCAGTCTCAAAACATGTTTTCACATTTCAAGTGTCAAAGAGGTCTTTTGATTTTCACGTTTTTCTTCATGCTCCTTTCTTTTTCTTGTGTATTGTGATGTTTGCGTCTGGCCCCTGATCCCTAAAACATGTTTTGTTTTGTTTTTTTTCATGCATGGACTTGAAAAGGGCCAGGAAATACCATCATTTACATATAACATATGTTCCTAAGTTTCCTGGAAAGAGTTTACTCTTCAGCAAGAATTTCACTGTTTGCAGTGTTGCCTTAAAGAATTGACATCTCATTTATCTAGTCTTAACTCCCCACGGTCATTTCTTAGGAGAAGGGTTGGATCTGAGACGCATGCAGCCATTCCTCAAGCATGGAAGTGCTGATGGTGTGTGTTGTGCCTGTGGATCCCGTTCCTTTGTGTGCCCTGCATCTGTCCAACACAGAACTCCTGTTTCCTGTTACTTTCTCAGCTCCCCAAGTGTAGTAGTGCACTAAAGCCCAGAACACCCAGATTAAATACGGGCTACATCTACTTCATTCCATTATGTAATCCCAGCAGTTAAGATGCCCAGTGTCCCCAAAGGTCACAGCAAACAAACAAACCACTCAGTGTGGAGAGTTCCTCCGAAATTTGTCTGAAAGACTGATCGTTGTAGTATGGCAACTGGAGTGGGTGCTTCAGTGTTAGAGGCTCCGTCTGCCCCGTGAGCTTTGCATGGTGTCTGCAGCTCCTGTTTGTGTGAGGGGTTTGTTCACTCATAAGTACTTCACCTAATACTGTAAGTGACAGAGCATGACACATCCGTGTGGAGTGAAACGTCTAACACAGCCAGGGCAGGGACAGCATGGTGACTCCTTCAGTTTTGTTTGTGTGTGAATTAATTCCTGAAGTTCTACTCATGAATGCACAAATGTTTGTGTTTTTTTAAGGTCTGAGTAATGCATTAGCCTTTTGAACATTCCTTTGGCTGAGCCTTGTGAGGACACAGGAAATGAAGGGCACTGGCAGATTTACCTTCTATCATTTATTTGTAAAATCCTGGGAAGAATTAAATACAATACCAGTCCTATCTTCTCTCTCAGATAAAACCAGATCAGCTAATCCTTTTTGTTACTGAGCTATGAATTTAAAAAAGAATAATTTATATTCTACTTTTCAAAAAAATACACAGATAAAAAAAGTAAAGCTTAAAAACTTGCCAGTTTTCTGAAGCTGTTAGATTTGACAGTGCCCTGCTGGATTTGCCCATAATATGTCACATTTCTGGTAATTCATGAAAGACTGAGATACAACATTCTTGCCTTTTTAACAGTGTGATGGCTTAAGAATAAACTGCCTGATAGATGAGTCATTCCTCTACATGACTGGCTGTCGAAGAATACTGCTACAGAGATGCCTTAGTTTGTCAAAGTTATTATCAGATATTTATCAATTCTCCATCTTCTTCAGAGATAAAAAAATAAATTATCATACCACCAGTATAAAAATGAGAGAATGTGATCCAATGTGCTTAAAATCACTGTGAGACTTGATTTTAATATACATTGCATAAGTCATGTGAGCAGAAAATTGGTTGCAAATTGTAGCACGCAGAACTCTGCATCTTTAGAAGGTGGAATTGGAATGGAATGACTTATTTTGCACAGTTGGCTTAATCACTAAGCTTAAAATGGCAAGCTCTCCTACTTGGCTGAGGTAATTCATATGACATTTCAGATGGACTTTGTACAGTTGGATGTTAAAGGAAAAAAGTTTCCTGTACATTGCTGTGAGGTAAAAGCATCAGACAGCAGGAAATGTGTTTCTGTTCCCTACTGTCGAGAATGACGATGTTTGCCATCCCTGTCAGGTGGAAATGTCTCAATCAGTGTGTGACCATTTGTTTGTGAATGACATCCCACCCTGCTTCAAGGCTTTGCATGATTCCTGTCACTAATCCTGTCCTTTTCCGAGGCACGCAAATAAGGCTCGCCTTGTTTTGTACATTCGACTCATATTTACTTCTCAACAGGAATCAACAGAGAGTTCCAACACAACCATCGAAGATGAGGATGTCAAAGGTAGGAATTTAAGCTTAAAACATTTGGAGAAGCAGTAACATGAGTTGGTTTGTGAATGTCTGTCACTAGGTCAATAAGCACAGAAACCCTCAATGAATCCTATGAGAGAATGCTATTTTTCCTTCTTTAAAAGAAGCTCCTTTTGATATGTTTCAGACTTTCACTTTTCAGTTCCCAAAACACCATTTTCCACTGTTTTGGGGTTAAGAATATAAAGTTACTGCTTTTTAACTAAGATACTAGTTCCAGTAATAATAGAAGTAGATTAAAATTGTGTAAGTCAGTTAGTCACCATTTTCATTTTTATTCTGTTCAGATGCCAGTGTATTTTTGTGGTTTTTCTTTTGTTCTGTCCATACACTTCTTTTAATCTTCTTTATTCTTTGAAAAGCTAATTTTTTTTATAAACTTAGTTTTGTAACTTCACAGATAATATTTTTGTTTCCATTTTTTCTCCCTCTAAATATTATACTGTGATGTTACTCATACCTACTTTATATTTTAAAACATAGGGTTTGAAAAAGAGAGTATTAGGTTTGTGTATGTCTGATTCACAGAAAAGATTGGGTTTTGGCCTCAAGGAACAATGTGGAACAGGTGAGAATGGATGCAACCTAGTGGTGATGGTTTGAGATAATGTAAAATGAGAGAGCAATTACAGGGATCTGCAGCATAGGAAAATACAGCGTAATTTATCTTTATTCATAGCACTCTATTTCTTCCTTCAAACTATTACATGTAGTTTAGCAACCAATCTCATTAAATGAATAATTTAATTATAGGGCCTCTGCGTGAGGATATAATGTGGTGTTATTACAGTAGGATTTTTGGAAACTCCTGTCTGAAGCTCAGGGTTGCAACTCTAAAAAAAGCAACAATGCAAATGATTTTCCTGATTCTGCAGTATCACAGTTCAGAGCAGGTTGGATGGCCAGCAAAGAGGATCCTGCAGTAATCACAGGTCTGAGGAACAAGGCACAACACGGAGATGTCTCTGCATGCACAGTGTACGGGGGTTTCATTTTCTGTGCATTTAAGGGACAAATGTGATCTCCCGGTTATTAATTGCTCAGCTTGCTTGTTGTTCACTTTTTAGTATTCCTCTCACACTTCCCATCTTTCCACTGGAGGCTGCTGTTCACATTGTTTTATTATAAATTAAAGCTAACAGTGCCCCCAGGGTCTAATTTGTAGAATGATTCAGGGAATAGGCAGTCCTGCAACCCTGACAGCTATTATAAGCTCAAGCTTCATGCTTTAGCAAGGCACTTAGGAAAGATTATTTCCCCCCCTACACTGAACTTGTTTTCTGGATGTAGGTTTTCTAGGAGAGCAGTAAGAAAGCTGTGCCTTTGTCAGGAACAGCCACTGGAGATAAAACACTGATAGCAACAAGTGGGTTTCAGAGGTAGGGGGGAGAATTCTCCCTCATGACTGACTGTCCAGGTCCTTGTGTGTCTGCTTGAGATGATGTTTGTCACCGCATTTGAGACCTTGAAGGAATGTTTTCCACCTTAGGTGATAAAGAGCCTTAAAAATAATTTTGCTTTTCTTCACAGTGTGGAGAACAACATGGTGAGAGGGTCTCTTCTTGCCACAAAGGAGATGGGGAATGGGGCTGCCCCTCTGTGACTGAAAATTAGCTTTAGCATGTTCTATAGCGTTGCAGTGCGACCCACACTGCAGGGAATGACTCTGCAAAGGCATGGGATCCATGCACTGGATTCCTGCCCTGTTATCCAGACACGGTGCATAGGCTGCACAGACAGCTACAGGGGCCCTCCCTGTGTACAGACCACCAGCCCACACACCCCAAAAGTGCTTTTCTTCTGCTTTGTTGGTCTGGCTCCCTAAAGCCCCGTGGATTGGAGGTCTGTGGCACACACCATGGCCAGCACGGTTGTGTTTTGTGTGCCTGGTGGGAGTGAGTGCACACGTGTGTCTGTGCAGGGTATTCCGAGTGCAGTGACTCACTGAGAAAGAGGGCCATGAAAACTGTCTTGTATCAGCTGGCACAAGTGTGGCCTTAGGAACAGATCCTGCACTCCTGTCTGCCAAGGAGTGCATGCAGCATTCTTCTCTCCTATCAGGATCTCACCCTATTGTCACTTTTGAAGGTAGGTCTTTAACTTAAAGGCAGTAAAGTCAGGCTTGCTTTTCATTTATTTGCTGAAAATCTTAGTGTCTGTAACTTTGCCTTGCTTATGTGTACACTTGTATCTTTTGGGACTGGAACATATTTCTTCTACTAGAAACAGTGTTTGGCAAACAACAGTGAGCTTTAATAACTCAAGGAATAGCTAAATCTGTAATTTGAGTCTGAAATTACTAGTTCAGGTTCCTTGCTAGCATAAATTTCTGATGTTAACCATTGATCGTTGGCTTGTCTGCATGATAGTGATTCCTCCTAAATATGACAGGAGTGGACAGAAAGAACATGCTGAGAACTGGACCGTAGGCAATGCCTCCTTCTGGGATTGCTTGTGGGATTTCTCCTTCCTGTAGTAATGAGACTGGAGCTATTGAGCAGCATCTCCATGATAGGAGATTGATATTTTATTAACTAATGCTGTAGAATACCACTGTTATTTTTGTCCAGCAATGCCCACAGGCTTTCAGAAAGGTGAGTTGTTAAATTGTCAGGGACAGCAGATCTGGATTTCTCATGGTATCTTTTTGCCCCTGGAAATGAATTAATGAAAGCACTAGTAAGAATGATGATTCCCAATGGGAAAATTTGTGGAGTTGTAGGGCACTTACAGATTAGGTAAACTGTGGCTCATCTTGCTACTTAATTCATCTGTAAGGTACACTGCTTTGAAATATTTCATATATTCATATTTCATTTTATCACTGTTGGGTTTATTTTAGTTAACAGTAGAAAGAAACCAATTTAAACTATTTCTTTTTGAACATACATTCCTAAAAAAACATTCAAATTTCTAAGAAAAGCTCTTTCAAAGCCCTGTGTATCTCAGGACTGGATACCGGGGTAAATCTGCGCTGGCATCTGAACAGAGTCACTCATGCCCACGACTTTTGCAACTGTTCTTTGGCACCCACGCTGCCCCCTGAAAGTCCATCATTAACATTGTTTGTGTGCTCAAAGATTTTCTAAGTTCTTGTTGCTTGTAATTAAATTATCGTTATTTTTCTTTTGGCCTTCTTTTTTTCTTCCTTCACATGTACTTGACCCTCACACAGCTCTCACAAAGGAGGGGGACATGGAGAGGTTGAGTTCCACCCACCACTCCTCCTCTTCCATTGCTTCTTCATCCCACTGGTCACCACCCTTGCCGTGCCCCAGCGGCCGCTCCTGCTGCCAGTGCCTGCTGCGGAGTCTGATCACACTCTACCTCTTCATCTTTGTTTGTTCATATGTTGTGTTTCTTTCCATCAATTCAGCGGGCAAGTCCATGAGAAATGCAAACTCAGAGAGTCAATCGCTCGAGTCTGAGCTCTCCCACTCCACTCCTTCCTCTGTGCTATGTAAGTTGAGAGACTCGTCTGTTCAGATGGTCTCCTTTGCCTCTCTTCCTCTTCCCTCCCCACCATCTGAGAGCAGCACAGAAAAGGTCACTGCTGTGGTCAGTCTGATCTAGCAATGACCTGCTCTTAGGGTTTACAAAAGAATGGAGTATATTTCTTTAGGTACTTATTTCTTGGTGAGGTGTTATTAAGTGTAAAAATATGTCCATCAGCTGTAACAGCAGGATAGACAGGTCTGTGTTTCAGAAAGCTGTCTCTTGCAGAGCTAGTCTTTGCAGTGGTTTTCAGTTGAGAGAGACAGATTTGACTCTCACCTCTGGCTTGGATCCTGGATAGGTTCTCATGATTAATTACCTGTGGTGTTTATTATATCAAGTTACTTTCTTGAGCATCACTGTTGGCACACCAACCTTAAAGCTGCTGTGACAGCTGTTAGTGTGCAGCGTTGGTCTGACAACGGAGAGGTGCCATAGGGGAGATCTGTGCTCATTAGTGACCATCAACTGCAGAGGAAATCTTTGGTGTCAGTAGGCTTTGTCTGAGCACTGAAAACAGGAGAGGGAAAAGGCACTGTCTTATTAGCTGGTAGGACATAAAGGGCTCGAATAGATAATTTCTCCTTTATAAATTAACTCAGGAATTCTGTATGGGGGAAGGGACCTTATGGGTTGAAACACAGGCTGTGTGTCATTGGCCTGAACCTTTCTGTAAATCAGTGGAATTTTTGGTGGGTGCAGGTGAGGGACATCAGTCCCCAAGGTGATGGGCTGCCCCCAGGCTCAACTGTTGCCAGGTAATGCCAAAAGAGAGTGTCATTCCAAGGGAGGAGCAGGATAGTCCATACTGATATATGGAGGACTGTATATCACATTGAAACTACTCATTCTGACAGTGCAAACTGAAAATCGATAGGAGGGACAGGGGTCTGGGCAACCCTGAGAGCTGACAGAGCAGCCACACGTGCCATAAGGCATTCATTGCATCCACAGGAGTATCCCCAGAATGAATATCCATTCTGTGCCCAGGGAGTCAGGTCTGGATGCTGCAGCCTCCCATTGCCCGCCTCACTGGGTAGGTAACAGTGCAAAGATGGCTGTTAATATTGAAACAGAGATGTTCATTGCTCATTTCATTGCCAAATTTAGGAAGCTTGGCACTGTTTTTTAAAGGTAATGCAGTTTTCCTGAGTAAATTAGGCCCATGCTGCATTTCTTAGAATTATTATTTGGGGGTTATTGTTACTCTTATCTCAGCACATCTCATTGCTTTTTAAAGCTTATTTACAAAAAAAGGGGATGCAGAATTGAGAGTTAATGTCGATTTTCACGCTAGTGGGCAGTGAGATTTCTCTGAATGGGTAGAGTGACTATGCAGGAGCACAGTTTAAACAGAAACATGCACAGCAGCAAACCTTGTTAATGTCTTGGTTATCAAGACTTCAAACATCCTTTCTGGAGACAGCAGCCAGATTCCATGATTAAAGGAACCTGTTGGGAAACCATAGTGTGGTGTCTTGTAAGTGCAGTGCCCATGATACAGCTTTGATCTGAGACTGTAGGTGATTTGTCATGAAAATAAACATTTGCCAACACTCGCCATGCTGTGTAAATATTAGTGTCGTTTTTTAGTAGAGTCACGTAAAGAGAGAGCATCTTTAGACATAATTGATTTTTTATAAATAAAAATTTAATATGTAGGGCATGTGACAAGTGGCTTAACATCAATTTATGATGAAGGTTTAAATAGAAGGTACATCCATTTTGTTGGGTCTGTTTTGTCAGTACAGGGTAGAAAAGTGCTGGGATAATTTTTCAGATACCTGCCTAAATAGCTAAGGAATTGATTTTTTTTTCACTAGGGCAGTAGCAGGCTTAGTGGTTCTCAGAAAGGTGAAAGGCAGCCAATAACCTAAATAACATGCTGCAAATCACCCATCCATATCATAATGGGATGAATCAGAATGGATCTTTGGAATCAGCAGGCTCTAGGAAAAAGATGTTACGTGTAAAATGACAACTCAGATGTCTTAGTTCGTGTCAATGTTTAAGGTTAAGTGGTGAGGTGAGAGGTAAGCTCTAGCCTCATGTACACTGAATCTTGATAACTTCTCAAAGAGAAGTCTCTGGAGCACACCCTGTCATCTGAGGCTCTGCGTGGTTCTTGGGTAGGTTGTTTATTCGTGCAGCAGCTTATTTTCTTCACAGAAATTATTTACTTGGAATATTTGTGGCATAAGCATTAAGAGAAATTATCAGCAGAGAACTTTTTAATGTCAGTGTGATGAGAATCATTTGGAAGAACATTGTGTGATGTTTAGCAGTCCATGCTGTAAAGTTGAATGAAATCTGGTACATCCACACAGCCAGAGCTTGTTACACAACACAGAATAAGTTTTCTAGTCTCTTCCTTTTCAGACTGTGGTTATTTTCAGAGTGTAGGAATAACATCAGGGGCTGTATGCTGTCCCTCTGACTGCTGCTTGTTGGATGATGTTCAGATGAGAAGTGAAGCTGGGTTCCCCCATGCTGTGCCATTCCATTTGAGCAGACCAGTGTCACCTTGGCACCGACTGTCCTGTTTTAGAACAACACCACAATGGGTAGGATTTGTCTCCCCAGATTTAGCCACCCTCCCCAGTGTAGATATCTGTATCTGAGCTAGTTGTCTAGACTCCCTTTAGTCAATGCAAATAGGTCAGATGAGTCACACTTGTCTTAAATATCTATTTTAGGATATGATGAATTGTGCCCTCAAAGTGCTTATTTCTCTCCATTGACTGTAAGGGAGGGAAGCTGAGAGAACAAACTCACTTGTCTGTACTTATACATGTCCAGGATGTTGTGAGATTAATCCAATCTGAGGTGTACCAAGATGTGTAGCTAAGATTACTGAGCTGAAAAGTTTTAAGGGTTTTTGCCTTGAGAAACAACATGTGAGCAAGTCAGAAGCAAAACCATTTTAATCATCTTGGAGTGCATGTGCAGATCTGGAACCAGGCTACCTTGTTCTTCTGGAAAGGTGCTTTGCTGCTTAACCACAGCAGTACAGGGATTGCACAGATGGCACCAGAACGGTGCTCCATAAGCAGGTTTAAATTATTGTTCTCAGAAGTAAATTACTGCTCTGAGTTCTGAAAAAAAAATAAAAATAAAAAGAGTTGGATGTTATGGTGGTCAGTGAGTTGCCAAGGGTTCTTTTTTTGTGTTTCGCTAAAAGTGAAGTTTCTGGTACATATATTTCTGAAGGCTTCATTTTCACATGTGCAGCTCATTTTTATCCTGCACCTTCTCTCCGCAATTAAAATAACAAAATGCCCATCATTTCAGCATGATTCTTGTAGATTGAGTTTACACACTGGGTCTGCAGGAGGGGAAGAAAAGCCCCAGATTTCCCTCCTGGAACAGTTTTTGCAGTTGTTCGGTACCTTTTTCTTTCTTTCCTGTGATCCTTGATTTCACTGGGTGAGAGACTGCTCCTTGTAGGTTTAAAGTATTGATAGTGTTAGATGCTTTTTGCTTAAATGGTGTCCTACTCATTTTGTGTTCTTTAGATATTAGTGTTAATGGTGTTAATTGTGAAAGGTTATCCCCCACCCTGTAGCTGAGCAGAAAAAAAGGTAGAGAAATACAGCTAGAGGTTAATGACTCATTTGAAGTTAACATATGTGCTACAGCAGTGCTGCAGAAATCTTTTTAGCCAGTGTTAGAAAATGTTCCTGTTTGTTCTCTTCTTATTATTTGGTCTTTTAATAGCTCTTCTTCATAATATTTTTGCTTGAACTGCCTTTGTATTAGTCATAAACCTTCTTGCCTGCCAAAGCAGGGATTGTATTTTTTTGAACTGCTAAAACCTTATTAATTACCTTAAGTCACTGAGCCTGTGGGGTAAAGGTTCTATTTAGAGAGTAGGTCCATGGTCTTTTCTTTAATGTATTTACTCCATGGATATTCTGAGCAGAGAATGTCAAAGCCCCTGTCTTTCCCACACAAGTGTGCCATATCTACAGGGTATTTCATTGTCACTTGGCTCAGCACCTGAGACTTCTTTCAACAATGTTCTTGCTTCCCATCTCAGTTGTTTTAAGGACACCAGATGCATTTCTGCTCAGTCATGCTTTGCTTACAGAGACTAGACAATTTTCTGCTGTGGAAAGCCATTGCCATGTTCTAAGAAACTACGGATGTGTCAGGCTTTAATTTTTGAACTCACTTTCACCACACTCTGTAGAGAAAGCAACTGAACCAGTTTTATCAGGATCTCATTACAGTTGTCAGTTTTCTTTAGGAAGTTTATTTTCTTTAGTTTGATTTAGAAAGTCCTTGCTGCACATCAAATGAAAAGTATAATAGCATGAAATTATTGCCACTGTACATCAAACAGCGTAATTGTCCTAGAATTCAATACAAGCCAAGTTTACTATTGGATAAAAAAATAAATAATGAAAAAATCAAATGAGAATGGTGATTGCAAGTGACAGTTATCTGGCAGATGGGAACTGGCCAGATGCTTCTTCCCTAATGCCTTGTGTGTTCGTTTGTTGCCCTTGTATGGATTGTAATGTGTATTTAGATGGAACAAAAACTGGGTGTTTGGAACAGCATTATGTTACATGGAGTCCATCAAATTTATAATGAAAATTTGGTCATTTTTTTGCATCTCTAAAAATTGCCAATTATTTCTGTCAGAAGTTGTCTGCAATAGCAGGACCTTGTTCCTCCCACCTACCAATACCCTTTTCACCTGAGTTCATCTCCAGAGCCCTTGCTGTTTCTTCCTTTGCAAGGATTTGACTTGGTGCACGTGGCCACCAAGTCATGGCTGCATTTTCCTTCTGCTGCTTTCCAGTCTCCTTCCAGTTTTCTGCTTGTTGTATTTCAGTTTTCCCATCTCTATTCTCTTCCTTCCTCCCTTCCTTCCCTCCAGGTTAAACCTCTGCTTCCAAGACAGTGGAGCAGAAATACTTCTGGTACCTATTTGTAGTCTGTCTCCCTGCATACCTACACAAGAAGGTGCAAAAACCAAGATAAAAACAAGCCCCCTCCAACAACTGGGAGCAGGTTTCTGTAAAACCACAGTGGCTGCTGAGATTTTTAATTAGTCTTTGATATCTGCTGTTATTTCATACTGCCTTGTCCTTGACCATTTTCTCCTTGCAATGAGTAAGGGCTGAGAAGGAGGCAAAGGGTTTTACACATAGGACGAATCTTTTCTGGAACTCCACTTTCTCAATTATGCTTCTCCTCTGCCTTTGGCTCTCTGCCAGGGAGACTGCACGTCACATCACTAAATAGGGAAGAAATCTAATTTTCTAATATGTGTGTAATTGTGTGTTGCTGAAAGGTAAGAGTGACATCGTTGCTTTCATAGAGTTTCATGTGGTGCTTGTAATTATGTAGAAAAATTGAGAGCTGAGTTGAAAGGCAGAGGATTTGGCAACATCTTCCTGTTCCTTCACAGTCCACATGGTGAAGTGTGAAGTCTTTCCACAAGCAGGGGAAGAACTGACAGTAGTGCAGGTTGATTGGAGCCAGTGATAACTGCTGTAACCTCCTTTGCTGGCTCTGCTGGCCCGGAGAGCTTCCTGATGGATGTGTTTTATATCCACGGACAGGTCTGCAGACACAGCTCTACTGGATGGTAGTGCAGCCCAGAGAAACTTGGCTGGAACCATATTCTGTGAGATTAGGTGGCTTCTGTCAGAGAGCTTCATGAAAACATACGTTCTGCTGCAGTTTCATTTTCGAACTCAACCCAGGAAAAACAACACTTTGGCAATATGGTTCGATTTCTCTCTTCTGGGGTTGATGTTGAATTATATCTTTTATATCTCCTCATCAAAGGTGCAGCGGTAAGACTTGGGAAAGAAATGACTGACTGACGTTAGTGAAAAAGGGAATATTGCCAGTTGTCTCAAGCCAAAATTAGGTGTCCATGTGGTTTTGTGTCTCTTGTGTGTGGAAACTGCAGTGCCTTAGATGTATTCATTGCTTGCATTGTTAGCCATTAACACGATCTCATGATCATGTAGCAGCTGATCAGAGATTTTTGCCTCATTTCCCACTGTCTGATTTAATAGTCTGTAATTTCCTAGTCTCTGATTGAAATGTGTTGCTGGGTTATGTAATGAAATCCTTTAGCTCCATTATACTTACGTGAGTTGTTGCATGCCAAACTGGTAATTTCTTCACTGCACGAGGCTGGCATAGTCTGGTTTCTTCTAGCTGGCCTTGTGTAACACTGGACCATTATTTCTTACTCAGCCATCCTACCCTTGGCTGGTGCTGACAGTGCCATACAGAGCCCAGGCAGTCTGGCCTGTGTTGTTCAAGCATACAGCAGCAGAGGCATTGCTGCTTTCTTCATTAAGGGCTTTGTTCTTTCCACAATCCTTGTGAAAAATAAGGCAATTCATACTTGAAATACTCTTAGCCATCATGCTGTCTAGTAGACAACAGCTACTCACAAGAAGTCCCACTAGAGTTTTGTATCCACTTTTTTCTCCCTCACGTCTTTCCTTGCTGGTTTCTTTTTGGCTCTTTTGTTGGAATATATGAGGTGTGCACTTAGGAAAAGGTTAATGCCACCATGCCAGTTCCTGAGCACAGCAGTGGGGATGTACTTTCTGTATGTGCTCCCCGACCTTTTCTTTTTGAAGAAGAATGTAATCTCTCTCAGTCCCTTTGTTTTAATGTCCCAGGCGTGTTTCTGTGTGCCTGTGTTAATGGTCAAACCCATGTGTAGGAGCATGTACCAGAATTATGACTGGTGCTTGCAGCCTGGGTGCTTGCATTTATTTTTCTTTCAAGCTTGGGTCTTCCAAATAGATTCCCTGATGTTTAAGAAGGAGTAGACACCGTTGTAAATGTTGTCAATACATGAGTATGTGTGCATGTTATGGAATCCGTGAGCTTTATGCCAGAAGATCTTCATTATAGGCTTAGGGTCCAGATTAATTTTTACTTATATATTCATATTTGGCCAAAGCAAAGAGCAAGTGTTGAAAAGATTGAAAAGATTCCTAAAAATCAGCATTAGACAGAGAAAAGGTAAAGGCCACCTGCGTTTATGAAACACAGAGCATTGTTTGTGAAACAATAATCAGTTTCCTTGAGCTTAAAGTTAAGAGTTTGGTCGGTTTCTTTTGCTTTTTAAACAGCAGACCCTTCAGTGAAGATGATTAGAAATATGAAAGGAAAGCGGATTGATCTTGACATGTGTTTAATTTCCTCATGGATATAGGAGTGCACTGGAGGCAAATCAGTGTAAATCAGCAATATACCCTCCTGTCCTTTGGCCATAGAGAGGAAGAGAGATGGCTGCTGTGCCAGCTGAGGGATGACAGCATACCTGTCACCTGTCTCCTTCCCCTCTGCCTTCAGCCTAAGATTGGTTTGTATCTCTCCCCAGCTCG
The DNA here is from genome assembly GCA_013396655.1 of Campylorhamphus procurvoides. NCBI lineage: Eukaryota > Metazoa > Chordata > Aves > Passeriformes > Dendrocolaptidae > Campylorhamphus > Campylorhamphus procurvoides. Next base: position 625,549 of record WBMV01006161.1, read on the forward strand.
CAAGCAGGAGATTATCAAGGTGACCGAGCAGTTGATTGAAGCCATCAACAACGGGGACTTCGAAGCTTACACGTGAGTGTCTCATTTCAGAGGGAGTGAGGAGAGCGGATGGGTTTGATGCCCTGTGTGTTTACAGAGGAGTGCCTGTGCTTGTATTTATGTGTTGCTGGAATTCCTCCTCCTCAGAAAACACAGAACACCTTCATGGCTGCTTTGCCCTGCCTCACACGCTGCCACTTTCAGAGCTGCTTGTGTAAACCCGGTGTAGTTAAAATGAAGTAATTTAATCTTGCCTAAATACTGATGTGAGACATAAAAATCCTTTGGATTGCACAGCAGTAGTTTTCAGAGTCCCATGTAACAATTCCTTCTTGGGAATATAATACCCACCATTGGCATGTGGGACCTTCTTTGAGGAAAAGATAATTTATATGAAATTTAGTCCACCTGAAGTGAGCTGCCAACTGCACTAATTTAGGTGAAACCAGGACATCATTCCTTCTCCTCCTCTAAATCGTGTTCTTTTCTGGTGTGATGACTTGGTTAAGTGGCCTGCCTGATTGGAATAAAGGAAACTTTTAAAAATAGTCTCTCCAAAGCTCTGTTCCTTAACCACTCCTTACGAAATTCCCTCTTTCCCACAGAAAAATCTGTGATCCAGGCCTTACGTCTTTTGAACCTGAAGCTCTGGGTAATCTGGTAGAAGGGATGGACTTTCACCGGTTCTACTTTGAAAATGGTAAGCATTCCTTTTTCATTTCCAAATCTTCTTCTGTTCCTTGTTTCAGCACTTTGGTTTGGGAGTGCTCTGGTTCAGGCAGGGCAAGGAGGGATTCTTTTTGACAGACATATCACAGGGCACCTCAGGGAGTGGAGGAAAGTTTCACGTATTTCTCATTTATTTTTTTTTCTTCTGGGGAAGAAGAAGTGCTTGTACCTAAAATAAAGGTCACTAAATCATGTGGTGACAGGGATTGCAATCAACAGTCAGAATTTGCAGTGAATATGTGATTGTAGTCATTTTAGTCACTCTGGCTTGCTGAGGAGCTGCTCAGCTGTCTCTGTATTGGCGTATATGTGTGTGTAGATATGAAAACATAAATTCATATTTGTTTGCATATATATATAACAGTCATGTCATCTGTAAGAAAGAAAAAATTATCCATTGAATGGATTTAATAAAGTTCTGTGGGATCATGTAATGTAAGTAACCCTTTTAGTGCAGCCTTGACTTAAAAGGAAATATAATATTGTAAATTAAGATATCAGTTTATCTGGTATTTCTGAGCAATGTCTGAGCATAAAATGGGGTTACAGTATTCCTAAATCTAAATATCCCTAATCTAAATGGGATTATCATATTCCTAAATTCTCTTCCACCTCCAAAAGAGTTTTATGTATTTTTACTTATAATTTTTCCTTTTATTACCACTGCTTTTTAGTTCTCATACATATCAGCATTTAATAAAATATGATACAAGATTAAGTTAAAAGCTGAATTATTTTTACTGAAAATATTAAGTACAAATATTATTAGACAGAAGAGTGAAGCTGAAATATTGGGAGACTCAAGATGGTGTCCTCCACTTTATTTAATCCATGTAGATACATATGAAATAGCGCGTAATATGCACTGTTAAACATTTGACAATGGCTGTGCTCGTTCCTACACTGCCCCTGAGTTGTCAGTCATGGCTGTGGGTAAGCAATAATTATTAATTTCTACCTACTCAGCTTGATGTTTTTGCTTGCCAAACAATCTGAGGCTATTTTGTCTTACCCGGAGACAATGTCCTTTCCTCCCCCTGTGTGTGTTTGTCCCCAGCCCTGTCCAAAAGCAACAAGCCGATCCACACGATCATCCTGAACCCGCACGTGCACCTGGTGGGCGAGGATGCGGCGTGCATCGCCTACATCCGCCTCACGCAGTACATGGACGGCGGGGGCATGCCCAAGACCATGCAGTCGGAGGAGACGCGCGTGTGGCACCGCCGCGACGGCAAGTGGCAGAACGTGCACTTCCACCGCTCAGGCTCGCCCACCGTGCCCATCAAGTAAGAACCCCTCGTGGCTGCCTCACAAACCACCAGCCCCTGGGCAGCGTCACTGCCTGGCCTTGCTTGGCATGGGTTGTAGTCACACGTGCTGTCGGGGCAAACACCTGCAAAGCACTGCTCCTCTGGGGTGTTGTTTTCAGCTGGGTGCCCCCTGATCCAGCGCGGCTGGAAGGGCAGGGGAACCTCTTAATGTAGATAAGGCTTGAGGGAAGGCACGCACAACAGCCTTAGGAAATCTGAAATAGAATTGCTGCAGTATCTGGGAAAATAAAAAGCAAGAGGGTATGTGGAGCTGTTAGAGGAAAAAGTATTGCTCTCATGAAAAACTGAAGTTCGACTAATGTTTATTGTGGTTTCCAGCCACATGTGCTTACTCAGGCCTAGGTATGCTCACTGCAAGTTGTTCTGGAGCCAGTTTATGTATTTAATTTGTCAATTAAGCCATCCCAGTAGCTGCCATATTCTTATCTCTTTCCCCACGCTCTCCTTGCTTAATGCTGAGTGGTGCCTGTCTCGCAGCTCGGCCGTCGTGTGGGTTGGAGTCACCCGTGGCCTGAATTCCCAGAGCCATACTGTCAGCAGTGCTCCTTACAGCACACTCACTGTTGCAGTCACAGCTCCCTCAGCAGATTCTGCTCAGGCCCTTGGCTTCCCTCCTTCCTGCAGCCTTCTCTAGTGAGCCCAAACCTCGCTGACTTCTGGCTTAGGCTGGGCCCTTTCCAAATTAGGCAGCGCTGGCACAGGCCTTGCTTTGCTCGGTTGTGAGCCCTCTGGACAGGATACAATTACATCTGTGTGAGGTGTCTTAATGCTGACAGTAGGTGAATTTCCTGATGGGGATGTGAAGGGCTTGGATTTCATCCTTCAAACTTCATCATGTCCCATGCTTTACTTCTTGCACCACTGTTCTTCTGTATGAAATGATACTTGATAAAGTAAGGAACATGATAGAATGAAGTGTTAAACTTTCATGGGGATGAATTTTTTATTGTGTTTTTTTTACTATTATTATTTAGGAAAAAAGGAATTTGATTACTTAGTGATAACTACTTTATTTCAAAATGTGAAACCAATGGAACAGGAACCCCATCACCCTTAGTTTCTCACATTCCAGCTGCACTGCTGATGTTTAAACAGATAATATTGAAAGAGTAGCTACACTTGCTTGAAATGCAGTGTTAAGTAGATTTTTGGTGTTTTCATAGAGGAGTGTTTTGTCAAGAGGTCTGACCTGGCTGTGTGCAGAGCCAGAAAGCCCAAGTGAAGAGGTCCAGTGCATTCTGGACAGTGTGTTTACAGCAGAATGACATAAACTGGACTACAGGATTATGTAGTCTTTTCCTTAGGGTTTTTTTCCCCTCTGTTTTTTTGGGGAAGGCCTGGCTTTTGTGGCTGCTCATGCTTTCTAATAAAGATAAGGATTTCTGGGACTGCTGAGAATGGAAGGAAAAGCAGCCCCCAGGTTCTTGTGTGTGACAGTGGATGTTCAGACCTATGGGGTCAGACAGAGGAAGTTTCAGGATTGCAGGAGGATGACCAAGCTGAAAGGGTCACAGAGGAGGAGACTTAGAGCAGGACTCAGGCTTAAGGAGAGATTTCCTGAGTCAGCAACACAGCCCTAGGTGTGTAGCACTGGCAACAATATCACACAAATCCCATACCTAACCCTAATCTTGAATTCACAAGGGTTTGGACTTGCTCATATCTCTGTTCCCAAACACCTTGCTCTGATGGTTAGAAGCCTCACTTTCCAGTGTCAAGTTTAGTTGTATTCCATGTACCCTTGGTTATTCTTGTTTCATCCCTGTTCTCCTCTGCTGGGGGTAGGTATGCAGACATGAGCTGGTTTGTAGGAAGGCTGATCAGATCACTTCCCACCTTCTGTTTTCGTGGGGTAAAACCCAGCTGGCATTTTTTTGTAGGATCTCCATTTTCCCGGCTACCTCAGTAGCTCTTCACTGTCCTTTTTTCATTTGAGGTTTATCTTTATCTTGGACTCTTCTGAAATACTCTGTCCAACCGCGGTGAGGGCTTTATTTAACTCCACAGTGTGCTTCTTTTCCCTGCTGTGTTCTGGCATGGTTTTGCACTTTTCTCATCTGCATCACATCAGCAGCTCACCTGAGCCAGCCACGCATTGTTCCTCTGCTCTCTTTTCCAATCACGGAGCAGGTAGGACCTTTGGTTGAGCGTGCAGCTTTGCACTTCTTGTTATTCCACTGGCATTTCTGGATTACCCAGCCCTCAAGGTGGTTTGGTTCTTCTTGCACAATGCTCCTGTTTTCCTTTCTTTTTATAGTGCCTTCCACTAAGTGTAAATGTCCTATTGTGAGATCAGTCCTACTGCTTGTGCTCAGGGCTAGTGAGTCTCCTCTAAGCTGATGGTTCCCCTTTCAGCCCAAACATTGCTGTTTTTCCTGTAGTTATTTTACATATCCTTTCTTTATTCCCCATCTTCTCAAGTCTGAGTGGAAGAGTCCCAGGTAACACCATGCTAGGATCTCCTCCTTCTATAACCCATCCTGACCATCTTTTAAGCTGCCCTTAACTTCACCTTCATTTTTCCCAGTCAGAGCAGCAAAAACTCCATTTTGGAAAACTACAAAAGAAATCTATTTAAAATATTGTTTGAGTTTATCCTTCCTTTATTTGATATGTATACAGTCTACAGCTACTTATTTAATTATTACCAATGCACAGTAGTTAATAATGGCATTTCCATAATGAAAAAGTATCTTACACATCATGTCTGAAGAGGAATTTCAGATCTAATAAAGTCCCAAAAGCAATTATAGCTGTGATCTGCTTTTGCAAACGTCATATCCTAGATTATGTCAAATCAGTTGCTGCAAGCACAGTAGCTTGTTTGTTTTCTTGACTACAGGAAGGAGTGTGCATAAATCCAGGGGTGTATCTGAGCTGTTCAGTAGCTATAGGTACAGGGAAGTGTTTCCTTATGGCAGAGAACTTGTTTGGAAAAGAATACGAGCACAAATGTGTACCTAGTTTATAAATACATTTTATTTGTAGTTTTGCTGGGAGTCAGACAAGACCAACTTGGTTTTCTGATTTGCCCGTTTTCTCTCTGAGTGATACGAGTGGTGGTAGGAAATTCTGCTCTGTGTCCATGTTCTAAAGAGCCTGTGCTGATGTACTCCTTCAGACCTGTGTCTGCCTGCCCACAGAGTGGGCCTGCCTGGTACGGGCAGTCAAAGGGCTGGTGGACCTAACGCTGCCTCCCAGACCTAACCTGAGCCCAAAGGAGGCTTATTTGCCTCGTCTATCACAGCTTCCAGCTTCTTATGCTGTGATAAGTGAACTGGTGAGCAGCAGGAGAGCTGAGTAAGGCGTGTGTTCTGTGTTTGTGCAGTGCCTAGCGCAGAGGGACGCCCACCACGGCTCCGGCCCCTAGATGCTACGGTAATGCACGTCATGCTGCAACCTCAGTTAGTTCAACACTGCCTTGCACCCTCCTTCTCTTCCCTTTTCTCTCTGCATACGGCTCTGGCATGTCTTGCATGTTCATGGCATCTGACTCTTCCTTGTTACTTACTTCATTTTGGTACAAGGCCCTCAGTCCATGGCAGTGCCTGTGATGTCCATGCTGAGGAAGTGAAGTTACACTCTGAGACTCCGAGCTCTCCCCATAAGGCACTTTGGCTTCCTGCCTCAGTTTCCTTTTTTATTTTAGCAGCCTCTCTGGCATCTTGTAAAGATGGAAAATGTCTGTAAAGTGGTTTGAAAAATAAGAGAATGCTTTGCCTGAGCATTTGGGGGTTGTTTATTTCCCGATATCGTGTTAAATGATCTTGAGAAGGTGGGTTTTTTTCAATAGCATTGGCTGACACTTGAGCATGTACTGTTATGTGGTGGTGATGTTACCAGTAATGGAAATCTGTTTTCTTTTCTCTCCTTCCTCCTAGCTAAAAAATATCAGCGGTGCCGCTCTTGCATTTTCTGTACCCAACGCACCCGGTTGATTACCATCTTGGCCATCCCGTTCTCTTCATGCATGTTTCTGAGTGCATGGAGTTGTGAAGGTTCTTCATGTAACACATTTGTGATGCACCACGTTGCTGTATATTCCATCTGTACACTGTTAGCATTTCAATGAAGGCGATGTTCCATGCAAATAGAGAATAACAAGGAGTAAAAGGCAAAAAAATATATTGGATGGACAGCAGTAGATACATAACACATCTGTCACTTCCTCCATTTATGCCAAGTTTTGACAGACGACTTTAAAAACTATCCTGTTTATTAAAAAAAAAAAAGGAAAAAAAAAAAGAAAAAGTATATTTTACCTTCTTTTTTTAAGAACTGTTTTTTGACTCCTCCTTTTCTCCCAAGTCCCAGGATTTTGCTTTGGTTCTGGTAGGAATGGTTAGGATTTCCGCTGGCAGCTCTGTTACTGTAAAACAGGTCTTTATTACGGCGTGTAGATGGACAAAATCACTGATTAATGTGGAAGTGATAATACCTTGGCTTTGGACCAGCTGAAGCCTTCTTAGTTTATTAGTCTGTGTAAACTGGAAAAATCTCCTCTTTTGCTGGCGTGGCCACTTCAGAATTAACTGTCAGTGTTCTGGTGAGTCAGCAGCTTTTGCTTTCCCTTGGAGTCCTTTTTGCGTCCTTGTTTTGCTTAACTGAAAATTTCTATTGGATGATTAAGCAAAATTAAAAATTATGAGAAATTAAGAGGTAATTGAGAGGCAGTTTTCGAGGATTAAAATGGAAGGAGAGAGAAAGATTTTTATTGCTTTTAGGATGTACTGTAAATTTTTTAAAGAGGCTTTAAAAAAATGTAAAATATAATATGTTGGTTAATCTATAGACCAGTCGTGTGGTTCATATAATCGAGAAATATTAGGCCTTAAAGCTGAGTATGAAGAGTTTACTTCCATTACGCTGCTGCTGTTGCTTCTCTGGAAATGGATTATGGGTGCACCCGTTCTACCACAGCTTTGTGTCCCCTCTCCGCCCCCAGTGCGCTGTCAGCACCATAGCCCTGTGGTGAGGGCATGGTGTGGAGCCCAACCATGCCCACAGCCATGCCCACAGCCATGCCCATGGCTTTCAAAGGAGGAAGGGGCACTGCTGCCAGTGCAGAAGGCAAATCTTGTGCAGGGTCGAGCTTTCCCTCCCTCCCTCCCTCCCGTTGCTGTGCAGATCCATCCTTGCCAGTTTAGGTTTAGTGCCCTCCATTGCCCGCACAGAGCACAGGCTGGGCTGTTCCTGCTGTCTGTGGGCAGGGCATGGCAGCTCCAGCACACTCCATTGCAGCCGGAAGGGTCTAAAATGGGAAAGCTTCCTAATTTGTACCATTTCACCTTTCTGTGTTGGTTACTAATCAAAAGCAGTTCTTAAACATGTCGATGTTGTTACTAGTGGATGTATGGTAGATGGATTTAAGCTTCTCTGATAATTACTACATGATTTTAAACAATATATATTTAAAATAAGCATCTACAATAAATGTGTTGAGCCATATTAACCTGCCAATGGGATCTGTGAAAAAAGTAATGGCCTCATTTTTTTCTCATTAATTTCTTTTTTTCTTTTTTTCTTTTTTTTTTTTTTTGTGAAGCGGCTATAAGTGGCATAACTGTATTTAAAATTAACAAATTAGGTGTAGGGTGTTTTTTTTATACTTCTAACATAGCATGTGGTGTTGACGTATTACTGTAGACCAAGTTTGTCTTCCACACCGAGACGCGAGGAAATTGTGATTTGTTCTCTCCACCACAACTGAATTATACACTTCTGTCATTTTGGAACACTGCAGTTTACCATGGGACACAGTGTACATATTTCTTGCCATAATGGTAAATGATTGATATATTTAAGGATTAATAAATTTGTGATTTCTGCTGACATTGTGTTTGTGTTTTAATTTCCCAAGTACCTGTGATCTTCGTGCTGGAGAACCCGCAGTGTGTGTTTGAATTAAGACGTGGGAGACACAGATGCAGTGCCTTAGAATTTTCAGTTTGGAAATAGGAGTGTTTGCCTTTGTGCTTTGTCTTTGGGTCAGTTCCGAAGTGCCTTCCTGAGGGCCCAGTTGGACACTGCTCATGCTCGACTTTGTTGATGGACTTTGCACATACCTTGTACTCGTAGGTCCATATTTAGAAATGTTCGAGGTGGTTTGCATGTTCCTGGAGCTGCCTTGCAGTGTTTCAGATACATGCTCAGCCTGTAACACAAGACTCCGTAAGAGCAGTTATTGTATGTTATATAACGCCATAAAATATATATGGTGATGCATAAAGTCCATAAATAATTAGCACGTAAAATAATGTACCAGTTTGAAAGCTTTCATATCTGTCTGTAGTGATTTTTAGGCTTTGTTAACCTGTTGAGCTGTAACTGAGAACAGTCTTTTATACCAGCAGAGCAGGACGGAGCAGAGGAGACGACGTGCAGCTTTCCTGGGTCAGGGAATGCAGAGCTGGATGGCCAGGGCAGCGTAGCTGGAGAGCAGCCTTGGTGAGGGAGATGGAGACAGAGCCAGAGCCTGGGTGGGTCACCACTGCACTGCTTCCCTCTGGGTGGCATTCTGCAAACAGAAAGAAAAGGACTCAGCAGAAAGCTCAGGGGGCTGCAATTTTCCAGAAAGCCCCAGGAGAAGCAAAAGGGGTTTAGTCTGTTGGGGTGTTACATTTTGTTGTATCACTACTTTGTTTGCTCGTTTTTTTCCAGTAAGTGCTGTCCCAGAAATGGGTTTGATTTCCATGTTAACCGTGCTCCTGCAGAAAGCTGTTTGGCAGCAGAGGAATTGCTACTGACTTCGGGTATGCAGAGAGGAGAGATCAGTGAGTGAAGCAAAATGTTGAGTGAGGGGGTGGGAGAATATATTTCCTAAAGATCAGGTTGAAGATATGGGAGAGGGCCAGAGTTTTGGGGTATATTTTTATTTATTTATTTCCTTTTTTTGTGGTTGTGGGTGTCCTTTTATAGCACAAATATTTTAATCTGCTGCCTCCTGGTGGCTTTTGTAATGCTGTTTTCTGTTTAGGAGTGCACAGGAAGATGCTGTTTGTTCTGAGCAGGAAGGAACCCAGTGCTTTCATGCATTCACTTTTTAATGTGAGTAAGGAACCCAGGACATTTGAGAACCTGAAAATGACAATTTCCTGGATTGTGAATATACCCTATACACATACCTCGTCCTGTTTTCTAAAAATGGGCTCCCAGGACACAGATAAGAGAAGTAATATCTCCTAGAGTTGTGTATTAAATCCAGAGTTCATTGTGTCAAAGATTAACTTTACGTTTTTTCAGTGAGTTATTAGTCTCTGGTAATTCATTGTCTCTTTGGGCTGCGTGCTCGCAGAACACAGAATTACTTTGCTCTTCTCAGGGCTTTTCTTTCTTTCTTCTTAAATTTGTACAGTCATACTTTATACATTACCCATATTGAGAAAATATCATTATTCCAAAAATTAACTGTATTAGTCGAAGAATTGATCCAAATTGCTTCAGGAGTTTCAGCTTCTTTCTTCCTAACAGATAATTAGTGAAATATAGACAGATGTGGGTGAATGGGAGTTCAGTGCTGCAAAGTGCAACTGCCAAAGCTCTGGTTCCTGCAGGGAAAGCAGAAGTTTAGGGAGGCTCTGATACCCACAGAAAGGGAGCCTGCCTAGGCCTACATGAAAGCAAACCTAAGCAGAGCAGACCAGAAGCCTTTGCTTTCTTTTGTCGTGCACAGAGACCCGTGAGTGAGGTGGACAAGTTGCAGGATCTGCTTCCAAGGCAGCACGCTTGTGGGAAGAGGAGAAGGCAGCAATGCTGCTCACAGGCTGCACAACTGCAGGCAGTAAGTTTGGGGAAGAGGAGAACAGGTAATCACAGAGTGTGAGGGGAGGAGAATCAATGCACAGAAGAGAAACTGATAGAAAATAGGGTTTGCAAGGGGAAGAGACAGAAAGCAGTATTTCCGTGTTACAGAAATGTTGCGTTCTTTGTGTAAAGGTGTTGCCAGAACTCAGCTGTGGGGCTGGACCATCTCCAGAACTAAGTGGAAATTCGGCCCATAGAACCCTTTTCCTCATAATGACCTCTAAGGAGTTAACAAAGTTAAATAGCCTGAATGTGGCAAGTGGCTGGGACAGGGTTGGTTCCCTAAAATAGCAAGGGCTGGGGCCTTGGTCATACCGTTACTCCCTTTGGTATTCCCTGAAGTTGGCCCACAATGGAAAGATGCTGTCTCATGTCAGGGCAGGAGTAGCAGCAGTGCCTGTCACTGGGTTCCCTCTTGCTGTCAGGTAATTCCCAGTGTCCAGCAAGCTGGTGCAGGAGGAGAGGGGACTATTAATACACAGCCCACTGTGCTAAGAGAGAATTCGTGGCAAACAGAACAGCCTGGAGTGGGAAGGAGGAGACCACTCTGCTCTTTGACCACTCCTTTTCCCACCCTTCCCAGGCATTCGGTGCTGGCTCTCGGGGATGACAGCTGTCCGGGGCGAGGCGGGGACAGCCACAGGGCCTTAAGTAGCACACATAGCAAGGGACTGTGCCAGCAGCAACCAGCCTGACAGTGCAGGTAAGAGCCACGGCTGTGAGCCAGGCAGCTCATTCTGTAAACAGAGTTATTGCTCAGCATAAATTGCCACACACTTCGTAAGGCAGGAGAAAATACTGCCAAGCATATCTGTCTTGTTAGAGCAAGACATCAACTTAATTAAACATCACGTCAACCTGCTGCTGTGTCCTGTGCACGAGAGAGGGGGTAAGTACCAGTGCAAGAAGCAAGAATTCAGCTTAACTCATTTGGTTACATTCCTCAGAGAAATGGGCACCTGGACATCTACTCCCTAACTAAAAGTCTGTGGGGATTTTTTCTCAACAAAACTTTCTAGAGAGTAAAGCACAGAAGCTGGGCCATGCCAAAACTTGCCTGCCCTTTTTAATTGTAACAAATCTGATCAGAGAGCGCTCTAATTCAAAGTCTAATCTTACTGACAAGTTACTCTAAACAGGATTTTGAGTACAGCAGAGCACATTTATACATGGAAGAGGGATTGGTAACATGCCCAGCCTTCTGTTTTGCAGGCTTTATTTCTGATCCTCTGGTTGGCCCTGGGCTGCCTGGAGGGTATGGTGTAAATCTGTGTACTTCTGACTGATGTGGCAGTTCCCATTTCCAGCCCTCCATTGCTGTTCTTTGTATTGGTAATGTTCACACCATCTCTATACCCCAGAGAACCTTGGGTTCAAGGGTTCTGTGAAAGGGAACAGAATTGCCCTTCAGTTAAAGAGTTAAATACACTCCATGTATGTATTTTGAAGAACCTGGGAATATTAACTACTTTGCAGCATCAGAGAGTAGCCAGGTGTTGGCACATCATTCTGGGGTCTGGTTTTGAAGGCACCATTTCAGTCTCCTGTTGGGACCAAAGCACTGAGTATGAATAGTTTTATTCTGTGTGATGGAGACAGACAAGCACAGCAGCAGCAGGCTGATCGCAGGGCCTGGGTGTACAACAGTGGCAGGGAGACATGCTTAGGAGGTTTTCTCTCTTTCAGTCAGGCCAGGAATCTGAGTGTGTGTCCCTTGTGCAAGGTCAGTGCCATAACCACTGAATGAATCTCTGAGACAGTTCTTTGTTTTTCCACTGGAAAATAAGTAGGAAAGGATCTCATTTGTGTTCAGTGTGGTTTTAAAAAATTTGTCAAAACCTGTCTAATGACAAGAGCAAAAAGGATCCCTTTCTCTGGGCATCTGTCAAGTGAAGGTGCCACAAAGGCTGAGGACTAATTAACACAAAGCTGAGGGCAAGAAACATTGCAAGTCTCGACTTAAATCAGTGGATGTGTTCAGTGGTTTCAGTCTGTGGGCAGGTACAAATAACTAAGGCTCGAAAGGCCTCAGTTGGTGTTTTCTGATCCACTCTCTGCAGTGGGTTTCCAGGAGGTGCTCTCTGGGTATTTACTCTCCTCTGTAGCTGAATGGGGATCTCAGTGTTTGAGTCTCTCCACATTCACACCTTTCCATAAACAGCTTCCCGGTTCAGACCAGCTTTTCACACATGACAAGGCAGAGCTACTTTACTTCCCACAATCTTACTCTGCCTGCCAGAAGGATGTTTGGGGGAGTGCAAGAGCCAGGGGACGAGGAGGATGCTGTTGTCATTAAGAGGCCTCAGCAGCTCACACTGTTCATCTCTGAGGAGGAGGAGCTGGCACGGAGATCCAAACATTGTGATGGTGAGAGGAGAAAGCAGGCTGAGGCTTCTCTGCTTTTAGATCCTCTCAGCACTCCGCTGCTCCCTGCCCCTCCACTTGAGACTCCCCTCTTCCCTGCACTGCCTGGTGCTCATGCCCTGCCTTCCTCCCCCTCCCACACCTCCTGCAAGAAACCCTGGGGTTCTCATCACATGCCATTTATCCTGTTAAAAGTAGTGACAGCACGTGCCACTCCTCATAATGAATCATTTGCTTCTGGGTCTGAAACTCTATTCCCTCCATCCTCCTTGTTTTTGTCCACTTAGCTGTTGTGTGCCCCTTTTCCGTGGGACCCATTCCTGGGGCACAGCCAGCAGCTGGAACAATAGGCAGTGTTACTAGTGTTTGGGAGGCTTTTAAAAGCATTAGCTAATTAATCCTCACTAGGTCAGTGCTGGTGGATGAGCATCCTGAAAAGCTGGCAGTGTAGAATCTGCCCAAGGCCACAAAGCTGATGGATGACAGGGAAACCCTGGGCCCAGGGGTGAGTTTCATTCCCTGAATGACAGTGATTACAGTCTGTGGGTGAGGGATTTATGGCCAGAATTACAAGGAGAGCTCAGAGAGCCTGTAGCACATCACAGTCTGTGGCATTTGCTCACGTTCCAAATCCACCCTGGCACCTGGAACTCTGCAGCAGTTCCCAGGTGTGAGAAAAGCCACTGACAGCATTCCAGGGGCACGTACCACAGGCCTCACAGAGTGTGCACAAATATCCTGGGAGTTCTGAAGGTCACACTGGTTAATTGTATTAGCCAAACCCAACTTCCTGCACCTCTCAGCAGTTCCTAGGCAGCACAGCTGTAAAACATTAGCACTGTATTGTCTTTGTACATCCACAAGAAACACAAATAACTAAAAAAAAAACAAACACCACCAAAAGCCCTTCCCAGAAAACTCCAACCCCAAAGTTATTAGAACTTCTTTTTTTCTGCCGCTGATACTGACCTACAAGAGCAAAAAGAACCTGATCTGATACTTAGATACCAGATGAATCTTTCTAGCTGGCAGTTAGACAAATGGAGGAGATTTGGGATGGTGATGAACGATAGAGAAGATGTAATTACAAGGCTGTGGTTTTGCAGTGACTTGGTTAAAATGTAATGCTGCAGAGCACAACAGAAGGTTCCATTGCGTATTTTTGCATAGGTCCTTGGCCTGTAGCCAAGTGTGATGATGGAAAAGGGGAGTCAGTGATACTAAAAGCTTCTACCTTTCATCCTTTGGTCAGGATCTGCTTGCAGACCTCAGTGCTGGGTTTTTATTTGCCTTTCAGAACAGTGGGCTGGATAACAGGGTTTAGGTATATTCTTATTCTCAACAGTCAGTTCCCTCTGCTTGCTACACTTTCATCCTCCTTCCAAGAGGCAGGATTTACCCACACAAGACATGAAATTAAATCTCTTCAGTTTACAGCTTCCCTCTCATTTGGGGGAGCATGTGCTTTTTGGAAGCTATGGAAAAAATCAAGGCCTACATTATTCCTGCTCCTCAAAGAAAATTAAAAGATATGAATGGGAAGTAACCAAGTTTGGATTTACAGAGCAGAGCTTCTTAGGGTCTAAGTGCCTTGGAGATAACTCACAGTTTGAGATGGCCACAGCACAGCTTATAGGGCTGCAGTGGAGTCATCTGAGCTGTGCACAGATGGGTTTGACCAGAACTGCTCGTTTTTATCAAATAATGCAGACTTTATGTTATACTCTGTGGCAGGAGTCTGATGTGATCAGCTCTCCCACCTCCACATGGAAATAACCCCGCAGGAGGCATTCATCATTTCTGCAGCCATTTGTTGGAGTGCACGCTTTTTATTGTTGTCAGCAGTGATTTTGGTGATGACAAATTTGAGCACAATGTAGATAAATGAATGCATAGTTTTATCTATGATAAATACATAGTTTTATCTATAACATCCCTTTTGCCTCACTGCTGCCAGCCGGTCTGTCTCCCCTCAGCAGTCAGTGTAGGTCAGGTGAGGGAGGAATGAGATGCTTTGGGTTCATAACTCAGGGTAACATTTGAGAACTTTCAGGAATGCTTCTCACAGATGAGCTGCAACTTCTCATAAGAGTTTGGTTTCAGGGAATGAAGCAGGGGTTATGAAGAGAGAAAATGGAAGTGTGAGGGAGAGAACTATTGCGTTCACATCTTCCATTTCCTCTTTAGACTGTAATTTTCCCCTTCTTTTGCCTTTGCAGTCAAATAATGAAGTGTGAATTTGGTGGCAGGTGACAGTGTAGAGATGATACAGGCACAGCATAGACCTTCTCGTCCCCTTCTGCTACACACATCTTCTTTGTATTGCACTTATCCCTGTGAGGTGTCATAGATTCTGAGGAGAATTACACAAGCAGTTTATAGGCATTGTGAATAAAACAAACCCAGCTTTCATTTCCAAAAAGAAGGCCATTTTTAGAAACATATAATGAGCCTAGAAGTATTTCTAGTCAGAGTATACGACTCATTCTCTAAGTTGGTGTGAAAGTGTGACCAATATTCTCACTCACATATCCTAAAACTACCAGCTGGTGGTAAAAGATTTCTTTTCATGGTGGTTGTTCAGCTCTACTCCTAATTCCAGGTCCTGTGGCAGACTTAGGGACCACACATCCCCACTGACTGCTGTGCTCAGCACCTCATTTCAGAGACCTCCCTCTCCCCAGCAAGCAACTGAAGTGGTGATGTGGGCAGAAACTGGTTACCTCGGACAGACACAGGGAGGAGGAGCACTTTTACTGTGGAGCCCACCCAAAACTGCCCAAGGGCATTTTGAGCATTAACATCTCTATAGACCGTGGTGGTGATTTCAGTGGCTTTTTTTATGTCACTATGCCAGTGCCTCAAGGTGTGCACGGAATGCATGGTGTGCCAGTCAAGCTGAGGTGGCATCAGAGGTCATGGTGCACAAATGAAATGCTCGGTGTAACTGATGGAACAGGCAGCTTAGGGAGTGCTGAGCGTGAGTGGGGGAAAGTACAGGCTTAGTACGGTCAGAGGCTCAGACACAGTCCCTGGTACTAATCTGGGGCTGTAATCAGTGATTTGTACTGAGAGGAAATTCTGTGGAGTGTAATTCAAGCCCGATAGCAAAGTGATGCTGAGGGTGCTCATAGACAGGAACTAGGAGCTTAGCATTTGAAAGGGATTTAGAGGTCCTGTCGCCATCAAACCGGGTCTGAATTCCCACACACAGGTTTACCCATCTCCTCCTATGTAAGTGTTTCCACATCCCACAAGATCGGGCATTCTGCTGTTTCTGCAATGTATTTGTAAGTGCTGTCCCTGCAAGGGGCTTTCTGTTCCATGCTGAAATACTGCCTGTCCAGGAGAGCCGCCAGAGAACCTGGACACTGGTCAAAATTCAAGTGACTTAATGGCCACAGTCTGCAATGGCTTTTCTGGTGCCTTTGAATTGTCAGGCAAGGCCATAAATGCCAGCCTCTAAAAAGTGTAATTCCGAGCCTCTGGTGCAAAGACCTCAGAGAAATGGCAATTTTTTTTCAGCAGTTTGGAGTAAATGCACAAAACCTGCTCTATGCTGTTCAGTCATGACACTCGGATAATAAAACAAGCAGGCCAGGGAAATTTAGAGCAGAAGCAAAGACCTCTAGGCAACAATGTAATATAATACAGAAAAGATATAACTCAATTGGAAATAGCCAGCTGGCACTAATGGCTCATTCGTTTAGACTCATATTTCTGGCCTGTCTGCCTTTTGGTGAGATGGGAGCGGGGAAAATCAGGCCTGCCTGCCAGTGGCTATCAATAAAAGCACTGTTAGATAGAGCCATGGCTCTGCAGCTCTGCAAACCTCCCTGGTAATTGGAAATGGTCTGAGGAAGCTGCCAAGGACCTGAGCTTTGTCTTCTTAGGTGCTGGACAGTTTCCTAAAACCATCTCTGATAAGGCACTGCTGGTGATGGGGGAACAGACACATCCCACAGGTGGCCAAGCAGAGCTGTGCTGGGCATGCAGGGGAAGCCTCAGCTGTGGCTGGGCTGCACCAACAAAACCTGCTTTGGAGGAAGGAGAACATGAGACCTGCTGTGCCTGGCAACACAACTTGACATTCAACCTCCATACAGCTGTTACTGCAGTGCTGTTGGTTGTCATTACTTCAAACAAAGAAAGATACAAAAAAACCCCACAAAAACAAGCACAAAAAACCACCAGGACTGTTTTTCCACAGGTTCACTGCCAGTGTTCTTGGGGAAAAAAAAACAGAGTACTGCTTGCAGTTGACAAGCCCAAATCCAGAGCCATGAGATGTTTTGGTGGAAGGGCCAGTGGGAGGCGGTGAGTACTTCCCATCTGCCCAGGAATGGGCTCTAATGCAGGATAACGTGATCCATCTGTCTGGACATTGCCATTTTGGGATGGAACCTATCCTGCCTGCCTTTGTCCCTCCCCTCTGGGCCTCCCGGGTGCAGAAGCAGGTTGGACTCTCTCAGTAGGATCAGGGGCACAGGTTTTGTTTCAGGCCCCTGTATTATCCCTTCTCCCATTTTTTAACCCTCCTTTCTGCCATCCTTGTGCCTCACTTGCTCTGCCTCAGTCCCCCCATGAATAACTAGGCTGCCCCTGATTCCTTTTCCCTAGATGATCCCAGTTTGAATAGATCCACATCCACCCTGTGTATATCTGGTACTGTTACCCAGGGGGAACAATTAACAGCCATAGCACTGAGGGTGTTACTGCTGTGGGGTGCCAAGAACTGGCTGTCATTGATGCACTGTGGGGAGCAGGAGCGACACACATGTCCTGTCCAAGATGGATTACCTGGCTGAATGTTGGAGTGAATGACCCAAAGCTCTCATAAGCAGAACACAAAGAGGGAGTAAATGTGTCCCATGGCACTAGTTAGAAATTACTCATAAAGAACCACGGAGTCACAGGATTTGGGGTTGGAAGGGACCTTGAAGACCATCTGGTTCCAAGGCCCTGCCATGGGCAGGGACACCTCCCACTAGCCCAGGTTGCTCCAAGTGTCCAGCCTGGCCTTGGACACTTCCAGGGATGGGGCAGACACAGTTTCTCTGCCCAACCTGTGCCAGGGCCTGGCCACCTTCACAGGGAAGGATTTCTCCCAGTATCCAATCTAACCCTGCCCTCTGTCAGTGGGAAGCTGTTCTGCCTTGTCCAGTCACTCCATGCCCCTCTAAAAAGCCCCTCTGCAGCCCTCCTGCACCTCCCTTAGCTGCAGTTTCTTCACATGTATGTGTGTATGTATGTTCATTTGGCAGAGGTTTTTTATTATAATTTCATTAATTTCCGTTTCCAAAGAGCAAATACAATCACCTGGTGGTGGTTTGAGTAGGCCCTTTACTGAATGATTTAACCTTTCCCCTAATTTTGGAGATTGCCTACACCTGGGAGGGGAGGGTGCCAGGTGATTCCAATTGCCCCTCATGAGGGAGGGCAAATAAAACGGGGCTTGTGGAGGCAGAGGGTCACACATTCTCCACTGTCTGCCCTCTGGGAGAGGAGCTTTGCAGCGAGCACAGCGGCACTCTTCAGGAATTCCCGGTGGAAGCTGGACTGTCTCAGCCTTGGATTGTCCTGGGAGCTGTCTCCAAACCGTGAGTGCTGCTGTCCGGGCCTCGCTGGACGCTGGGGAGGTGTGGGAGGGCTGGGACATGGAGTGGCTGGGGAGGGGAAGGGACGGGGCTGCTACAAGGGGTGAAGCTCTGGGGATGTGTTTTGAAGAGTTTTGCTGTGTGAGCTCCGGGTACAAAAGCAGTGGTCCGGTCCTGCTTTGCGGGGCTTCTCTGGTGTAAGAATTTGGCTAAAAGGCACTTTTGTGGCCCTGGGGGGGCGTGTGGCCTTACATCTTACACAGCAAAGCAAAACGTTTGGGAGTAAGCCACCAGCCAGTGTGGTCGGGTTTGTTTTACCTCTTGTGCTGTGAGGGAGATGCTTTAATTTTACAAGCTATCTTTCAAACATAGAAAGTGGAGTCTCAGTTTGCCAGGCAAGCTTCCTCCTGTGCTGGCATACAGCTGCTCTTCAGACTCAGCTGGGGCACAGGGAGCTTGGGTTAAATGATGTGTGTCATTTTGGGGGGAATTATGAGCTCTGTACAGGTCACAGTGTGAGGGTGGGTAGTTAAATGTGCTGGTTTATTTTCCGAGGCTTGGGGGTAAATGCCCTTTTGGGGCAAATGTGCTGCTGGTCGTGTTCTTTATTTATTAAAATGCTATTTACAAGGGTGACTGGTTTTAGTGTTACTGAGAACTGTCCTGGGTATGCCCTATGGCTTTGGGATTTTAGTGGGCTCAGAATTGCCCAGTCCTTGATAAAACCACTGGGGCTGGTGGGTTTCTGAGGTTCTTATAAAAGGTGCTGGTTGGACTAAGTGTTCACTTACATTAAATAGATTATGCAAATACCCTGATTGCTGCTGATTATTTCCACCTGTTCATGCTTAGCCTGCTGATTGGAGGGGAACAGGAGTATCAAAGTCTTTGTTACAAGACTGTTGGGTGAATATTGGTGTACTCTTCTTATGGCAAATAACTTCTTACCTGAACTTTTATTTTTTATGGGTTGATAAATGCTGTAATAACTGTATTGAGATGATTTTAAAGTTGTGTGCTGGTTATGATATGTTCACTTGGAGTATTTCTTTACTGGTGCTACTGGGGAGAGATGGAGCCACAGCTGAGCTTGGGCTGTAACAATAAAATGATCTCGGAGTGGTTTGAACTGGTTTTCTCAGATGTGCATGTGGCTGAGGTGTATTTATGTGGGTTTCATTGTTTGAACAAAGAATTAATTGCTTGTGCAAATACACTTGAGATGCTGATTAGTGCCCTGTCCCAGTCTGTGTGCATGAAGCAGGTGATCCTTGTTGCAGTTTCCACCATGAAAGGCTGTGGAAATCGTGTTTCTCCCTCCCTCCAGCCAAGCAAAAAAGCTTGGCACGGTTTCAGTTGTGTTGGTCTAATTTCAGCCTTGTAACTAAGAGTCTGATCTTTTGCTTGCAATCGGTGAATTGTTAAACAAAGATGGAAAATTATTGGTCAAAACTGGGTGTTAACCTGTAATTGTGGAGTTGTGGGGATGGTGGGGGGAAAACATCCCTGTGTTTGGGTATGTGCTTATCAGAGGGAAATGTTTCCTTTGCACTTGAATTTGGTTTTCTCTATGAAAATGGCTTGTGGGTGGATGTTTTTCTTGTCTTGGAAATAATATAAGAATTCAGGAGGGCAATGCTAAATGCTTGGAGCTTGACAACAATTTTGGTTTTATTTGTTTAAGTGGTTTTGTGTTACTGTGGGTTTAAAGTAACTCCACCATCCCAGGTAATTCAAACCTGCCTGGAAAATTAACTGGGCTTCAAAGAGGGGCACACCCTTTAACCTGCGGGGAGGAACAGGGGAGGGGAAAGGGAGGTTTGCATCCCTTCCTGCTTCTGTTGCACTTTCAGTGCTTTGTTTGCTGAGTCTTTAAATACCCACTGAATAAAATATGGTGCTTGTCTCGAGTTGTGTTTGGTTATTCTAACTAATCTGTACTGATGTTGTTGTAACACAAAGTATTTATCAAAATGGTTGTGTAATGTCATTGTACTTAAGGTGTGATGTACCATGTACTACAGAGGTGTATGAGGAAAAGGGAATTTCTAGCAGCAAACAATGCAGTTATGTAATGCTTGATTTTGATTTTTTTTTAAATGAATTTATGTATATACATGAAAGAGGGATGTGTGCAAAATGAAATTAAGGATTTTGTCCTGCAGTCTCCAGTGACAATTAAGGTGTTGCTTTCTATTAGAAAAGTATCAAATCTGTGAAATCATAATCTGGTCTCCTGAAATGTAACCACAATTTCCCTTTCTATGTATTACTCATTTTATGTATCTTTGTATAAGTTTTATTATTGTTGTAGAAAGCCATAGAAAGAGTAGCAAGAGAAAACATCTTTGAAATATATTTGGACTTTAGACTCACTGAAGATTTTTCAGTACAGGGGTGTTAGGAGGTGATAATTCCCATTTCCCAGTGTGGATAGGGAAACACTGAACTGTGTAAAAACCTTCTGAGGGCTCAGGTTGGACCCAGTGGGCTCGGGCAGTGTCTGCTATTGTGGGAGTCAGGTCTGGGGGAGCACTCTGGGTGTGAGTAAATACACATGGGCTTTAGTTCCACAACTTGGCATAACACATGGGAAGGTCTGTGCTGATACTGGACTATGCGACTGCAAAACCTTCTGGCACTTGGGCTGTGTTCTCCACGAAACACCGGGGATGTGCTGCACTCTGGTGGCTGTTGGGTGGGAGCCTTGTGCAGGCTCAGGGAAAGCAGAGGGTGTTTCTGCCGCACCTCAGAAAGGTCCAACCTGCTCTCTGCAGTTTTCTTGGAGCTGCCCCCGGTTTTGGTTGCTGTATAGATTAGACCACTGAGTGGGAGGGTGGGACTGATCCCCCTAATTTGCATTATTCCAAGAATAGTCTGCTCAGTGTCTTGAATTCATGTCATTCTCTAGATCTGTTCTTCTTTGCCCTTGATATTCTCCATCTCAGTATTAAGCCAAGGCCCTGCAGAGTTAGGAGGACTGTGTTGTGTGTGCCTGGGATGAATGGCTGGCAAAGGATGTTACTGCACTGTCAGCATTTCCTGATTGAAGCCAGAGGGGCTCTGCACTCAGAACATTTCTTTCTGTAACATTTTAAAGTATGCCTTGAAAAGGAATAAACTGTCTCCAAGGTGACACTTCTCCCTTGTTATCTCCAAAACATTAGCTAAGTTGAAGTCAGTGCTGTAATTGAGATTTTTCTTTTGGGGTTTATAGACTGGGGGGTGTCGGGGCAGGATGGCAGTAGTTCCTTAGAAAAGCTCCTGTTGAATCATGAGGTGCAAAAGGATCTCCTGGCTTTCCTAACTTCCCAGAAAGGGCTCTGGGTGTGGCTGGACCTCATCTTAGTCCCAGACTTTGTCAGTGGTTTATGTCTAAAGGATTACAGGGGTGTAATTGAACCCTTATACCATTTGTGTCCTGCAGGATTAAGCATGGCAAATGAAATAAAGGAATTGTTTGAGTAGTATCAGTATATTTAAGTAGATGACCATGATAGTTAGACTGAAAGACCTTAATCAGAATTATTTAGTGCCTAGCATAGGGAGCTAGAACTACTAGTGTGTACCCTATTTTTGAAGGAATATTGAAGCAATGACAGTAATGTCAGCAAACCCAGTTATGTAGAGATTGATGTTGCTCATCTTTCCAACAACTGTAGGACAATCGTTCTCCTCACCCTTGAGGAGACTTAGAGGGGAGATGCCACTCCAGGGAGGAATCTCCACATGCGCTCCAGGAAGGGGTGTGTCAGAAGATCCCACTGTTCAAAAGTGGGACTGGGCTTCTGTTGTATAAAGGGACAGACTGTCAGCTCAGCAGCTTTAGATAAGTTATCAGTTGTAGGACTTGTTTGTTCTTTTGTCATGTATTTTATCCACTCTGCCACATCATCTGATTGTGGGGAGTGTTTAATCTTGGGGTTGATGAGTCAGGCTGGTTTCAGCTTTCTTAAACCCTAAAAGCAGTGTGACACCCTACCTTTCTTGTGTCACCACTGGCAGCTTTGCAAGTAGGGTGTTGTCAGAGCTGTTTTACCCCCACTCCAAGCAGAGCATCCTGCTATAGACTGACTCCTCTTATTGGCATTATTTCAAGGAAACTCCTCTGATTCTCTGTACCTCTCTTGCTTTACCTTGATGTTCTCCCACTCGGAGTTAAGCCAGCATGCTGTAGGGGTGGGAACAGCCTGTCCTATGTGTGCCTGGGATGAGTGGCTGGAAAATCATTTCACTGCCTTGCCAGCAAGCCACTGACTAAAGCCAGAGGGGCTGTGCAGTTCTAGCACTTGTTTTGATGTGCCTTGAAATAGGATGGGCTCTCTCCTATGTTTTCCCATGTTCTCTCCCCAGATTAAGTTAATGTTGAAGCCAGTGATGTAATGGAGTTTCCTTTTGGGGTTTATCAAGGCGGAGGGTGTCACAGGCAGCACAGGAGCTCCAGACAGACTTGTAGCACTGCTGGAGCCTTTCACAGCCTGTTTTGGCATGTAATCCTGTGACTGACAGCCCCTGTGGAGTCACACTGACACAGGAACACAGAGCTGGAACTGAGTGATGGTGAATGGGAGGATAGTGCTTATGGTCAGCCACCTGCTGGTATGTGAGGAGCCAAGAGGGAACACCAGTTAATGAATTGGATTGAGACATTTGTGTGTTTATTTGGTCTTTTAAAATAGTTTTAATTTAATTATAGGGCAGGAAGGTGACAGGTGAGTTTTAGCCTTGAGCTGAGCAGCAGGGGTGTTGGGCCTCCTGTGATGACCATTGATTTAGTCAGGAGACAAAGGTGGAGTTGGCTTCATTCCAAACAGCTCAATTCTCAGCAAAAAGAGTGTGGATTTGATGGTGTGGATCTGAAGAGTGGAGGGAAAAGGAGTGAGTTGGTTCTTGAAATAAGTAAGTGGGTGCCCTCATTAGACATTCAGAGACCTGGCAATGCTGTGTTTGCTCAGTGGGACAGAAGGGTCCAGGGCTTTGATGGTGTAAGGGGCTTTCCTGTTTAGGGGCAGTTGTGTGGGTGCTTGTCCTTGTTTGGAGTTATTGAGTAGCTCAAGAATTGGGTCCTTGGGTCAGTCCTGGGTCTGGCAGCCCTACAGTGTGCATGTGGAATGAGTGTTCTGCTTCATGTCCTTACAGTGCATCAGGAACAGGTTCTGTCATAGCTCACCTTCTTCCCTTTAGTGTACACACCCAGCTAAAGCAACCTCTGCCTGATGGACTCTTGAGATGTGTAATTTCTCTCCTGATATCAGAGACAGGAAGCAGTGCTGGCAGGGAAAGCAGGACTGGACTGTCCCCATGGCTGGGGCCACTGCTGGGAAGAGGGTTATGCCCTGGAAGACAAGCCAGCTCTGGGCAGAGCAATGGAAAGGGAGCAAAGACTTGAGGATACAGCTGTACTTTGTGGCACTGAGGCTGCACTGACAGAAACTGCCATCAGTGAGGTCTTACCAGATGTTTGAGACCTGACAACTGTTGTAGCTTCGGGATGTTCTGAAATGCTGCTTCCTATGCCCAGAGCTTGCAGGGATTGCAGAGTTTGTAGCTGGGATAAGGTGCAGGTGGAGCTGTTTGTGGTTTTTTCCTCAGGGAAATACATTAAATTTGGAAGTTGCCCACTATCCAAGGCCTGAAATGTAGTGTATGGAGTCCAGAATTCAGCACCTGCCCATGTGTGAGGTGAACTGTCAGATGGGAAGTCAGTGTGTCTGTGTCTTGTGCCCTACTTCATTCTGTGTGGAGAATCCACATGTTCTAGCCAGCATTGTTCAGCAGGGACCCACAGGTCCTGCCAGGATGCTCCACCAGTTGTGGAATGTTAACTGGACAGATGTCTGGGACCTTGTTAGGGATAATGAATGGAAGAAGACAACTCCCACAGGTGGCACGTGGCTCCCTTTGGTGGCTGCTGCTGCCATGGGACCCTCACAGGTGGTTGCAATTTGCTGAAGGCTCTGCTGGTCATACACACCCCAAAACTGTCCTGCAGGGTCAGCTGGGGAACAGAGGCAGGAGGCAGCAGAAGCTGTGCTGGTAAAACTCATTTTTGAGCTGCTTTATAGTCAGAGTAAAAAATGCTTGATGATAGAACTTTTTATATAAAAGCCCTCTGTTTTAGAACCAGTTGGTATTTATTTATATACAAAGTGTTTGGTTTTTCAAGGTGGAAGGGAAGAGTGACTTCAGTGCCTGAATTGTTGCTGTCACTTCTGATGTCACAAAAGCACGAAGTTAGTCCTGGATTTAATGACTCGTTTGCTAAAAATTAAATGAATGTGACTTCAGAAAAGATGTTTTTGTATTTAGTGGAACTGGCCAGTCTTTCAGCAGAATAGTGTTTGTGTCTGGAAGTGCTGATAGTGTGGCTCAGACTGGGATGTAAAAGCATGTTCCAAACAGTAGCAGCCTCCCTGTCAGGTGTCCCAGTTCCCTGCTGGCCTTGCACAGTCCAGGACAAGGGAGAGCTGCACAGGAAGAGCAGGCACGGAGGCTCCCCTGGGCAGGTGCATTGAGCTAGTCCCTGTTTTCCCTGTCTCTTATTTCCCACTGTGAGGGCAGTGTGGTGCAGGGGGTGTGGTCAGTTGGATTTGTTGTTGGATTGTTGGACTCTTTCCTGTACAGTTGTCTTGGATTGGAAAAGAAGCAGAAGAGGAAATAGTTGGTGGTTTTTGGTTTGAGGTCTCACCTTGACAAGGTCCTGCTGTGTCTGTGATGAGGGGTTGTTTGATGCCAGATGTGCCATGCTTTGAGTTTATAGGGGATAAACTTAAAGTGGCAGCCAACTATGCTTTTCCCAGTATTTTCTGTGCATGGTGTGAATGTAAAACATGTAAGACATGACAGAATTTCATCCTACAATTTTCTTCCTTATCTTTAGTCAGCTGAGAAAGTGTTGGCAGTGGACACTACAAAAGGCATTGACTGTAGCAAACAGTCTGGGGAACATTTGCATGCAACTCTGCCTTTTTATGCCCAGTAAAATAACTAGACAACAAGGCTAGATTCCCCTTGAGAAATTAGTAACTCTTAATTGTGACTTAGACTGACACCTGTCAATTGTGCTGAATGGCAGAATTAAACAGAGCTTGCAGGGAGCTGAGTACAGAGGTGCTGTAATTCATTCCTCATCCTGCTGTACTAGTAGTAAAAGCAAGGGAGCCACCATTTCTACATTTAACACTTGTACATTTTTATTTAGTTAAATCAGCCATTGTACACATTGCAGCTATGTATTGTTAGTGTTGTATCTTTTTAATTTTTAACTAATACATGCCCTCATAGATATATTCAATTAGTGTTATCACCATGGGAACAAGATGCTGATTCGTCAACTTAAAATTCACTTCTTCTCACAGTATTCAAGTTCTCCGATAACACAGCAAAAAATCAAAATAAGAGGTGAATAACCATTATGTTGTTACACAGAACATCATCTGCACCGCAAAGAACACAACAGAAATGCATTTCTTGAGAGCCCCATCCTCAAGACCCCCCTGTGCTGTCTCGGACAGCAGGGATGCCATGATGCGCTGTGGGATGTCTCAGTGCGGGTCTCGTTCGGTTTGGCTGCCAAAACACTTTTTTCTTTTAGCTTTTTAATTTTTCTTGCCTGCCCAAAAAGTGTCAGCACGGCACCTCAGGTGGTTCTGCCCGCAGGAAGCCAGAACTGCAGAGATGTTTCCATGCTTTTGGCATCATTACCTTAATGAGGAAGTGCCCTTGTTCTGAGCACTGAGTGAGTCGTTAAAAAAACAAAGAACCCTGTAACTGCAGAAGGCCAGATAAGCTTGGACAAAGGATTGCTCCTTGGTGAGAGGGGTGCTTTTATCCTGGTGTGGAGTCTACTATTAAAAAATAATAGCTGTTTAAAAACATTAAATTAGTGTGTTTGTGTGTTATGAGTGTGATGCTAAAACCCTACAGAGCTCCCTCCATTAAATATTAAGGTATAGAACACCCAAAACTTCAGATCCCTATGTTCCCTTTTCGGAAAATAAAAGTGCAGACATGCTATCGTGGTTTTCAGAGGGTCGGTTTAGAAATATATATATTATATATAGTTACATAACAAAATATGAACAGAAACTGGCTGCTGAGGATCGTGAGCACTTGTTCTTTAAAAAACACTCGATCGGAAGGTAAAAACTGCTCGCTCAGTGCTAAGAGGGCAAAGAAGCTGACATGGTTCTAGGAGGGTTTGGTTCTGACCTTGGAATGCCACATGCACGGATCAGCTACGAGGCAATCTCGATAAAACACGGTGATTTAGTTATTCTCCCTGTATAGTGGGTAAGTTTTTCCCATAGTTATCTACAGTGCAGTGGCCAGCAGGAAGTACCACCGGTGGGTCGGTGAGGTCGGCTAAGCGGTGATGGAAAGGGGGAACTACCGGAGTTGGAATTGTTTAATACACCCTGCCCCAGGTCCGGATCTAATTGGCTGCACTACCATATGGGGTGTGCCACAGCTATAGCTTGGAGCAACTCTGGTACCTAACGGGGTGTGACTTCTGGGAGTTTGTTCTGGAAATCTTTCAGCAGCCGTCGGAAGGTCCTAACAGTATTAATGGCCACAGGCAGCTATTCCGCACATGAACAGCTGAGTTTCCAGGTTTTCAGCCTAACTCTTAGAGCCTTTACCCTCCAAGAGCTCCCTAGGCTGTAAGGGTCAGGGCTCGGTAGCTCCGCAGCGCTCCCTCCTCAGTCAGTGTGTGTGCAGTCGACGGGGTCACTGTTCCGCAGCGTTGCTGCACAGCAATAGCCACGGGCAGTGTGTTTCCTGCAGTCCTGTAAGTCCAAATACTCTGGCTATTTACAGTTTACACGTGCACTCCCTTGTACACAGTCACTGGAAGAGGCCTGTGGATGAATCGGCTCGAGGAGCGCCGGAGCGAGGGGACAGAGAGAAGCGGCGGTGCCGACACAGAGGAAGCGTGGCGGGGATAAATCATCCTGCCTGAAGGATGTTATCTTTGGTCACAAATTAGCGTACAGGGTAAAAAAGAACAAAAACACAACATGGATCTCGGGTGGGGAAGAACTGAATTCACTGCAGCTGCAGCAGGAGAAGTGGCAGTGACTGGAGCGATGGTGTCGGTCATGAGGTCAACTACCCAGGGGAGGTGACGGCTGCGTGTGGGACAGGGTGACGTGGAGCTGTGGAGGGGCAGCAGCTTCTCACTTGGCCTCCTGCTTCCAGTCCTCGTGGCAGAAGTGCCGAAGGAGCTGCTGGAGGTCATGCTGGAGGTCATCCCTGGGGAGCGCTTCTGGGGTGTCTTCCAGCTCTTCTATGTGAACGTGTTGGCCACACCGATCCTTCATCACGGTCCTCTTCTGAGTGCTGGCTTTACTTAGTGTTGTCCTGCAACAAAACAAAGCAGAGCAGTGATTTAGAAAGCCCCCAGGCCCTGAAGGTGTGAGATGATTGGCCTCGTCAGCTCCAGTTTTGGGCTCCTGAGGAAGAGCTGCACATGCTGGATGCACAGCACAGCAAGGTATTACCAGGATTTCCTCAAGTCAGCTTGGACAAAGGACTAGCTACCTGTAGGTTAAAGCTACAGGTAGGGATTCTTGGATCACCATGCTGCCAGACACGGCCATGCAGGAAAGAATGGATCATATGAGAGATGAGCAGCATTCACACAGCACTGGAACTGGTGCTCAGAGCATTGCACCTCTGCCGGGGTATCAGCCCAGCTGTGTACTAGGCTGGCACCCCCCAGAGCCCCCCTGCTTACTCCTCAGCCAGGGGTCACAATTCACCTCTGTGGCTCCTGTTTGCATTGCCACCATCAGTGCTGCCCCTCTGGTGCTGTCCAGCTGTCCCTCATGCCTTAGCATCCTCAAGGATATATTTATATATTTTATATATATGTATAAAATATATATTTATAGATTCTAATAGAGATGTACAATTTTGCACCCTTAAAATCCCAGTGCACAGTTACTAGAACCATTGACTCAGGGGTTTTGCCACATTCTTGAAATTCTGCTTATTGTTTGTTTCAAGGGAGATATTTTAGCAAGGGCATCTTGTTTGGGACACATATCCATCATTGCAGTCCAAACAGAAGGCTCAGAATCCTTGGAGAAGCTGCAAGGAAGGTAGGTGATGTGAATACTATGATGAGACCTCAGACTCAATTCCAGGGAGCTGTGCCAAGGGACAGACAATTTTCAGGTTGCCTGTGTCTATTGGACATGATAATTAACGAGTGTTATAAATCTGTAAGGAACTCCTGCTGTGTCATGCACCTATGTATGTGGCTGCACCTGAAAGCACTTTCAGTAACTAGACCTTCTCTCTACCTCATCTATACTAATATTGTCTGGAAAGTTCTTTCCTTCCATTTTAGGCACCATCCCTTTACCATGAGTTTTTCCAAGTGAGTTACACCTGCCCAGTGCGTTAACACCTCTTCCACTGACATTATGTTAGTTTTCTTTAGTATTTTTGCAAATTAAGCCAAATCCACTCATTTACTGTGAGTCTGTTAATTCTCTTCCAGCAATCCTCTATTGATATGCCAAGCCAAACCTTTTAATTATTGATCCATCTTCTTTCTTGATTTCTTTCTCTACTAAAACAGGCAGTTGGAGTTTCACGTGGTTACCTGTGTAGCTCAAAGCCTCCAATCAAAACATAAACTTCAAATTAAAACAAAACCAAAACACCTGGAGCAGAGAACAATGGCTGTCCCCACCTTGGTCCTTCCTATGAATGCAGTGCAGTACTGAGGAAACCCTAAACAGGCAACTGAAAAAAGCAGCTGCTTTCCATTTGCATCCCTTCTAACACCTCCCTGCCCCAGAGACCAGGTCCAGTTTCACTGCAGTGATAATTGTACCAAAGCCTGTCTCATCTCAGTACTTTGTCCTTCTGCACATTCACACTCCTGGATTTAGGAATTTGGCACCACAGTCCAATGGGTTTGTGCTCAGTGTCCTCCTGCAAGCTGCCATGGAGACACAATAACATCCAGAGCAGGGCGTCTATGTTTTCATGTGCTATTATTTGCTCACATTAAATGTACATACATTTCATCTAATGCCATACACCTTTTATCTACTTATCTGGTTTTATCTATGTATTTTATCTACGTTAGCCTCTAAAAATGCCATTCAAAGGGAAAATAAACTGGATGCGCAGTGACGCAATATTAGTTGCTTGTAGCAGAAACACACAGCTATATTAATTCAATATTGCTTTTCTCCTACTGAAATGTTGAAACCCATGAGAAAAAGGATAGAATCAGAAAAATGCTCATTGGCTTAGCAGCAATTTGTCCTTTAGAGGACTCACATCACAGACTCTGTTTACGCAGTGTGTGCACTTAACTGTACCCATTTCTAAAATTATCTCCATGAATAGTAACATATGAATGATCTTTTCCGTTACCAGCACCCACACCCAAGATTTCCCACAGCTTCACATAAAGCCTCTATGCTGTGTTTTTTCTGGGATCTTAACAGGTTAATTCTGCAATGCCAGCCACCCCTACACATTCGTTATACACTGATCTTCATAATGTGGCTGAGCATAACAACACAGCTTTGGACTGGGAGTCTGCTGCTCCACCACCAAAATCTCTCAGTGGAGTGGAATTTGTGCCCAGGGCTGTTGTACCAGTCATTACAATGCTTATATCACAGTTCTCTGTACCTCTTCGAAGTCCTCTTTGGCTGACGGGAGGTCGGAGGCCAAGCTGGCATCCCCCAGGTGCTTCTCCGTCCTCTCCCCGTGCACTACGGTGGTCTTGATGACTTTGCTGACCTTGCGGCCTTCCACTGGCTCTGACTGGAATTTGGAGGCACTGGGTATGACGGCAGGCTCAGACAGGGTCACCTGTAAGGTTAGACAGCAGAAACACGCTGCAGATGAATTCCATAAGGCATGATTTGCTCTGGCAAAATATGACTTCCATGCATATGGGCTCCATACAGTGAAGTGTAGCTCTGTTAGGGTCAGCTAACAAAACAGGAAGACTGTTTTCTTGTTACCTTCCTCCTAGAGGATTAATGCTGATGAGGAATTCTGGGGAAAAAAAAAATCAATGACATTTTTTGCATTCCTAATAACCATTTGTTATGGTTGCTTTTGACCCCAGGACTGCTAAAAGCACACCCCCTTCCCACCTTCTGGGCCTGTCACAACTACTTTTGTTTATCCAAATGTCTGCAGGGCCACACAGTGCAGGATGTCAGGAAAAGGTAGACTGAAAAGCACTCATCTTTTCAGGTGGTTTTTATACCTGGCTCTAATAAAACAGGTGGCATGAAAGTCATTGGTGTTTTTTAAGGAAAGAACACATCAGTAAGTTAAACAATCTATCTGTAGCATTTTAGGACTGATTTGTACAATGAGCAGGAAAAGATGCAGAGACTACAGACGTTGCTGTGGTGCTGCTGCCGCTCTGCAGCATCAGCAGGGAGGACCCACGTACCTCTGTGTGCTCACTGTCACTCTTGAGCACGACGTGCTTCACGACCTTGGAATAGCTGTCTCCTTGGTCGATGGTGACAGGGGGCTGGGGGGTTCCTTGCAGCAGGACTTCCTCTGTCTCTGTGCCCTCGGGAGAGACGCACCGCCGGATGATCTTCCGTGTGACCTGCGGGCGAGAAGTGGAGCTCAGTACCCATGGAACTATCAGCAACACATTTCTCCTGGGTCTCTATACGTAGCATTTGCCTCCATGAAAGAACCTGCACAGACAGTTTGGTGCTTTACCATGCCACATAGTAGAGCTTCCCTGAACTTCTTTGGGAAGGGGGCACAGTAGAGACAGTGGAGTGACTCCCTAGAGCAGTGACTGTAGTACTCCAGAGAGAAAATACCCTTCACAACTGCACAACCACTAGAAAACATTTTCAGAGTGCCATTTTCAAAAAGGCTTCAGGAAGTAGGAGGTGAGCAGCTTATCAAATGCATAAAAACAGACTCATAGTACTAAGCACAGGGAGAGGAGCAAAAGACAATTAGAGGGTTCAAGATGAGATACATTTCTCAGGAGGATGGGTACGCATCCCTCGATGGATCACACAGAGCTGTACATGGCATGTCCAGGACACAGACCTATCCATAAGAACAGGGTCCTGCTAATCCTGTGCAAAAAAATGCAGGAATATTTTCCTAGGATGCTTATTCTGATATGAATTCAAGCTGGTCCTTTCTAGAAAGAAACAACTTGCTTGTAAAACATGTGGATCTATGCAGGATTTTCACTGGCTTTACATGGGAACATTAACGAAGCATGTCCTCTTGGGTTATATGCTGTAATACAGAACGATCTTGGGAAGCAAAATAATTGTTCCAACCTTGGTATCTCCTGTGAACAGAAATTCTTGTTCCTTTCACTCTCTACTCTGCAAATTATGCCCCTTCGCAGCAGAAAGTTTGCAATGTATATGAATGCTTTTATCTTCCATTATAGACAGGAAGAAGGTGGGAGGGGGCAGAACTGACAATACCTTCTTTACCACTGTGTGGCCATGTTCGTCTGTGTACTGCTCTTCTGTGACTGTTTCTGGTGGCATGTCAGGCATATTATCAGCCTGTATGACAAAGAACAGAGTGGTGTGAAGCAAAGCTTTCCTGTGGATCCCTTGAAATAAGCCATTTTCAAGTCGGTTAATTGGTTATAGAATGCAGAAAGAATTGAGAAATGTTATTAAAAAAAGCTCTGTTCTACAAATGAATCCATAGAAAGGCATGCAAAGAGAAGTTATGCCACAGCAGACAACCAAAGCTATGTTAGTTGACTGTGTTGTGTCTGGATGTGAGAAGCCTGTGTTCTCTTACCATGGCATCTAGTGCAGTTTAGAGCTGGGTTAGCAGTATTACTGTACTCCAGAGGTCTGGGAATGGCCCATCCAATGCCCATGCATTGTTTGGGAGCTGTGACAGCAGCCAAGTGGCTGTGTCTGTGCTCCAGGTCACACAGGCTCGTGCAGTCCCTCACCACTCGGTACCTGAATAATCACCCGGCGCCGAACCACCCTGGTCGTGACCATCTCGTCCTCGTCCGAGCTCAACTCCAGCCCACCCAGCTCCTCTGCTAACTCCTAGGGGAAGCATGGAAGCAGTGCTCTGCTGGGTGTGCTTCTAGCAGTACTTACAGCTTCTGTCTCGCCACACCAGCTCTGAATTCCTACGTACTGCACACGCTTTCGGGGTTAATTACCCAGAAAAGTGCATAAAAGCCTTTAATCCTCCATACCAGGGAAATACAGAGTGCAGCATACACACAGGACTAAACAGTTTTAACTAGAGGACAGTGCAGCAGTAGCCTCGACACTAGAAAGATCAAGAAAAATTAGTAACAGGTGCTGAAGTTCTCTCTCCTGCACAGGGAAGAATTAAAAATCTAAACAAAGAGGTTCAGAAGGAAAAGAGGCTGGAAAGAATGATCTGGGAAACAGCAGCAGTATGAAAGCATAGAGGGGAAAACAAGTTAGGGATGTGTGTTTCTTTTTGGTGGTGCCCAGTGCTGTTTAATAAAAGAACTGGAGATAAAAACCAGTCCATTGTTCTGAGGGCAGCCTTTCCTCCAGCAGCCCTGGCACTGACCCCTGCTGTAGCTACTCTGTCAATCATCTGACACACTTTCAGTTCCACCTTTTTCTTTTACCATGCTGGAGGTGGGACATTTGGCCACATAAACAAGCAAAGACAGAAGAGCCTGTTTCTAATGAATGTCAAGGTGAATTGCCAAGACAGGAAACAACTTCTGCTGCAGCAGAATTGTGCCTTCTTTCCTCTAACGTAACTAATAACACTAATTTCCTGCCCAACGATGCCCTCTCCTTATCTTTCACATAGAACAGGCAAAACAAGCTGTTTATTCTTAAACCTTTATCTGCCTAGAAATCTTAATTCCCCACTAAAAGCCATATGGTCGCTTTCTTTCCTCGCTTCTTGATGTCTTCCCCTCTTGGTACATCACAATAATGTCCCTCTGTCTCACACAGCCAAAGACCTGCCTCATTTTTAGATGTTCTCTTCCCTCTCCAAGCGCCATCTCCCTTTACTGCCTGCATGCTACACAAACACCATTCTTCCAGCACAGCCTGCTGCCTCTTTTCCATCTCACCAGCTTTACAGATCTTTCATGCTCCTCTGGGCTAGTTTTGCCTCTTAATGTTACTGCTGTATTTTCCACTACATCTGTTTCAGCTTTTGCTTGTACATGGTTTGTTTCTGCACCTGTTAGTGACACTAATTCCTTCTCACGGGCACAGAGGTAACTGTCTCAGACCAAAGGTCAAAGAAGGGCACAGCAGAACCAGAACTACAGCCTAGACTTCAGGATCTTGACATTGCTTCGAAATGCCTATAGCTAACTCTTCTAACCACAGAGGGAGAAAAGACTCAGTAGCAGATGGGGATTAATTAAAAATACTCTCATCTTAAGGAACAAGTGATACAAAAATCTTTTGTGTCCATTATTTTGAAATAAAATTGTTACTTACCTTTTCTAAAGATTCCTCTTCGTAGCCCCGTCCAGCCTTCTCCATCTGCTCATCAGTTGACTCCACTATCACCAGACTGGTTCTCCTTGGAGAGAGGTCATCCTTGTGGGGCTGGGGCTCCTCAGGCTCCTGGATGATGGGAGAGTCCCCTCTCTGTGCAGAGGATGGGGGCCGTTTCTCAGGCTCTCCCTTTGCTGTGCTTGCTGCTTTCCCAGTCACCGGTGCCGCAGACTGCTCTGTGCCCGGGGCTGTGTCACTGTCAATTACAGATGCAAGGAAGTTACCACCATGCAGTGCTTCACAAGTGCCACAGATGGAACATTAAGCACTGAATAAATATTGTTAGGTCAGCTGTTGTCTAGCAAAGTCTAGAAATAACTGGTCCTCCTTGACAAGAGCTACACACCAATCCGGCTGGGAATCTCTCTCATCTTCCCAAGCCAATCTCCAAAAGAATATCCAAACCTTGCACCCAATTCTGCAACTCCTGGTATTTCTACAGTATTTCTGTGAGTCTCACTGTCACTTGTGACCTCACAACTCCATTGTTATTATTTTAGGGAGAGACACTGAGATGCAACTACTACATTAATTACAATCTATAAAGCTGCAGGGGAGGAAAGACCAACTTTTATGCTGGAGCCTTACCAAACAGAAACTAAGGAGAGGATCTGATGTTTGTATTGCTGTTTTCATGGTTGAATATTGCAATGATTTAATCAGTGTTGCAAGTTACTTAAACCTATTATTACATGTTGCCATGGAACATACATATTAAGGTAATGCATTTCATTCAGCATATGTACATGCAATATTACTGTATAATTCCTCTTAGAACATCTTCCTTACAAGCACTGGTACTTCTGCCTATCAGTGCACCAGAAATGCTCTACCTCAGATGCTGTTTTCTGCCTCCCACGCTCTCTCCTGGCTGTAAAGCATATCCCAAGCAAAAGAATCCCCCAAAGACCATTTGCTGGACTCAGCTGCCCTTTGACTGTTCGGAGCTGCATCTCCACATCTAAGCTGATCACTGATCAGCCCTGTGGAGAGGTCTCAGCCATGGTCACACGATTAGGTGTAGAGAAAGAAACATGATCTGTTTCAAGTTCCTTTTCAAACGAAACCAACCCCACTGACAGCTCCACTTAAGAATTCAGGGCTAATTCCACCAAGTTTAACATTACTTCCTGTCTGACATACAAAAAATTACCCACAGTTTGGAAAAAACCAACCCCACCTCTACATTAACCCTCTTTTCTGTCATATGCACTAGACTTGGTTATTGCTTTCTGTTGACAGCAACAAACTGACTTTCTCTCCTGAGCCCTAGGGCTTCTTCCACATGGATTAGAAAATTAGGCCTGGGCACAATTGGAGGAAAATTACACAGCATTCATAGGTTTCAAAGGAAACTGTAAAAATGCTCTTATTAAACCAAGAAGAGAGAATCTGTTCCATGCAGGTTTCACCCTGCTCTTTTGTCACTTACGAATATTCCTGTTGTGAAGCAGATGGTTTTCCTGGCACGTCTTGGGGTTTCCCTGAGAATTCTGTTTCTACTTGTTCCTTGTGTGCTTGCCTGAGGAGCTCGGCCATGGACACTTCAGCCTCGCTCCTGGGAGTACTGTCCTGAAAAGGAGAATAACTGGCAGACACTTCTTCCTCAGAGACCAGAGGAGGGTGTTCTGTTGGCTCAGTGTCCTTAGATATTCTGTGGTGGTCTTGCTTGTGTCTTGAGCTGTACACTTCTTCCTGCAGCGCAGAAAACCCTTCAAAAAACAGACAGAGGAGACCTGTCATTACAAGAGTGCAGGAAGTCCTTACTGTGCTCCATGTGCATTTAAAAACCCTGCATGGAACACATTACCTGGAGTAACACTGGAATACCACTACTATTGCCAAATTTGGACAGGAACAGACAAAATAAAATATACCCAGAAATTTACCCAGAGTAATTAATCTTGAAACATGTAAAGTATTAAAGAAAATTCACAGCAGGATTTAGTACAAGAACTAGCTCGTTTAGGGAGCATTTAAGTGCTTCAAAGCATATAAACACATCCCCCCAGCTCAACCCCTGATCTCAAAGCAGCATTGAGTTAAGCACACAGAAATATCACTACTGGATTCACACAATTTGGAAGTGCTTCTTCAGTTTACAGTCAATGATCTGATCCACCAAAATTTTAAACCTCAGAAATGGAATCACATCCTAGCAGAATTACAATACCCTGGATATTTGATTCCAAAGGTTTTGTCAGAGCATGGAGTAGTTCTCCTTTCACAGATTTCAGTCAAACCCTAATACAACCTTCTGAATTGTCACGAAAGTACTTGTGTAAGCAAAGCACCCCAAACAAACTGGAGAAAAGCCTCTGAGCACTGTATTTGCTTGCTAAGAATCGGCCGAAGGGCAGATCCCACCCCTGGTGAGACAGTGACCATTGAGCCTGCTGTCTGTGCCTTCCAAAGGGGATCAGTGCTCACCCTCACTGTGGTCCAGCCCCATGGAGTGCTCCATGTCGCTGTAGGTGCGCGTGCCGGGCGGCTGCGTGGAGTCAATGCCGCTGGTCTCCATGAGGTGGACGATGTCCATCCGGTTGATTTTCGTGAGACACTGTGTCAGATTGGTATCTGTGCCATTGGAACACCACCACAGAGCTGAGTTAGGAGTTACACAGCGTCCCTCCCTGCTGTTTGCCATGTGCAGGGCATGTTTGGGGTACTGACCGATGTAATAGCGTATGTAATTACAGATGCATTTACAAGCATTGCACTGCAAATCGAAACAGAACTGAACAGCTGCCTCTAAAAACTGGTACTCTTTGATTTTTCTTTTAACAACTTTTTCATGTTCTACAGACAAGACCAGAAAGAACGTTAAGTACAATCCAAGGTCATTCCTTCTATAGCCGAATTTTCCCTTTGGCATTCCAACACCCACCTGCCACCTCAAGCAGCAAACAGGAGCCAGTTACACCATAACTGGAAACAAACCTGTAGCGTGTTTCCCATCCCTTTCAAGCCAGTATTTGAGGAGGGCGTGGCTCTGGTCCTGAAGTGAATTGGGGTTTTCAATTCGGATCTGGTGAATCTGCTCTTCTGTGAAATCCAGTTCTCTTGCTAGCTCTGAAAAAGAAATCCATAATAAATATCCATTGATTAAGCAATCTGTAATGTAAGCAATCTTTAGCATAATAAAAAAAAGGAATATTTATGGAGGTCTATTACCCCACCCTCCCTAAAATGCCATAGAACATTAATGTCTAATTTAATGAGCATCTATTTTTTCTGATTTTGTTTTCAGAGCTGGTATTCACTTGATTACATTTTCAGCATATTCCTAATTGGTTACATTGCATAAGTCCAAGTCCTACTGATTTCAATATTGTTAAGAATAGGCTCCTTATTATCCATTTTAAGAATCTTAGTAACCCCAAGACAGTAAGGTGATGGAATAATTCTATAAAACAAATAATAATAAGGAAATCATTCAAAAGAAACATAAAAATAATGTGGATTATTTCCCTCCTTGCTCTCTGGAGCAGAGGACCTGCATTTTACCTGTCCAGCTGAATCCAAGATGATCAGCAATGTGGGCCAGTCTTTCCTCTGTCCTTTCCTGATCATCCTGCTGATCTAAAGGTCAAAGAGAGCCACAAGTTGTCTTTCATAAGTTAAACCCACAGGTGATAGAGCCCAAGAAGGGAAGGTGCTGTTTTTTCTAACTGCTGCGTCTAAAGGTGGACAGGCTGCATAACTATAGTGGGGATTGTAAATCCCCAGGTTAAAAAATAAAACCAAAAAGCTTGATTTTTCAAAAAGCACAAGACTATCTACATTTTGCATTTGAAAATCAGGCTTTCCAGTGAGAAAATCTAAGCTGGGACTAAAGCGCCTACTGTGTCTAGTTGGGCCAAGCATTTTATTCTAAAACTCCGTTCTAACATTAAATTGAAGACTTTAACTAAGTCGAGAACAGCAGTTTTCCATGCCTCCTTAGTAATGCCAGGGGTGAAGAATTCATCAGGAGTGCTGCTTCTGATTACATGCTTTCTGCAGTAGGGAAAGTTCTGTTCAAACAGTCCATACAGCACTATGGATTACGGTCTGTATTTGAGACACTGTTAATTTAAGTGTCTTTGACCCTTTAGACTAGAGAGTGAGACAAAATACTCATAATGAAGGCAAGGAAAAGTCAGACCGTCATTTGTCAGCCTTCATTTACTTCACTAGCAGTGAGACTGCGGGTTCCTCCCATCTCCAAAGCCAATTTGAGGATGGCAGAGTTGGAGTTTTGATTTTCCCTGAATGCACACACAGACTGTGACACCTCTGATTCAGGAAATTGCTTAGGGGTTGTCATACATGCACGTGTCACTTCAGCTCCCCATTTCCAGTATGGATACTCAGTGGGAGTGCACAAGTAGGCCAGAGGAAAATCAGACACCAGAACTTGCACTAAAGTTACTGGTTACTACTCAGAGTTTCTTTGAGACACACATCATCAAAAAAAGAAATGGAAAAAGCTTAATGCTTTAAAACTTCCACAGATCTCTTTGTCTAACAATGCAAAAGAATATAAATTTGCCTGTTTCGCTTTCAGTTGGTGCCCCAATGTTTTGTTATTAGTAAAAGTTAATAGTTAGTAATAGGGCGAGGGAAAGTCAAAAGCCAAAACGTGCATGACCTAAGCAATTGATTTAATGGTAAAACAATAGTTTGAAGTGTTTCTGTTTCTTAAGGTAACACTTCCCATAAGCATTTATGGTTTGCAATCTTGAGATCGGTTCACAAACAAGAACACAGACACAACACAAAAAAAACCAAACACAGTTCACAGGGGGAAAAAACTGCACAACTAAGCACCAAAAGCTGAAAAGAAAATGCCACACGCATTACACCTGCACACAAACACACACACACACCCCAAAGGAAACAGAAAACAAAAAGGTTTAATTCATGACATGCGTCGCACAGGGAATCCCAGTCGCTGGCAAATACCTTCAGCATGGTCATGGACATTTTCGTCAGGGATACGTTCAATCTGAGTCTCTACAGACTCATCCCAAATGGGTCTGGTGTCAAAGATGTCTTCAGGAACTGACTGCTGAGTCTCACTGGATGGCACATTTTCAATAACTGAAACTTCTAGGGCACTACTGCTTTCATCATCTGAAACTAATTCTTGTTCTCTCTCTGACTGCGTGAGTCTTTCCACTAATTTAGAAGCTTCATCACTAATTTCTTCAAAGAACTCTATGGAGTTTTTGTAAAGATCAAAAAAGTGGTCCTTACTTTCTTTAGTGGGACTAAAAGCACCACGGGAGCCTGTAGTGCTTCTGCTTTTAACTGGCAACCGGGATGACAATACCTTGGATCTTGCTGCTGCTGCCTCATCTGAGTCTAGCTCACCCTTCAGCTCGCTCTCCCTCTCTCTGCTCTCTGCTTCTGCCTCAGCAGAACTCCTAGCTCTGCCTGAACGCTTGGGCTTTGGCTCCACGGGACTGCTCGCGTCAGATTCCGATTTGCTCCGGCTCTCTGGTTTCGTGGCTACAGCGCTGGTCACGTCCAGAGCTGGGGGTGGCTCCAGCTTGCGGGTAGATGTGTCTGTGTATGGATACAGTGGCTCAGCTTTTTGGGAAGCAGTTTTGATGGGAATTTTAGACTTTGGTTTCGCTTGGTCATCTTTTCCTTCACACTGTGAGCTGTCTAGGGAGTCATCCAGGGAAAGGCTCTCGTTTTCAGACTGTTGTGAGGCTTGTGATGTGGTGGCAGCTGTTCTGACAGGGATTTTGGATTTGCTTTCACAAGAAGGCACGCTCTCCATTACAGCAGTGGGGATTTCAATCACAGATCTCTGTTCCTCTGGGGAAGAGTCCGCAGACTCCTCACCCTGTTCGGAACTAACTGATCTAGTGACTTTGGAAAAATTTAATTCAGCTTCTACCACACACTGCTCAGGAGAGATGGGGCAAGGCACCTGACTGCTATCGATCGGCTCGGTCTCTGTCCTGGAGAGGGGCTCAGCTTCAGAGGCAGCAGTTTCTTTCTTTGGTGATTTTGAAGAAGCTGAAATGCCCATTTTAATTGGAATTCTGGATTTAAGATCTGCTTTGGAGGTGCCTGTGCTGACACCTTCACCTGTCATTTCTTCTGATTTCTCACTAGACTCGGGTGATGGGGGTGAGTATTTCAATGTGTCTTTCTCTTGGATATCTGACTCCTCTGATTCTGAAGGTGCAAATGGGTCCACTGAGCCCTTCAGGTTCAGAGGTTCTTCCTCTGCTGCTTCTTTCACTTCTTCAGATAATGAAACTTCTTCCTGAGGCTCCTGCCCACCCTGGAAGAAGTGAAAGCTTTCATCCGCGTAGTTCCTTTTGGTCATGTCAATGGCTCCACTTCTAGTCATCTCAAACAACTTGCCTTCCTGAAAAAGAAAAGGATTTTGCTCACTGAGTGGTGTCCCTTCTTCAGTAGGTGTCCTGGCTGGTGTTGTGTCAGGGGTTGTGCCTTGTGATCGCCTGTCTACCATCAGCCCAAATATCTTTTGTTCCTCTTCTTTCACCCGAGCTTCAAAAGCTTCATCATCTTCGCGTATTTCACTCCACATGTCAGAATCCACATCGGTTCTAGTGATGACAACTTGACCCATCAGTTTCTCTGTTTCATCTCTTATATCCTCAAGGGCAGATTCAGCTAATTGTGTGGACTCTGAGGACAAAGACCCTTGTGTATGAAATCCGTCCTCTGGCTTGGGCTCTATTTCCATATACACTTCCTCTGAAGAGCAATATTCACTACCTGTATCTCTGCTAAGTAAAGCTTCACCAGTCTGATCCTTCCCTTCTGCAAGAGAATAGGTTTCCCTAGAAAGCAGACTTCTGCCAGATCCTACCTCATCTTCAGGGTCAATAAAGAAATGTCCAGAAGACACATTTTCATAAGGGCTCACTATATACGGAGCACTGCTGTCAGTGGCATCTGCACCACTGTCAAGTTCCACTGTGTCAGTGGTAAGGGATGAATACCCTGGTAAGGGTTCCTCAGCAGGAATCTTTCTCTGAGATGTTTCAAAACCTGTATCTGCTTTTCCCGAATCCCTTCCCAAAGCAGGATGGTGAGTGGTATCATCTTCAGCCAGTTTGCTGTCTTGTGGTACAGGGCACTCGGTGGTACCGTGTCCATCTGCCCTCTCTGACACAGCTCCTGTAGAAACGAGATCTCTGTGTGTTAACGGTGCCACAGGCTGGACAGCTTTTTCAGGAGCATCGTATTGCTCAAGCGTTAATGAAGACTCCGTGGGAACTTCTGTTTGAGGACAGTCACCAATGGAGTGACAGAGAGCACCCCCAGGTCGTGTGACCAGGCCGTCAAGGCTGACCGTCTCACAGTCACCTGTGCTGTCACAGCCTTTAGATGGAGCACAACCATCGGAATGACAAGTGCTGGATTGCCCCATGGAGGCCTCACAGCTGCTGCGCCCGAGGACAGGGGGTTCCTCTGTGTCCCCTTTGCCCGTGCCTACCCCGGCAGAGCACTGCTGGGACTCAATGGGGTGGAAACCTGCTTCGTCAGGGCTGGAGCTGGACTCCACACTGGAGGGTAAAGGTGAGGGTG
The DNA here is from genome assembly GCA_013396655.1 of Campylorhamphus procurvoides. Classification (NCBI taxonomy): domain Eukaryota; kingdom Metazoa; phylum Chordata; class Aves; order Passeriformes; family Dendrocolaptidae; genus Campylorhamphus; species Campylorhamphus procurvoides. Next base: position 666,505 of record WBMV01006161.1, read on the forward strand.
GCTGCACTCGGATCACAGGCTCCATCAAGAGGCCTGAGTCAGCTTCCTTTTTGAGCCGAGTCAACTCCGGCTCGCTCTCTGAAGAGGAAGAGCTTTTCCTAGATTCAGCTGCAGGTGTAACCACTGTAGGTATATCTTTTTCTGCTGTTGGCTCCAGGGCTTCAGTTTCACATGCTGCTTCAGAGTTGGCAGCTACAGAAGAGTCATCCTGCTTACGATTCTTTTTGTAATCTCTCTTCTGTTTTGCTTCTTGTTCCAATTCATCAAACATTTTGATTTTGGTCACCATTTTGAACATCTCCTCTTCAGGGGTGAATCTCTTCTTTGGTTCACTTTCTGAATCATCCTCTGGCTCTTCATTGACTTCAGGGATCGTGGCCGACTTTGGTATGTTTGACAGGGACTGCAAGTCTGCTGTTTTAGGTGTGATTTCATAGCTAATTTCTTCCGAACTAGGAGTTTCAGGTGAAACAGGACTTTTCCCCGAACTCTCCATGAGGGATGTTTGCTCTAGACTGTCATCGTCGGCACTCCCCTCAGGGTCACGGAGAATCCTGGAACGCACCGACGCCAGCTCTGGGCAGCCTTCTCCTTTGCTAAGAACAGACTGCAGCGGGCCCTGCCCCAAAATACAAGCCTTCACTGTTGGTTCTACGGGGCTGCTTTCCAGGGAATCACGGCAGGGAGACTCTTTCATAGGACTGGGCTCCAGAGAGTCGGGTGTTTTGTGTGATGAGTTATCTTCTAGCACCGGGCTTGCTTCCAGGGAGTCTTTATGACTTATGGTCAAAGAGTCATCTGCAACTGGGCTAAAGCTTTCACTATCATGGCTAGCAAGTGAAAGTTCCAATTTCTGGGGACTTCTAACCGCAACACGGCGTTCACAGGTTATGTCTTTTTCTTTCTCTAAAGCAGTGTCATGTGTTTCAGAAGACTTAGTGAAATGTGCAGTGGTTCTGGATTCTTTATCCCTGCTAATATCTTTCATAATGGAAGCTGAGCTACTTTCCTTAAGTTTATCAGCCTCTTCTCCAGAGGCTGTAGGTACATGCTCTTCTGATACACGGTCAGAATGAGACTTAGTAGTCTCAGTAACAGCATCTAGCTGTGTCTCAGTAATACCTTTTTCATCTTCCTTTGAGGAGACTTCCTTCGGAGAGCACGTTTCAGCTGGTGTGTGTGCTCTAGCTGCTCCTTTAGCTTCTTCAGTTTGCCCATCAGTTTTCTTTGGTGAGAATGAAAGGCTTTCTGGGCTCGTCTCTGGAGTCTCTGCCAGACCCTCGTGCTTGTAACTCTCCTCAGAGCTGATCTGAGGGGTTCCGTCAAGTAGACTGCCTGGAGAGTCAGCCACACCTTCATGTTTAAGGCTCTCTGTGCTCCCTTCAAAAGCACCGCTTTGTAGAGAAAGAGCAGGAAGGAATTCATCTTTTCCATACTCTGTGGGAAAAGTAACTCCAAAAGGACTGGTCAGGACTTGCTCCAAGTTCAGTTCCCCCTCCTCTGTGACTGAGAGGTGTCGGAACTGTTGGTATTTGTCGTTATCCTCCAGTTCTTCTTTAATGACATCAGAAAAGTCTGTTGAGGTTTTCCTGTCAGGGCTAATCTGGAAGTCAGGCTCTCCTTGGTCATCATAAGTCCTGCTCTTCCCAGATGCCGTTTCTTTGGCACTTGCATCAATTATTACAGGAGGGAGAGGTTCGGTTGGCTTTTTGCTGCTCTGCTCTTTCACATGGTCTTTACCACCAGCTTTCTTGGTAGTTTCAGTGGTAGAACTCGGTGTTTTCCCTTTTTTGGGCTGTGGCTCTTTCTCTGCTTTTGGTGCCGTGCTCGGTTTGTCCTTCTGTTTGTCTGTCTTGAGGTTTGTAACTCTCCTCGTTTCGCTCTGGGAAGGAGGGGTTTTCCTCCGGGTTGTTTCCTTCTCAGGGGCCTGTTGTTTCTGTTTGACAGACTTGTGCTCAAACAGCCCAGATATGTTCTTGGAGGGGTCCTGCCCTGACTGGAAAGCTTTCATCAGCTCACGAACTGACATGGTCTCCTCGAGTCTCTCAGTCTTAGAAGAGGGCGAGACGGGTGGTTGGGCCTTGTGTGCTGCTGGTTTTTTGGCTTGTGCTGGTTTTTTAGGCGTCTTTTCAGCAGGGCTTTCTTTTGCTTGAACTCTGACGGGGAGTTTGGACCGCACTTTTTGCTCATCTTCCACTCGTTTCTGAAGAGCTTTCACTTTGTCTTTTATTGAGCCAATGGGGGTTTCCTCAATAACAGGGGACACGGCTTTAGCCTCTGGCGCAGCTGTCACCTTTAAGCCAGGTTCCGTGCCTGGAGACTCATCTGCAGTGAGCTTTGGGAGCCTCAGTTTTTCTCCACTGCTCTGCGCTTTGCTTTCCTTTGGCTTGGGCTTCTCTCTTAATTTTGCCCTAACAGGCTTTTTAACTTCTGAGGCTGCCTTCTGCTGCTCCTTTCCAGTTTTCGGAGATTCTTTCCCTCCCTTTTCAGAATCCCTGCTTGTTACTACGGCTTCAGACTTCTCTTCTGCTACGTCCTCTGGTAAGGCTTGTGGCTGTACCTCACGAAGAGAAGCTTTTGGTTTTAAAGCCTGTACCTTTCCTGCCACACCTGGCTCCTTCTTTTTCGTCGTCCCTTTGTCTCCCCTGACTTCTGTGCGGGTTGGCTCTGTGACTTCTGAAGGAGCATTTCTTCTGGCCTCCTCAATTTCTTCATCGCTGACAATGATCCATTCTTCCTCTATGGGTTCTTGTTTGGAAAGGGACTTCTGCAAAACATGTTCCTCTCTGGTATAGGATCCACCTCGCAGAATTTCATTTACTTTTTCTAAGTCCTCTTTCACTCTTTCCACTATTTCAAAAGGCTCTCCTGGCTCTTCTTCAGCAGGTTTTACAAGATCTTTCACTTTAATGGAGCCTGATTTATCGGAAGGGTCAGTTGTCAGGATGGCAGTCATTTTGATCAAGTCTTGTTTCATCTCAGAAACTTCAGACAACAGGTCTGGACTGGCTAGTACAGGGACTTCATTAACCAGATGGCTTTTCAGGATAGATGTTTCTGTAGACTCTGTCTCGTCATCTTTGATGCGAATGAAAAACATTGAAAGTAAAGTGGAAATCAAAAACAGAGATTGGAAAATGTAATCAGGACTGAAAATGACAGTCTTTGGCTGTAGTGGTAGGAAGGTCAACAAAATGGGCCGGGAATGGTGGATCCACAAGATCTGAAGGTACGAGAGCAAAGCAAAGCTAACGGGGTGGGGCGGGGGTGGAAAACCAACTGAAAAGGAAAATGGCAGGAAATAACTTGCTTCACTTTATCACTAGAGCACAACCACACATACAGTATCAAAGCTGGAACAAACCAAATCAGGACACCACTAAAAATAAACCAAAACAACAACAACAAAATTTAAAACCAAAACCAGAAGAAACACAGTGAAGTTACACAAAGAGAGGCATCTCAAGATTGTTCAGATGTTACAGATCAATGTGCAAATAAAAAGAAAAACGAGAAAAAGGGGGAAAGCATTAGAACTGATTGAAAGTCGATTTCCTCTAAGAGAAAGCCAGTGTTAGCAAACTGTCAGAGTAACATGGGGTTACCAGTTTTGTTTTTCTCAATGACCAAAATAAAAAGTGAGGAGTATTTCTGCAGTAATCTAAAATATGACCAAATACAGAGAGATCTGAATCAGCTGCAAACCGGCATTTCATCTAAGGGGATTTCACACCTACACAATGAAACAAACAGGCTTTTGTTTTAAGAGGTATGGTCCTTTCCTTGGAACATCCTCATTGACAACTAATGAACTGACTGAGGAAAGAGAAGACAGAGAAGAAAAGGAGAGAGGATAAGAAAAAACTGTGAATCAACTTAGAAGTGATTTCAGAGTTTTAAAAAATGTAATGTATGGCAACCCAAAATCAGAGACAGTCACACTAGACACATACGTACAATTCATGTAAGGCAAGTTATTTCCATGCAAAGCAAAGGTGTTGCAAATGCTGCTGGGGATGTTGGAGCTTCGGTTAATAAAACAAGAGCTCTAAAAATTAATCATAGAAATTAAAGGTACATGAAAATCTTGTAAAACATACTGTGGTGAAATATTTGTCTGATCTGGCAATCAATACGCAGGAAGGTGGCTGCAGGCAATTCCCATTATGCCATAACTGCCTGCTGGGAATGTTTCATTTCAGCAAAGACTAGCCGAAAACGGATATTGAACAGAATGGAACAGTGCAGGACTGAAGCCAGGCACGAACACAACACAATGCTTAGGAATTACAGTTGGACATTCTCCCTTTAAAGGTAGCACATCACATGGAACTGCACATTTTGGCACCCCAGCTTACAGCCAAAGCACTAATGCAAATAAGGAGAACCTAAGCAATACATAAGTAGCTGTCTTTATCTGTAAAAAATACCTGTTTTGCTACGCTGTTCTCCTGGGTGTAACAAATGCTACATGTCTGTGCTGTACATTAATCACAACCAGACTGCTGAGGGTATTTCAGTGCAGACTGTCCAGTGCCCACTGAAATGCTGGTCAGGAACTTAATGGATTTAGAATACACCTTTTCCTAAATATCAAATATATGACTCTCCCACTGGCCAAAGAAGCAGGTCAATTAGCCTGAAGCAAAGCAGCTCCAGTGGGAAATAAAGGGGTTCTCTGTGGCCTGGGCAGCTGGCGGTGAGGAAGCGGTGGTGGAACAATGCAAGATGTGTCACTTGAACTGGAAACAAGACAGATGTCACTCTTTCCCTGCACAGATCCAAGAACTCGCTCATTTGGAGGCAGCTCTCATTAGAGACCTCTTCAGTCTTGCGGGTGTTTGTTTGATTGGCATCTTCCCTAAAGGAGATCTCAGCGAGCCCCTCGCCCTCAGGTGCCAATGGAGGTACAAAGGGTGTATGTGCTGTGCCAGGCTTTCCTGTCCTATTTCCAGCCATATTTCACCACAGTACAGGGCAGGGAGGGGGCAGGGTTAAACAGCCTGATTACTTTGGACAGTATCACTTTTGGCCATGGTTGTATTCCATGAGATCCATGAAATACACTGGAGCCTCCATTACCTTTTCATTAAAAGTGATACTGTCGTCTGTCTCAAATATGAGGCAAGAATGGGTGTCAACAAACGGAGAAAACAAAAAAATGGAGGGATGAGCATTCATACAAGCAAAATAGCAATAGCAGGATCACTAGGGATGTCAAAGGAAAGTAAATGCTTAGATGAACGGTTTTAAACTGTAGTACTTGTTAATTTATATGTTAAAATGTATTTAATTGGATAGCTGCTTTGATAGTAAATTGTTTTTTACTGCATTTTTTAAGTACTGATGTTATTAGCAATAGCAGTTAAAAACTTAGTTCTCTTCCATGCTTATCTTTACTCTTAAACATCTTTCATACAAACTGCATTATAACACTTTCAAGGAAAAAAAAAAATCTTACTTTTTTCTGATGTCATATCAACCTGGAAGAGAAAAAAAAGGGGAAATTTAGAAGTTCAAATATAATTGATATACAGAAGTCATTAGTGAAGCTAAATTTACTAGATGTATGGAGATACACAAATTCATGGACTTATATGGAACCAAGAACATATTTTAAATAACAGTAAAAGTATGGCTTAATTTCTGTAGTGAAAGAAAACAGTCCTTGTCAAAAAACCGCATTAAACAAAACCCAATATCAGACTATGGAAACTCAAGAAGCAAATTGTTGAGTCTGCTTTGTAATTTGAATTTATTTCAGTTCTGCCAGCATTTGTCCACACAAGCACATACTGTATAAATGTGGCTATGCAAAAGTACCCCAAGTTAGCAGTAGCACTAAACATTTCATTTCCCACACAGACTTGTGGAGGGGGCAGGCTGACTGTGGGAATGCAAAGCAGCTGTGCAGTAGTGCTGGTACAAGATGGTGTGTGTGTTAAGGCCCCCCGGGTTTTTACTGAGTGCTCAAAAGGTTTTACTTGTCTGAAAGTATTCTCTCTGAAGAGAAATGCAATACACTGTCACAGTGAAGGTGTTAGTACATCCCTGCTCTCCCCTAAACTGACAGTGAGCAGCAGTGAATCACTGGCCACACGTGTGTGTCTGTACATGCCTTGCAATGCTTTAGGCTCCCATCATTCCATTGCCCACTCAGCAGTGTGTGTTACAGAGCCACCACAGCCTGAATCCCTGTGATGCACAGACTGCCCTACGTGGTAACCTGGGATCCCCAGGATCCTTCAGTTCTCCTTCTGCATGTTCTTCCAGGTTAGCACTATGTCAGCACACTAACTAATGTTATTAACATAAAAAATAATAGAGTCAACAAAAAGTAAGTTAAACTGGGAGGTGGTTTTAGCCATCAAAGAGCTTGTCCTTTTGTGCTTTGTTTCCTTGTATAAAAACAGGAGTTATGTTTACCATAGGAGTAGTAAATATTTCTGTAATGATAACAGGAAACTGCAGCCCATGCCACAAAACTGCTGAACCCTGTTCTGCACCCATGGAAAAGGTGTCCATCCTCTTCAGGGAGCTGGCTGTTCTCATAGGGCTGGCACTACTGTGGTTTCCAACAGCTGAAAATCATCAAAATGTGGGGCAGCTTTTCTAATGTTACCCGTCCATGCAGGGGTTGGACCCTCAGGAACCTCCATAACTGCCCGAACGGGGCTGGGAGCACAGGGAGCAGTTGGTGCCACTGAGGTTATCCTAGAGATGAACATCCTAAACCTTTCACTTCTGGTAAACCTCCCTGTGCCTTCTGGGTTAACACTGATGGTGTGCTGGATGTCAGAAACCTCCAGCACATTGCAGGTTATAAATGGAGAGGATTTGCAATTGTAACATAGGGCGAGTTAAACTCTGTACATTCCAAGAGCCTTTTAACTGCACTCCTCTTTGTTGTGTTTGTTGCACTGAGCTAAGGATCAACGTGCCTGTTTTACTACAGATTTAACCTTCCAAATTTGTCTGTTAGTTGTGTTTGAGTGGTGTGGGTAGGCAACAGAACATGCTGATTTAGCAACATTACCTCTTCTGGTTCTTGATCTGAATCTGATTCCTTTCAGTTCCAAATTGCCATGCAAAAAGAGAAGGGGAAAACAGAGCAGGCAAAATGCAATTTTTTTAGAAGAGAGTAGGAATAGGTAAATTCTGACAACATTTAACAGAAAAGATGAAAATGTAGAACGTTTCTGCAATTCATTTCTTACGTCAGAAAGCAGCAAAACTGAACAGTCAGTTCAAAACACAAAACGCTACAGAACCAAACAAAATATAAACAAGAAAATTTCCTGCTGGGTGTTAGACTTCTGGTGATCCTTATTTGTACCAAAATGTCAAATATATACATGCATTTCCCCTGTAAATTTGCATTAATAAATATTTGAAACAGTTAAGAACATTAACCATTTAAAGTTAAAATATGTCAAGATGTGCTGTTTCAAAATTGCACCAAAATGCTGTAATAAAGATTATAGTATATTCTAAAGATGCTGAGAGAAAAATAAACACCAACAGGGCAAGATTTTGGGCAAACAGCCTAATACCTCCCTGAAAAGCACACAGCTCCTAATCTGACCAGGATTAAAAAAAATGTGTTTCCACAGAATAAACATAAACTGACTCTTTCTAAGGAAACAAGTGCTCAGTATCTGATCTTCCTTAAACACTCATCTCTCTGAGTTCCTCAGAGCATACCTGGTAACATCTTCAAACAGTGGCACTACAAGTATCAAACCCAAGACACTGAAAGCCCCGTGTGGAATTTATTCCTCTTTAAAATCCCAGACCACAAAACCTTAACCATATTTTGCACTGCTCCTCCTTTCTTGTTTGTATTGTAATGCTGATGCTGCAGATTAAGTATAATTTCACAGTACCTTTGTGTAAATGGGCAAAGTGATGTTTAAATTACATATGGCTTGGTGAACGAGGCCTCTTGTAGATTTTGGCTCCTTCATGAAAGATAATCGCCCACAGGGTTCTTGAGTGGTATCTCGCACCTGCCAGAGCAAAAATACATCTTTAAATGGAATAGCACAGGGATAAAATTAGGTTACAGTTGGGAATGTAGCTAAATTAATTATTTTTTTTCCTTTATTTGCAAAAATATGGTGAAGCAATAACCTGAAATATCCAAAGGAGCCATTAACAACATTACCTTAACAAATAGAGGAAGTCTATTTTCTTTGAAGGCAAAAAAGCTGAATATATGATGTTGCCCACTCTTTGTGAGTGGCACCAAATTACCAAAGCAGTCCACATAGATAGGCTTTCCTTCTAATACCTGTTGGAAAGGGAAGAGCAGCAATTAAGGACAGTGAGGGGGTTAGGATTTCTCCTTAAGGATTATTTTCATCATCATTGCAGTCAAAAATATTTTCTTCAGCACTCAAATCAAAAGCCAAAGGCAACATAATATCAGTAGATTCTATTTATTTCCCCTGGATCTGTACAGGCTGAGAGCTTTCGAAAGCCAGGCCTCAGGTAAATAGCTCTGTAAGATCCCTATGTAATGGCACTGCTGACATCTTGAGATTGCTGCTGTTGTGGCCTCTCCACATGTCTAACTATCAGATCAGCAGTTCTGGAGATGTTCCCTTCAAATGACAATCCATTAATGTCCAATCCTCACTTTCCGGAAACTCAGCCTTGTCAGTTTGACAACCCTTATTTTATCTGTCTGCTCTGCACAAGAAGTGCCTGTCACAGCTTCAGACACAGTAAGGACAAATATTTCCAAGGTGGGATTCTCATGGAAAAAGAGACTGAACTAAGCAGAAGACTGTGCTGTGCATGTAAGTTAAAGCACTTCCAATTTGTCATCCCCTCTGAGGAAGCTGGCGGAGCCAGAAAAATTTCATTTAGCAGGAAGTTTGCTGAGTTGTACTTAGGAAAGCTTTTGCTTGTTCAGCAGCAGAGTTAATTTTATTTTTGTAAAGCAGAGTGTTAATCAAACCTGCTAGCTTAACTTCTTGGTGTGTCAAGGTGCTGACAAAACAAGACTACTGTCAACTGCCTTTTCTGGTTAGTGATACGCATTTAGGAGTTACTGGAAGTTGGGCTTTACCTGTCCTTTTTGGCATCCTCCTCTAGCACTGTGGACTAACAGTTCAGCAGTTCCCATAGGGAATAAGGTTTCATCACTACTTTTCCCACATATCTAATAGAAGTCCAAGTGTCCATCTTATCATGATAGTTGATGCTGCATCGTGACAGTAGTTGCCACTTATTTTTCAGTATTTGTGGCAGATAGAAGGCAGAAAATACTGGTTTAAAAGCAGACACTAGAAAACAGAGTCTCTTACCTCTACATCCCTGCTCCTGGCAACTTCAGCAAAATTTTCCTGTTGTTCCAGGGTTTTATCCACCTTGTCATCCGTCATGCAGAAACACCTTAACCGTGCTTCAATGGGATCATGTGATTTGGCAAACACCACAAATTTGGCCATGTAGGGGACACAGATAATCTCTCTGTACACTTGGGAAGCGAAGGTAACAGATTCTTGTGTCTGCCGACAGTCTATCAACCAGAATCTGCAAAAGAAAATGAGGGGTTGTGTAATCAGCACAGAAAGATTTAAGAAAGGAAATTATATGTTTCCCCATCGTGGCAGCATAAGCTGGTAACCACAGCCATTGTAGACAACAAGTCAGAAAACAGAACTGTCATGCTTGTTTCTTTGTCTAGCATCTACCGTGAAGGATAGCAGCACATTCCTTATATAGAGTATTGAGACCTGGGGGCTTCAGGTGAATGTAAGTGATTCTGCCCACTGTGTAATGCTGTAATTCCAACTCAGGAATTATTCTCATGTGAATCTCAACACCAAGTCTTTTCCAAGGATAACTTGGAGTGCCTTCTTTCCCAGCCATCCCTCTGGTTCCTCTGCAGAGCTGATGACATTTCTTTCCCATAAAATCTGCTGTGTGGGTGGGAACCGTGCTCAAGTTTCAGACCCGTAGGACGGAGACGGAAGTCCGGAGAGGTCAAAGACAGCTCAAAAGCTGATGGAATCCACAGGGGGCTTATTCCTTACAGTGCATTGCATGGCATTACAACCCCCCAAGCAAGCACACCTTTCGAGGGTGCCTGCTCTGGCTTACTCATCTGCAGCTGAGTAACAGCAGATTTCGTGCTGTAATGATCTTTAGAACACTGCACAAACACACTGGTCACAAACCAGGCTGCTGGCATTTGAAGGAGAGAAAGCGTGTGTGGTACACAAGGGCTCTGCACGCTGATCCTTTCCTTTTCCTGCGTGGGAGAATTATGCTGTGCTGGACTCAGACTGGAGAGGCTACATCCTCTGAGAAACCACCAGATGCCTCAGTGATTTGCTGTCATACACCAGGGGCTAAGGAGCCCAAACAGAGACAAGGTTTTAAAAAACTGCAGCTCAGGAAATGGAAAACAACAGCTATGCCTCCAAGTCTGCAGTGCAATTCACATGACAAATGTATCTCTTTCCCAAGCTCATTTTGGACAGGATTAGTCTTATGAATGGGAAAACTATTCCCCATCATTAATGATTTTACTTGACACAAAAAAAAAAAAAAACTGAATAGCAAACAGTCAGGAATCAGTGGATTCTTGGCAAGGCAAACAGGCAGAGGCACGTTTAGACCAGGGCACAAGTGAAAAAATTAAGGTTAGCTTGTCCTTTGGCAAAGAAAGTAGTTATTTCCCTGACTGCAAAGACATGAAAAATCCCATTTTCTAACTTTACCAGCATTTAAAGTCATGTTTGGGTGAAAGGAGCCAGTTGAACATTCATTTAGACTGGGATTAGGAAAGACCCACTACAAATATGATTTCAGAAAAACCGTCACCCTCATTCTGGCTGTATTTCATGTGTACCCCTGTTGGGAACTTCACAATTCTATGACTTGGACCTCTCAAACTATGTCTAGTTCCCACATGTGGCTCTTAAAATAACCTTTAATGAAGCTTTAATGTCTCCCTTTACAGAGGCTGCAGCAGAGCCAAACACACTGTAAGATCTCCCTCTTGTGGCCAGCACTGTTACAGAAAAATGTTTAACTCCACCAAAAAAGAAATGCACAACAGCAAATACTTTCCAGGCCACGGACTACATCTCCTGTTACAGAGGAGATTTTTGTGCATTTCTGTGATATGAGTCGTGCCCAGTGTACAAACTAAAATACATACAGACATATAGATCTGTTTTCAGAAAGACAACAGCTGAACCTCATCCCAGGAACAAATGGTTGGAAGAGATGCTTCTAGATCCCAGTTTGGTGCATCTACAGGTCTTTCTGCCTGACTTCTCAGTTTTTGGATATTCTGAAGTTGTATCTCTTATAAGATGTCTAATGAGGTACTCAAACAAGGCATTTCTGATTCCACGGAAATTTGCATAATAATAAATATCTCTATTCCTTCTACTGTATAAATTAAAATAGTTTAAAAGAAATACTTGCTAGAAAAAGACATGCCCTCGAAAGTATCACTGTAAAACTCAGGATGGTTGTGTAGGTACCTGGCAGACACATTCGTGGTGAAGGAAACACATTCATTAACAAATGTCAGTGGTGTTGTCCCGGTGATGTCTTCCCATTGGGCAGGGGTGGTTCCTCCTGAAGTGACACAGATTTTAAAAAAAAATTAAAACCAAGCAAGTCTGCAACTTTTTTGTTTCTAAGAAATATTTTACATTCTCTTGAGTTTTTAACTGCTATGAAACCAGTACACAGTCCTGGACATGCCTTCTCCTCGGGTCCATATTATTCCACTAATGCTGGTAGGTTGGATGGGTTTAATAAATTAACTTAATCATATTTAATTAAATGCATGCAGCTCATTTCTGCTTCTTGAGTGGGACTCAGTGAGGCACTGCTCACTTTGGAGTTACAGCAAGCACAAAGTGTTTAACCCCAATATCTTCCTCTTAAGGATTTTGCAATGCTAAATCTGTCCTACACTTACTCTGCCAGGCAGTGTAAGTTGTTCTCAAGACACAAACTGTGAGGAAAAGGTAAATAAACCCACCAAACCTGAAATCTGTGATTATATTACACGTCTTGTTAGTCCAAACAACAAATGTTATTTCTGCTCTAAAGTAATTGTTTGGAAAGCAGTTTATTTTCACCATTTCCCATCCCACTCGTGTTTTCTCCGAGCTTCCCATGTGTGCAATCAGCTGAACATGTGCAGCCCACGAGGAGTGGCAGTTTCAGGATGCACATGGGGAGTTCCAGCGCTGGCTCCCTACCTGTTATGCTGCATAGTAACCTCAGAGTGGGCGTGTCGCCTCCATAGCCGTTCATGATCCCGTCACTGGAGGCCTTGGGGACAGGAATCGTCATCGTGATGGGTTTGTGGAACTTCCTCCTCCGGGGCTCCAGCGTCACTATGGGGCTGAAGGTAGCCTTGTTGCCTAAAATCTTCTTTGTAAGTTCAGTGTGCATAGGTTGAGCCTTTCCAGAGCAACAGAAAAGAACAGAACAGTCTGTTGAAAACAGTCTAATGAGTTTGTAAACAACTGGGTCTGTATATCGTGTGTTTCTTCCCCTTAGAACAAACTCTGAGCTATTTTAGTGTGCTACTCAGCCAGTCCCAGGGGATATCAACAAGCACAGTCTCCTGGCCAAGGCAACCTGGGGACACAGGCAGCAGCAGGAGAATGGGATGGAGACAGGAGAAAGACTTCCCTCTCTTTCAGGAGTGAATTGTTAGGCTGGTTCCTTCATGCTGCGGATCTGTAGCTGCGACCTAACTATTGCAGCACCTTTTACTTCTCTGGTGCCTTTCCTAAGAAGTATTTAAGAAATTGTTCTATGACCTACACTAATATTATCATCACTACCAAAATTAGGTGCTTTTCCCAAGACTATATGGACAGTTAAGAGACACGAGAGTGAATTAACTGGAAAAGTCAAAGCTTTACCACTTGCTTTGACTTTTGCATGGATTGTTATTATTACTTCTACTGGAAGCACTGCAGATAAGACACAACGTGACAAGCGAAGACGCTGCTCTCCGTTGGAAGCAGGTGAATGTGCACTACAGCTCCGGTGAGTGCTGGGCTGTACCTGGAGGCCAACGCGGATGCGTTTGGTGAGAGCCCCCTCAGGGAAGACAGCCTGCACCTGTGGCACCACCGTGCTGCTCAGCACGCCCCCCTCGGGCCCGATGAGGTTGCTGTCCTGCTTGATCCGAGACACCACCGCGAAGTACTGCGGGAAATCCCGCGTGATGATGCGGCAGATCCGCTTCTTCTCCAGCTCCTCGGGAGTGTCCAGCACTGAGGGCAGAGGAACAAGTGTTTTGTGGAACCTTCAAAATGCATTCAGAGCTTTTCACAGTCTGGCTGCAGCTTACACAAAGGTTTTGGTGTAGAAATCAAAGGGGGAAAGGAAACACACCCCAGTGTTCAGCTAAACCAGAGAAATCAGGACAAGGACAGAAAGAACAACCACCTGAAGGGAGCTTAAGACAGGAGTCAGAGTATGTTGGCATCTCCAAAATAAGCAGCAAAACAAGCTAAAGGAATGGTGCAAGCCCTGTTCTACTTCACATATTTACAATGCCCTGAAGTAGCACAAAGAAAACAAAACTTCAAAACAACAAACTCTGAGGTTAGCTTTAATTCTGTGAGTTGGCTTGTTTACTTCAGGGTTTGTTTTGGGGGTTTTTTTGAAAAAAAAATCAAAATAAGTAACAAATTCTGCTGCTCCAAGACAGCTCAAGACCATTCTGTTCTCTCAGAAGGCAAGAGTACCCATGACTGACATTTCCTCCCACACGTGAGGCTGCTTGGAAAGGATTAGTAGGATAATTGCTTTGTTTTGGAAGGATGTTTGCTATGGAAGCTTTTCCTCCAGCACTACCAAAAGGAGCAGCAGCAAACACAAGTCTAGCACCCATTCCCAGCTTTGTGATGGGAGATACTTTGTCCCGTGACTTCAGCAGATGGTGCAAGGGAAGCAGGCAAACAGTGGAAGCCACACTGCTCAGAGCAGTGACACAGGAGCAGGGGGTACCTTCGTCCATGCCGTTCAGGATCTCGTTGAGCTCCTCCTCGGTGTAGTCACAGAAGTGCTCCTTCCAGCTGTCCCCGTTCTCGCTGCGCAGGATCACCAGCTCCCTCTCCTTCCCACGCAGAGCGGCAAAGTGGGGAATCTCCACAATCACAGGCCTGGCACGGCAACACAGCGCATTAAATGCACACGGGAGAGAGGAAGAGACAGGATTAACAGCAACTCTATTCAGTCTGCTACAAAGTGACCTGGAATTCTACCTATTGGGCTGCAATACTTTGGCACAGTCCTAAACTAGTAGGCCACTAACACAAACTACATTTTTACAGGGACCCAGGAAGTGCTGAAGGACAGATGAGAAAGTGCATTCACCTCTTTCCACAGTGTGAATGAGATTTGGTACGATAACAGTGCTTATCTGGGAATTTGGTGATTGTTTTGCAAATCCAGCAAAAACTCATGCTCATTTTAGTTGTCACTACTGTCTGGGTTAACCTGTGCAACTTCATTTCAAAGAGAATCTACTGTAACATACAGGAATAGTGGGACAAATTCTGATCTCACTTATACTAGTGCAAATCAGAATAATTTCATTGCTATCAGGGGGCAGTTGTGTCCTGCGCCAATTTCACTTCTTGGTAATTCTATATATTCCAATGAATTTATTCCTGATTTACACCCTGGGAGATACAGCAGGTCTGAGGAGATTGTCTGGGCTGCTATTGCAGTATAGGAGATAAGAATTTGCCTTGTTGCCTTACAAGCAGATGTCCATATATGTATCAGCATAAGTGCCCATATATATATACAACACATATGTGTACATATAATATATCTATATTTAGATATACATATACATACGTACTCTTAGAAATAAGAACTATGATATCAATATATTTGTATATACACTTCTCTAATCAGAGGACTCACACAGGTTACCATGTACATAGTAAATGCCATGTGTTCTATCACACTGGTGGTATCCAACATAAAACTTATCGATTTATCAGTCCTTGATACAAAAAAGCAGCTTAAAATTTACAGTAGATTCCTTTTTTGTTTGTTTTGTCCCAATCCAGGTTGCTTTGCTACAGACATCAAGCACATAACTAGGAAGATTTCATGCCAAAACAAAAATGAAGGCCACAGTACTGGAAGAAAAAGATACAAACATACCACCAAAACAAAACCACATACCACAAAGGTTGAAAAATGGTCCACTAAGGGTTAAGTGTACAAAATTTCAAATGATAGAAAGGGACAATATCATGGGCATAATGACATAAAAAAATCATATTGCAGAAGGAGGAGAAGAATGGGGAGGTCAGCATCCATCAATTTGTTTCAAGTCTCTCCTACCCAAGGAATTTGGTCCCAGGAGGCCCCAGCTGAAGGATTCGGCTGACCAAGCTTTCTCCCTCATTAAGTGGGGGAGGAGCCGTAGGCAGATGAAGTTTACTGAGTACATCCAAAGCAGCAGTGAAAGAAAGAACATAAATAAACTTTATGTATTTTTTGTGCCAGAACGCCAGTGCCACTGTCTGGTCCACAGAGTGGAATTAGGCTGTACACTGAACAAGGTTCCGTCCTAGCCATGACAATTTGGTGACCAAAATCAGCAAAATTAGTTTTGCAAATTTAGGACCTTTTCTTGCTTATAGGGGCTTTGGCCATGAACTCAATGGGAACAGCATCTGGACCTTCGAATGCACCTCTGCAAACAGTACAGTGATTTTCTGATTTCACTGCCAGCACAAGACCCAGAAAAACGCTTGCAGGAAGGGCAGAAAGATCTGAGACTGAATAAACTCTGCTATATCTTGTCTTTCAGGGAGACATTCTCAGTAGATAGAGAAACCATTAAAAATGGGAGACATACTTAAAATCCATTTGTGTGTGACAGAGATAATGGGAAGACTGAATGTGACAGCACAATATTTCTTCTGCTCTTTAGATTTCTTTCTGCGTCTCTTTAAAGTGACCAAGATGTGAAAAGAATAAGTGGTAGCACTAATGAAGATGGTGGCTCTGATGACTGCCTGTTATAATAGGACTTTAAAGCAACTGAGTTGTTTCCAAATGGATTTAAACTATTGCTGTTTACAGAGTCACTTCTTTTATAGTTTGTGAATATAATAGAAGGGGTTCCTTCAATCATCCCCTTCTGGACGCCACAGTTGATAGGGAGAACAGTTGGCAAAACAAATCTTAAAAAATACAAATAACTCCTGCTTTCAGCTCAAAAATTGCTAAAACAAGCTCAGCAGCAGACACAAATCTGATCTTTCTATGGGTTTTGCAGTATAGGACAAAAGAAATGGCCAGAAAATCCCAGAGTTGTCCAACTGCTTAGTTTAGCAATTTCAACCCCAGAAGAATCCAAGACACTGTGCTTCCCTGATGGTCCAAATTACTGATAACTCAGCACGAGTCTCTAAAATAAGCCACTGTAACTTGTGTTGTGTATGTAGCAGGCTTCACTTTTGGGGTTCAGATCAGTGCTGTGCTACCTATTTTTTACATATAGTCTGAACTGCCCTTTGTGGCTGCAAAGGAGCCTTTTCCCGCTATAATGTCACACCACCAAGTAGTAATTACATCCAAGGAAGCACACTAACCTTAGAGCTAGTGGTTAAAATACCCATACTGAAAGGCAAAGGTATAAATGCCCCATGACTCGTTAACTGGCAAGTGCTGTGCATTTCCCACCCGCTCTGCTCCCACACATTACAGAGCCCCTTCCTCAGTGCGAGTCTGGAGACAGGAACTGTCCCAGCGCCACGCAAAGGCAGAGCTCCCCCGAGGCCGCCCTTACCCAAGGAACTGCGCCCCAGAAGGTCCCACTTCGATGAGGCGGCTGGCCAGCCCTTCCCCTTCCACCATGGGCGGCATGGTGGCCAGCCGGTGGCGCTTCACCAGGCGGCAGGTGACGCGCGTCGGGGCCGTGCACTTGCGCGGGGGGATGATGATGCGCAGCCCGTTGTGCCGGCAGCCCCGCATGGCGCCCCCGCGGGCGTCCACCATGAAACTCACCAGGAAGCTGCAAAATGGGACACCAGTTAGACACGGAGCGCGGCGCCAGCGCGGGGCGTGTTCCACGTACGTGACACGCGGCGGGTGGAAACGGGGCTCTTGCTCAAGAGGTACAATGAGAAAAAGCCTTTCTCCCGCGCGAAGCACCAAATCATGCGGAGGTCATTTATTAATTACCCTGCCAACTGCTACCTGAGAGTTCTTCACAGCCAGCCTCATCTCACAGCGCTGCTGTGGGGAAAGTTCCAGCAGGCACTGATAAGTGTGAACACTTGTACCTATGACAATGTGCAAGTATCACTGCTCTCTACCTGCAAACAACTGCACTTATTTTAAGAGTGGGCACTCTTTAAATACCGCACAGGCAAATACTTCCTACTGGAGAATACTGTTCATTATTCAAAAACACAAAGCCAGTTCTGATAGGATGGCTCGGGGGGTTTTTTAGGTTATCAATACAATTTTCTATCTATTTAATAAAGTATAATTTCTCACAAAGATAGGTTTGGATTTTTTATAAAAACAATCAAATTTCGTTCTGGAGTATGTAGATACAATTCATACTCCATTACTGGGGTTATCACCTATTTACATTAAACAAACCCCAGCATGTCATTAGTATTAGGAGACAAATTTTGGGGTTTGGCCAGACAACAATAGCTACACTCACTGTACCAGAGATGTATATGTATAAGAGGTTTATTTCTGGATTTTTGTTTTTCTGTTACTTTCCCCACTAGAAAACTTAAGAGATGCAGAAAAGCCATCTACAGGGAGCCCTCTTCTAGCACAAAGTAAATTATTTCTTTTTCTTTAAGAGGGAGAAAAACATTTTATTTTCTTTGGAATTTCTTTTGTGCTGAGTTTTTTGCAGTTCCACATATAATCAACTAGTAGATTTTGACAGAGTGGGGATATTCTTGGGACAGATGTGGAACTACTTTGAATTTATCTTTTTTTCCATGAGTTTATGACTTGGGATCATGCCTGATGTGGGATGGGAATGTCAGGCTGCTGGAAATGGAAGTAAGAGCAGAGGAGACAGAAAGTGTCAGGCCTAGTTCTAGCCACTAAATAGAACCATGACATGGGGAGTCGCAGAAATGCTACTGAAGGACCTGCAATAGAGAAAATATACTCCCTTGTAACAGGAGTAACAAGCACAGGGATTTTTCCACTGTCCCCTTGACCGTTCTGTGCAACAAACATTGCATCCATTCACTGTCCACACAAGGAATTCCACATGCTGTAAGAACACAACACTCAACACACCGTGCAAGTCGGAGGGATGGAGGATGGGAAGGAGCCACAAGCGCCAGTCGGAAGCACACCATGCACCACGGATGCCAGTCTGTCTCACACATGCAGTCTCCTAGTCTACTGCCATTCAGATACCTCTAGGCTTTGCTTAGTGTAAAACTCGGGGTAGTACAACCATTATCTCATTCCTTAGAGCTTGGTGTTTTCTGTGGTTTTAACAAGGGGGAGAAAAAGAAAATGAAAACATTTTACAGCTTCCATTGTCTGGGGATTAGTTGAGAAAAATGGGAGCTTCCTTCACAAAATACATTCTTTATACATGTTAAAGCACAGATGAAAGAAGAGCTTAAGAGACACTAAGTGCTCAATTGTTGCACTAATGCTCTTGGCTTGCACTGCAATTGCCCTGTAAATGCACCAAGGAGTGTTATCACAGTGGTTCTGTTTCAGAGAACTGGTACAGTCTCCAGCACAGTGGGTGTTGTTTGAGGCAGTCAGTGACACTGCTGGAAGAAGTTTCACATTTTGAAGCTAATACTCTGAGCAACACAAACACTCGCCCACAATTACCAGAAGCTAATGAGCGCTCTGACTGAATTCAAGCAGCACTCACGTGTTCCATTGTGTAAGCTGTCATGAACACAACTTTTAGGATTCAGTTATTCTCGTGACTGACACAGTACTCCAGATTGCGCCCTTTAACAACAGGACCACCTGAAATACTAGTGCTGGGCCACCTGGCTGTCCTATGTCCTCCTTAGGGCATCTCCCCATGAGCCTCAGCAATGCCAAACCCACTGTTAAGTGCCAAAGAAATACACACAAAAGGTGAGACTCAAACCAAATCATCCCCCTTCTTTTAATATGGTGCAACTCTTTCTCTCAGTTTAAGTTTAATGAATGTGCCTGATGGGTCAGTAAATCTATCACAAAGTCTGTCAGTCAACTCTCCCTGAAATCAACCTTGCTCCAAAGAGTGGAAAAACAGGCAAAGACAAGTCTCACTGGAAGGTGGACACAAAGATAACATTGCTTAAGATAAAAGCAGTAGGACATTATTATTATTCACTGTAAAAGCAGCTGTTTCTATCATAAGGAAGATCTAGGGTAGTTATTCAGACAAGTACAGAATAGTGTGAGGACAGCACAGAAAGTTTAATGCCAATTATCACATTATGGAGGAGCCAGTTCACAAACCCAGCTATATACTGTGAAATTCCTGGGGAAAAAATTTTTGGAGAACCACCATGAAGATAGTGCAAAGGAAAGAAACTGAAGGAGAAAATTTCTCAGCTCTAGGCCTGAAATGGTAGTGCAGGATTTGTAGAGCTGACACAGAGTGTAAAAACATATCCTCTTCCACCATACCACCCGTTTATTTCCCACCTTTCTGCCACACTTATTTTTTCATCCACTTATTTAATCCAATTTCTTTTTCTCTCTCTTTTTCTTTAATCAGCACATTTCACATACTTTTGGATATGCAAGGGAATGAAGTGAATAATTCATAAGAAAGCATTTTCTGAATCATAGCAGCCTCTTTTTCTGCCTATTTGCTACATAATAGGGCATCTGGATGGTGCCATTACTGTTCCAGGCCCAGAAAAGCTTTTCCCTTTTGAAGGAGTATGACTATCAATATACAAATAATTCATACAAAAGCAATGCATGATATAAAACATGCTTTCTAAAATGTGCATTTAGGAAAGTGAAAAAACTGTATGACTAATATAAAGGAAATATAAAATGCTAACTAACTATTTTGCTGCCCATTCACACACACATTATTTTTCCTCTCAAAATGTAAAACTAGCAGGAATAATTGTCAGGTGAAGCCATCGCTGTGGGAAGTGATACTTTATCTGATAAATTCCCATGGTCAGAAAGAAAATAATGTGTAATACTAGTATATAAATAACTGACATATGTACTCCCTGAAGCTGAGCAGGAAACTCAGTGCTACAACATCTGTGTATAGAGAAAGAAGAGGAGAGACATCATTAAAGAGAAACAGAAATGGCTGTGAAGAGCTCAAGAGGGAGGGAAAGTAAATTAAAAAAAAGGATAGATAAAGAGGATTAAAAGAACTTTAAATTAAATTTCAATTAAGTGGTGATTCGAAGTCAAAGCAGGTTATGGGTACAGGTGCATCTTTCCCAGGACTAAGACAGCCTTTGAAATAAGTCTGACTTCCAGTTTTCAAGGTTCTGGGAAAAATGAAGCACAACACAAACATGTGCTCCTGACAGTCTTGCAAACAGGATCAATGCTGAGCTTTCCTGAGCTTTAGCAAGGTGGCAGTGCAATATGACAGCCAAAAGGTGAAACAAATCAGGTCTGGGAAAATCAGTGCCTTCTCTCTTTTAAAGAGAATGAAGGGCAAATCAAGATTAGTTTTCTGCAGAAAAAATAAAGTACAAAAGCCATTATTTTACAGGAATCAGTTACAGACTGTAGGGGAGTCTGTCCATGCTTCTGCTAAACACACAGCAGTTAAGCTCGAGATCATCCATCCCTTCCTAATTTAGCAATACCTACCCAGAGAGAGGCCACTTCATTCTCTCCCATTTTAGAGCAATTCAGAACCACATACTTGCCAAATGAAAGGTAACTATATCAAATAACATTGGCTGCAGTGTCCCTCTGGTTGTGGACATACACAAAAGGCCCCTAAACCTTTCAGGCTGTCTCCATGCCTTCTACAGAGAGCAGAGCAAACAGCTTCACTTGAACAGACCACAAACATTATTATGCACTGCATAGAAGGACAGAAATTTGGGGTGCATTTTCATAAAATATTTGCATTTTGGAACTGAGCCTGAGCTGTTCCCTTTCCTGATTTTATTCATATAGAAATTAATTTGGTTTTATTCTGTATCTATGCTCTTTTGAAAGATAACAGCAGGATGAACAAATAAATTAAAAACCATATATGTCAGTGCTGGAGGGGGTGAAGGAAGATACTCTTGTGTGGTTTGTGAGGAGTCCCTGTTCTGTGAAGAGCTTTGCAGAGAGGCCCAGCCTGGGGCATTGGCATTCAGACACACGTCTCATTCTGCAGAGTCACCGGGAGAGCCATGCAAAACCCAGCACGGGAAGGGGCTTCCTGGCACAGGCAACAGTTCTTGGAACACACAAAATCTCCACCACCTCCTCATACACTCGGCTCAGGTACGGTATTCTCTCAGACTAGGCAGCCACACATGCGCTCACGGGCAGCAGGACACCGAGCTCCAGGGAGAGCACACCCACTGGAGACACATTAAACAACGGCTGGGTGCAATTTCTCTTATTTACAACACTACTGGGAAACAAGGAGATAGCAGCATTCAGTGTTAGTCGCAGTGTGAAGAAGCAGAAACAAACAATCAGGGTGCTTCAGCCATTGTCAAGTGTTCAGCAGGAGGAGGACCCCGAGAGGCTGATAGTCCAAAAAAAGGCCTTGATCCAGCTCCCGCTGAAGTCACAGCAAGTCATTCAACTGCCTAAGGGTGCTTTCCAGCAGGCTGCAACTGTGCCATACAGGAACAAGGCAAAATACACATTCCAGGAGGACAAAAAACATGATCCTACGCAAGAAACCACTACAGTCTTAACTTCTGATAACACCCACTGCATTAGCCAGCTGCTGGAAGATCGAGTGACACGGCCTAAAAACGTGGGTTTGTAGTCTGGGGGTTCATTTAGCCATTTTAAAATTGTGCATAGTTGAGTATTTGACGAGATTTTCACCTTTCTACAGTTACATTAAAGGTGCTGAGGAGATACTGTGCCAATAAACACTCAGTTTGCCAAGTGAGGATAATCTCCTTTGGGAATGTCCAGCTTCAGGTGTTCTGTGCAGGGCCAAGCACTGATTAACTGTCACTCAAAAAAATATGTGTGGCATGAAAAACAAGATATAGGAAGTCTGAGCAGTTATTCTACTCGTTCAAATATAGGGGTACAATTTGGCAAATACAGCCTAGGGAAAGGCTCTGCAATATTCCTTATATAGACAGGTGAGGTAAAGGGGCCACTTAGTAATATAACAATTGCAGTGGGTTTGTGCTGGATTATTTGTGGAGGGTTTCTACCTTCCTTTAAATATTAATATTAAACCATGCCACCAACAAAGAAAAGGTACTGCTAATAAATCACTGGTTAAAACAATCTAGGAATGTATAAGGAGCTCTGTTAAGTTTTTTTTGTAGTGGACTTATTATGTGTCCAGGACCCCTTTGTTGCAGATGACAAAGGAGACAGGAGAAAGTGGGCACTTACTCTTTGAGAAGAGAAATAGGGCCATGTGTAACTATTAGTGCTAGTTACATTGGTTTTTTTCTCTTGGCTAACATGCACTATTCAAAACACTAAAGCATCCTGAAGTGAGGTAAGAGGGGAGGATAAACAGGGAGGGTGAGAAGTGCAATGTATTAAAGAAAGAAATTACGCAGAAGTTCACCTGCTGTTGTCAAGATCAAGACATGGAGAAGAGCATCTGCAATAGAATAGATGATTTAACATCAAAAAGGAAAAGAAAGGGGGGAAAAAAGAATGAGTTAAATGAAATACTGAAAAAATGAAACAGATTTCTAAATCAAACACATGAACATAATACATAGAGGTGCATATTCATTCCATGTGAGAAGGTAGGAGTGAGCATGGAAAATAAGCCTACGTAAACACCCTTGGTTACCAGTGGCCACTACTACTACAGCAGCAAAACTCGAGTGGCCTGGCTCCTCTACAGACACTTTCCCACTGCAAGTCAGGGGCCTAAAACGCAGCTGGATTCCAAGGAAACCTGTGAGACACAGACCGGGGAAGTGTGCTGGGTTTAGGCATCCACATCTGAGATGGGGGCTGCACTGTGCCAAAGGGTGAGGAATCTGAGGTGATCCCAGGCAGTGTTCCTGGTTACACAGTAAATCATTCTTTTCTGCCATTTCCCTATCTGTACCTTGTGTCCTCCACTTGCCTCCATTTCAACATGTTTCTTGTCCTCCTTTTGTTCTACAGAATGAACGGTTCCAAACTTTCCATTTGACCCGTTTAGGCTCTCAGGAATCACTTAGTGTCACGTGGACAATCTGTTTTCCAATGTCCCTTTTTATTCTATGGATCTCCATTGCCATTTTCTTCCATTAACACTGATTTGCTATTAATGAAACACACCTGCTGTTTTTCCTTGTAACTTTCTGATCAAAGGTCACAA
Organism: Campylorhamphus procurvoides; assembly: GCA_013396655.1. Lineage (NCBI taxonomy): Eukaryota > Metazoa > Chordata > Aves > Passeriformes > Dendrocolaptidae > Campylorhamphus > Campylorhamphus procurvoides. The sequence goes on from WBMV01006161.1 coordinate 690,005, forward strand.
AGCTAACATCAAAATTTGAAATCATTCAGCCTTTCAGATTTAGGAAATGACTATCAGCTGGTCGCTGCCAGGTCCTGTTTCCATAACGATTTCCAGGAAATCAATCTCACATTGGGAAAAGCGATGTTATGGATTCAAAATACAACACTTGAAATAGATTTTGTTTACCTTGTTAGCAAGGATCCAGCCTCCTTTTTTGCAGACATGCAGCTAAGAATGATAATTCACATTATTTGTCGCAGTACGAGCTGCCCACTCCCTTCACCTTTTTCCACTGATGGAAGCAATGACTTCCAAAAAGGCAAACTCACTAAGAATATCCCAACTGTTTAATTTTTCCAAGATATAAGTACTGATACACTCAAAACAACAGACAGTCAAATGGGGGCTTCTCCATCAAATTATATATAGTCAATATCTTTCATTAAATAGTTTTACTGGGAGCGAGTCAGAGCTGGAACATCTGCAGAGCTACCACATCTTTGCTCCAGAACACAAAATCAACTTAATATCAAAGCACAAACCCAAAGCTAAATGCTGCAAGTGAAATCTTTCAGTTCAGTGATTTTTTGCCTTTCAACTTCAAGAACATTAGTTCCTCCACAATAGGATATGCTGAGGTATGACAGTAAGACTGTGAAACACATCTGCATTACGTAGGCAGTAGTTCTGTCTCTCACAACCCTTCAACAATAAATTACAAATAACATCTAATACTACCAACAGAGTGATAAAACTCTTATTGGATATTTAGCACCCAAACTTTCTGGCATAGGCAGAGATCCTTAACTTAGCTCAGTATGTAAGATCAGATTGTTTTATCAGGAGAAGCAAATCTGCTTTGCTGAAAGGGAGTTTAAATGCAAGAATTTATATTTTTACCTTCAGACAATGCATGAAACTCTCAGCTGTGTAAAACATCCAGGAGATATTTATGTTGAGATTTTGAGCACCACCAGTGTTACCCCTTATGTGATAAATATTTTCTGGGTTTTGAAATGGTTACCAAAGACTCTGACCAAAGATCTTGCTTTTCCTTTCTTACCGATGAAATTATCAACATATTGAAACAATAGTTACACTCACATTTTAAGTGGATGGTTAAAACATCTCCCCTCCTGAAATTTCATACATGGAAGGGGTTTTGGTTGGTCATGCACAGGCTGAAACATGTGCCTGTGAAATTCCACACAGAGAGAACAGTTCTCTGTGAATGTATCCTTTTCCCTGGGGATGTCACACTGTGATCCACAGAAACACTTCCCTACAGTGGGGCATTAGCAAGAACCCAACAGCTTGGGTGGGGTTTACCGTTGAAGCACTGCAGGCAGAGAAGGGTGTCATTTCTATCTTAGACTGCACACAATACAAACTTAAAACCCCATGTGACATAAACTAGTGCCAAATACTTTGGATTTCACAATCCTAATTCAATACATTTGCAGTGTCTTGGGAAAACCCAAGGCCATACCTTTGCCCAAAGGCCACTAACAGGATTTCTTCGAAAATTCCAGTAGTTTCCTTTCATGACAGACAAATACTACTGCAGTGTATGCACCTAAATGCTGGTTCCTAAGACCCTACCACAAGTGTGTGCCTGCCTGTGGAGGAGGGTGTAGGTGGTCAGAGGGGTATAAATGACTACAAATAGATTTTTCGTTCCAGCAGAGTGACTGCAGCAATCGTGCACACAGTGCTTCTGTAACTGCTTCACTGTCAAAATCAAAACTCTAGTGTATTTTCCTAAAAGAAAAAAAAATGTACCCCAACAGTTTATGGTAACTGAATGACTTGAACAAGTCCAAATAAGATTAAAATGAAGTGGTGTACTGTCTTTTCCAAAGGCTGAGGAATCATTACTATAGGTTCCTTTATTACAATATTTAGTGGCAAGTTAGTTGGTGTGTATAGAAAGAACGACATAATTTGTGTCATGTTAAATGTCACTATTTAATATAAGGCTGCAGGGAGTCTTGTTCCTATTACAATCACACACCTTATCCTACCACTACCACCCTGGTCATCCCAAATGATCAAAACATCACTAATATAATTTAATAGAAAATCACAAAGTGACTGCACATCCAAGAAATAAATGCCACTCTCCTAGAAAGTTTTCAGTTCATCCTCTGCAATGAGGACCTACCTTTCTGAAAGGGAAAACTGATACATCCTTTGGAAAAAGTCTGGAATCTATTCAGGGTTAGAATAAAGCACCAAAGCCATTTCAAAGCTTACCAGCATATATATAAACAAATACATACTTCACAAATTAAGTATTTTCATTTCATTTGTTAGTTTTAGAGCTCAGGAAAAGCAAATCCAAACAACACTGGTCACAGCCAAATATCCTCCTATCAGCCAACAAAAAAACTTCCCATCTATGTCACATCAAGCCGTTTGCAGTCACAGTTATCACAGTATTGTTCCTCCTCTAGACCTGTCATTCCAGGTGGGACTCCAGTGCTATTTTTGAAAGTTACGGATTGTAAGAGAGTTGCACAGTGATTTGAGATTAACAAAACTCATCTTTCACCTTGTGATGTCCAGCCATGCTGTGTACAATGTAGTGTCACAGAAATGGAATGCTTTTTAATTATCTCAGTTTCTTATGAACTCATCTGCATATTTCTAATCAGATCCAATGGCAAGACACAAGTGTAGAATTCACTATGAATAATAAAATTACTTACAACACAGTAAGTAGGAGCATTTAAAAGGCCAGCCAGGATAAGCTGTCTAAGTATGAACTTGGCTGGGCCTGCATTTTGACCTGCCTTATGCCATGACAATGGGGCTTGCCTAAATGGAAGTGCTTATGAAGAGTCAGTAGTGAGAATATATGAAGAGAGCAGCCAAATATGTGCAAAGCACATGATGTTTAGGTTGCTTGTCTATTCCTGTCGTTTGAAAGGCAAACCCTACAGTCAGTGCTCACCTAAACTCCTCCACTAGCATGGTAAGTACCCCCCATCTGGAATGATTAGGCCCTCGATCACAATTATTGCTAACTCCAGAAAGGCAGTGTATTTATTTCTCCATAAAATCCCCACAAATGCCTATGTGTCAATTATCTCGCTCATTCCTCTTGAACTCGACTCAGGGCTCACTGGCTTGCAGCAATTTCAGTGAACGTTCTCAGCACTCAGATCTGCTTGATTATCAGAGCTTAAGAGATCATTACAATTTATTGACAGCTCCAGGAGGCAACGAATTAAAATACAGCTCATAGCTAAGCATTAGTGGAGGCTGCTGCCACTGCAGGTACTGTTTCTCATTTTTAGGTATAATGCTAACTGATACACTCACCCCGAGTGAATAGGGCTGGAAGAGAGAGCCACGTTGTCCAAGTTTTCAGGGCCCCAGCTTAAGCGGTAGGAATTCCTTTCAGCTTCTTTGGCCAGAGTTGTTACCTAGGGAAGCAAAAACAACCCCCTGTTTACTACAATGAAATCAGTTAATCAATCAAACAATAAGAAGATGTGTTTTACATAGCAGTGCCTAAAGCATAATCTTTTTTAAAAAAGAAAACAAATGAGCAATAATAGCATTAAGAAATTAGAAACCCCTTATTGTAACATGCTGTTTTTGCTAAAAGTAATCCTATGTCAGTGATCTTAACAAAATGAATGCTGTGATTTACCAAAAGGGCATTTCCTAAATCTCTTTTTTTTAACTACAAGAAGGTTTCAGGAGAGTATCTTTGAGGACAATGGCTGTGAGTTCACTGGCAGCTTTAGCCAATAGCTGGTGGCAACACTGAAAAATCAGTTAAAATAGAGAACATTAAGAACACAGTCCCCTTACTATACTCACACAGCTTATCCATTTATTTAGGAATAGAGTTTAATGCTGCACAGCAGAATATGCCATTAAATATCAAGGAAAAGAGAAATGCTTGTATTAAATTGAACACAGCAGCGTACACCTCACAGTCTCTTCAGTGCAATTTACTGAGGTATGAGGTGGGCTCAGGGGCTGCTCTCACCTGCTGGCTGGGGATCACCACGGTGTCGTCGATCATGGCGCTGTCCCGCAGGTAGGAGGTGTGGCTCAGTGTGTGGGACCTGTCTGAACTGAAGGACCGCAGGCTGCGAGGTTGGGAGGATGCCAGAGCAATGCACCAGCAGCACAGATGATGGTGTGCAGGTGTCATGACAGATCGAGTGGGAGAATGAGAAAAGCATGCTATTAGCAACAGGATGCAGCTTCCAGGGGGAGCAGATCACAGTCCTGGGGGAACACATCTGTGCTGTGCCCCCCTTCTGACCAGGGCCACAAAGCCTTTGGACCTCTTTGCTTCCAAATGCAGAACCTAGAGATTCATCTAGACGACAGCTTATTGTATACTCACAAATACTTCAGACTGGGCTTTGTGGCATGATAGCTTCCTTATAACAAAAAGCAGTAATTTCTTTTAAGTAAGCTCTTTGGAGAAGTTCTCTGCTATGTCACACAAGCAGACCACTACGGATAACCAGAATGCTGCCACCTGAACAAGAGCTGGACCTACTCTCTCCCTTAAAACTGTGAGTAAGCAAGCCTGGCGCTGTCCCCTGGAAGGTACACGCAGCAGGGTGAAGTGTGGCCAGCCATAAGCTCCTGTGGCAAACAGAGCTGCTCCTCCAGATGCCCACAGCATCTTTAGGGAGGCAGTCCAAGTGTGAGCATGGCCTCGCTGCAAGTACACACAGCTCTACAGAACACTGGTTGCTGTAGCAATGAGAGGTGCAAGGCAGTAAATAAGCTGCTTCCAAGCACTGGCTCAGAATGTAACTGCAGTATCCACCAGCAAAAGCAAAAAAAGACCACAAATAAGACACCACAGAAGGACATATTGAGGTAAATGGGGTTTCTGCTACCAAATAGCACTAGTTTTGTCCCTTCACTGTTCACTAGGTGTAGTTCTATGAGTGATTTTTAAAATCAGATGAGCCACCTTCAGATGCCGTTCGTGTACTCTGTGATGTTGATCTAGGCCTTGAGGAATACAGTAGAGAGAACTGAAGGAAGCAGTTTTGTTTTCCTGCCTTACACATCCATGAGTAGTGCTCAGAATTACTAATACGTTGGATCAGAACAATAGGCCATTTATCTGGGTACGCAGATTTTTAAAGGATAATTCATTTTCAGCAGTTAGCAAGTCATGCGTTCACTATGGACATGAGTTTCAAGTGTTTTAAGTGCAGTTCAAATACCATCTGATTCAGGCCACTCAGCCTTTTTTAACAATAGCTACATTCACTCAGGCTTGAATTTTTTTATCCATTTTTAGAAGCAAACAGTTACCTTATTTTTATAAGACATATATGACATTGAAGAATAATCAATGCTCTGGATGACTGACTTATACCAAAGGCCTATTTAGCATCCTATATGGATTGTACAAAACTGGAAGTAAAGATAGGCATTCCACAAGGATCAACTTTTGGAAAGCCTTGAGAAAAAGAACAACCTAACCCAACAATGAGTATTTGTTCTTTGGCTGAAGATGAGCCTCGGTAGCAGACCCCATTTGCCATCATTATCCTGTGTTCACTGCCACAGTTGACACTTCCAGAACTGCTTTGCTGTGCCATGCAGTGCTCATGAGAGTCGCCATCCAAGTTGTAGGTTCTGCTATTCAGCTAATGTCATGTCCTGGACAGACACTGAACGAAAGGAATCTGAACTACATTTGGCTGCTTATCTCCATGGTGATTCTGTCCATGTCTGCTGGCACTGCTACTACCACCACTGCAAACAGCTCAGCAGTATCCACCTGTACCACTCCAGTAAATACATGGAGAGTATGGACTTTACCTACAGGCAGGGTATGCACACACATGACTGAGGTTTGCAGTTACTTAGAGATTTAAATTTCCTGCTAAACTCAATTTCAAAACTAGTGTTCAGATGGCACTGCCCCCTCTGTGTGCTGGAACAGCTAAATGAAGAGCAAACCAGTAATTAAAGAAACAAAGGTACTCCAGGAATCCTATTAAATAATTTAAAAAAAAGCCTACCTAAATCAGAGACAAAAATACTGTCTAAATACAGATTCTTTCAAAACCTGTCCATTTTAGTCACAGGGGTTGTGGAGCCAATGGCAGTCAGCCCCAGTGGTGAAACTGTGGAACCCAAGAACGCTGCAATGCTCCTGAACCTAAAAGTGTGTCTTGCCTATGTTAAATAACACACAGGCAAGTATCACCTTCCCCTTCTAAGCCCTGAACAAGGCCCATGTGGTATCCAGAGAACAGGAGCAGCATTCCCCAGCCAAAATTCTAACTGGGATGACTGGGAGACCACGTTGCAGTGCACATCCACTTCCCAGCCTAGGCAGAGATCTAACAAGCTCTAGTCCAGTTAAGTGTAACTCCTGTGGAAGTACATGTTTCAGAAGCTGAGCAAAACCCTGGTATCATTGAAAACTACATAAATCAACCTTGAGACTGTTTCTGAACAGCAGCATCACTCATTTGGTCCTCCAAATCAACTGTCTGGCATACAGCAGGCCTCCAAAGTGGATGAACAGAGACAGGTGCCATAGAAGGGTATAGAGACAACAGGTGTTCATGCTGTGTAATACCTACCTGGGCATGATGCTAATGAAAGCATATGGAAAAGAAAGAAAAATGAAGGAGAGAGAGAATAAAATAAATAGGGAAGATGGTTACAAATGAAAAACATGTGTTTTTAAATCAAATTAATCAATGCATAAGATTAAATGAATCTAGACTGCTAATACCATTCTGCTTCACTGAATTTCTTGGAAAAACAAAGTCAGTATAATGCCACGAAAATCACATCAAAACAAAAGCAAAACAATGTGAAAATTCTTAAAACCAGTAACCTGGAGGTGACAGAAAATGAGACCATGGAGTTACAAAGATGTCCTTCTTCTTTGACTCTTTCTCCCTTTATAATTTTGCATCATTTCAATGTAATCCTTCTAAATGGGAGCTTAACACTTGAGTGCACCATCATTTTTACACATCATCTTAAAATGAAAAAAAATAACAACTTTTTTACCATGGAAAGAACAAAAGGTCTTGATTTTAGGCATTCTGCTGTAGTTCATCAACTTCCTCTAAGAGTTAAAAAGTCACACAGTCACTTTGTTTTCAGTGGACTCCCTGGAACTGTCTGACAACCAGCAAAGACTCCAGGCTTGTGAGACCTGAATGATGGGATTTACACATGCTGTGAGGCAAACTCAACCGTTTCCTGACATCTTTTGTTCCAGGAGCAATTCACAGCCTACTGAAGTCAACAGAACGGATCCTACCCATTCCAGTGGGCCTCGGAAATGCTGCCAGAGTAACAATCAAGTCTGGAAAATGAGGTACGTTAAAAATCCCAGGGCCAAGATTTCAACTTTTTCCTTTTATTCCCTTTAGTGTACCCCAGTTCTAAAGGCAGTAAGTCTGGAGACACTGCTGATTTACACCAGACATTTCATACCCAGCAATGCCTGGGTAGCTATTCAGAACTAGAACCGTGGGTGGTGTTCATCTGCCAGCTTGAGTGAGAGACCCTGAAAAGGGGATTTCACAAGTTTGTAACAAAAGGAGTGCAGAATTACCCCAAGAAAAGTTATGTATCCAGGCAACTACCTGTCTGATCGTCCTCCTTCCAAGCTGTACCTCAGGTAGTTCATCCCATCCAAGAACTGGCTGCTTGGCAAAGAGTCATCTCCCAGCTCTCGGAGGTCCTCTGGCCTAAGGTACTCTCCCCCATCTCCTGTCATTGTGTCATCACCTGCAAAGCAAGCACAGAAGGGACAGGGCTCAGCACACACACAGCCTTGATTCCATCTACACATCAGGATGTAACAGTTGGACAGCACAATAAACAGGAAGGCATTTCCCACTCAGGAACACTGCAAACCACAAGCAATTAATGTATTTAATGAAACTGGCACATCAAGCTAGATATTTAAAAAAATTGAAATCAAGGTGATTAATCAGTTAGATTTAATCTATTTTTTCCTGCTGTACACAGTGGTAAGGGGCACATTACTTGGCCATTCTCTAAAGTCTCTCTGTTCCTTAATCCATTCTAGCTCCCTTGTCACAGCTATGCTGTATCCCAGCCTGACAGTTTATGGCTAAATATCCCCACTTATTTGACTGTAATCCATGTGTTTTCAGATGGAAACATCCTTTGTGGCCTCATGCCTTATAGTTGCACATCCTAATTTAAACTCTCCCCTGTCCAACACCCACGTCATATGAGACTCTCTCACCCATGTTACAACATCCTTTGGTGATCAGCAACAAGTGTCTTATTTCTGAAACAGAGCAACATCCAGAAACTGGAAATAAGCTCACTTGCATAGATGGGAATGATCATTAATGAGAACAGTAATTCCCAATGAAACACAGCCTAAATGACCACTGGTTATCTGTAGTAACCTTCATGCAAATACTCTGAATAACAGGGTTTAACCTTTTTTTAGGTCCAAAATTATTTTCCCCAGGAAATTCTGTCTATATGAAGTCACAATTTGCCTTTCTCCAGCAGACTAACAAAACAGATTCTATTGCCAAGCAACATGTAGATGTTTCTTTTCATTCCCATTTGCAAGATGCTTTCTCTCTGCAGTTTCTGCCTGGATGTTTCCATCATTTTCCTGATGCTTAATTACTGCTCAATGAGCCTGCCAGACCCCAGGCCACGGATAGCTTCAAACCTTCTCATTTTCTAAGTTGTGTGGGCAAACTGAAGGTCATCTTGATATTTGTTTTTACAAAAGAAATCAAGCTACTTTTCCCAGCTTGATGTTTCAGCTAAGAAAGAAATAATTTATTATTTGTCATTTAAAACTAAGTAAATTTTGGGGTGTTGAAGATTTTCTTTTTTTGTATACGCTAATATTTTATGTAAAAATGAGGCTTGAATCTTTTCAGTGTAGCAATAAGAGCTCTTGAAAATTCCATCTGCCCACATTAAGGGGGAGAAACTGGGCACAGTTTCACAGAAAACAATAAAATGCATTTAATCATTTCATGTTTCCTGTCTTCTGAGAGATGATGCCTCCTGTTTCCTGGGAATGTCGCATTATAAAGCAGGAGCTTAGTAAAAACTTGGAAGATATTAAGGCAGTGCTGTTAATCAAACAGTAAAATAAATTCCAAGTTATACTTCAAATAAACTAGATAATTATAATCATGCCAGACATTCCATCTATAAGAGAAACAAAGGCAAAATCTTCACCACTTTCATCACACCCACATCCTTTAAAACAAATAAAAATATCCCAAGTCTACTCCTATTCCAGCTTTGGCCTCTCCTCTCAGAGTTGTCAAGACCCGGGCCAAGTACCTCTGTTTGATGTGATGGGAACATCTGCAAACAGTAACCAGACTGTCTGTGGGTATCCCTCAACAGCAGACTAGGTGTGAGGGAACTAGAAGGTAACATCACTCTCTGCCCACCCCTTGTGCCCTTCCAGCTTTCCTTAAGGAATGAACTCCCAAGTACTGTATGAAGGGAAAAATTATGTATTTAAGTCTCAATAATTGCACAGCAGATCCTCCCACATGGCAGCTTTGTGGCAATACAAGAAATCATCCTTTTTAATTGTGCCAGAAATGATTCATCAGCCATCACATTCCCCATCAAATTAATGTCAGGAACATTTACACCACTTACTAAGCAGTTTGGGACAAATAAAACCCTTGACATTGATGCTCCATGATTTTCAGAGGCCACCTATGAACCCAGGTAGATTTTGATGAGTTACCTGCTTAGTGATTTATCTTCTCTTTCCTTCCCAGATGAGTCACTGCACTTGCTGCTGCTGCTGCTGTCACATGTTTGAACATGGTTTTGAGCATTTCAAACCCCTGAACAGACTACTAATAGACACAGGATGCATGCTGAGATGACATATCTGCTCCTTCAGTGGGAGCTTGGCTGGGCACACAGGATTTCCCTGCACCATCACAACTGGAGACCCACACTGATAGTGCTGCACTTACATCTGCGGAGTTAACTCCTTTAGGGAAGGCTGAACAGAGGCAGTTCTACCATTCCTACAGTTCTTTTGCTCAGAAGTGAATTGCAAAATACAATTGCTGTATGAGAATTGCTCTGGAATTTTTTCCCACAAAACACAGAGAAAATGTAGGCAAAACTTTAAAAAAAAAAAAAAAGGAAAGAAAGAAAGTAGGGGGGCTGTGTCAAACTGCCAGAAATTGCTTCTAATAGATGTTTTTAAAGCCAGATACAATTATGTGAGTTTGCCATAATTGTTGTTTTCTCTGTAGCATGTAGATAAGTCTACAGCTCACCAGAGAAGTGCTGCTCCTGAAAAGTAACAGATGGAGAAAGGACAGCTATGGCAAGAACAATTTTTATGGAATATGTACACTCCAGAGTTTCTCTGATACTTTCCCTGGACACCTTCACTTCCCTAAAGGCAATCCTCTATTTAGTGACCCATTCTAGAAGCTTCCCTGGATTTCAGTTTGGCTAATGCTTTAACTTTCTTTATTTTTAGCCAGTCAGGAAAGCAGGCTTTCATTTATAGTTTCCTGCAGGGTCTCAGACATTGATACACTGAACAGTTCCGGGCTGCAACTTTAATTTCCAGGTTTAATTAAGGAAATTAAGTTTTCCCCCTAAATGATATGCTCCTTCAGAGGCACCATGTGGTGAACTGTGCCCAGACCTGGCCAATCATTTCTCACACATACGCAGCAGTATTCCCTACTCCAAGACCATGAGGGCAGACACCCAGGAAATTCACTCTAGTATTTTAGCACTCTGGGTTTTTTGCTTTTTCATCAGAAATCTGATGCAATCACGTATAGATTAGCTGTGAACTGCTTCCTGGAAATCTAAGATCATATTACATGTCCTTAACTGATGCAGAAGTTCACAGGCCTGCCAGTGTGTCACTGGTGCAGTTCCATCAAGGGACAGCAAGCTCCACTTTGGCACAGAGACTATTCCCATGGGTATGACTCCTTAGCATTTCCTGGACAAGCCTCCCTCAGGGAAGAGACACCTTTTGTTCTGTTGATACTGGGATTCCTACGCATTTTTGAGAGTCCATTGACTATTTGCACATGACAAACTTTGCCTGTCCCTTCTCTGCAGCTGAAATGTCAGCATCAGTTCCTGTTTGGTGAGAGCTGACCTTCAGGGTCATGGCCATGTCAGGCCATGCTGCTCCTGACAGTGGTGTCTCACCTTTCACTTCAGCCTTTCTATTCCCTTCTGCCTGAAAAAGTCATCTGGCTGGAAAATAAGTTGTCAGTACAAACAAAGAGATTAATTTTCAGACAGATCAGTTCTCTGGGCTGGTTCACCACATGGTGAAATGTTTGTGCTGCCAGAATGGAGGATGTGGGAAAGCGTGGTCAGAACTTGACTACTTCTGCAGCAGCCAGAACTTAGTCTTGAATACAACTTTTGAGAACTAACTGGAGGTAAGGAGCCTCAAAGGGATACAAATGAGAGCTCCTGAACACCCATCTCAGATGGGAGTCACAAAGATAAACCATTGGTGGTTTGTACAGCTCTTTGGCCACAAAAATAATGCCTAGAATGAATACTGAGGAGCATATTAATATATGGGAGAACAAAAAGCCCCAGGTTCCTGCCCTTTCTAGATTTTCCTGTGCCTACACTGACTCAGCCCTAACAAAAACATCTGCTTGTGCTTAACTTCATTAGTTCTGTAGACATCACCAAAATACATTTCACAAGATGCTTTGCAATAAATGGCCTCTACTACTCTAAGGATCCCCTGGGTGCAAAGTGCTTCTTCTGTGCAGCTTGAAAGAAGCTGAACTTTGCAGCAATACTCACAGCCAAGCAGATATAATGATAAAAATGCACAGGTTTTAGTGCAACTGTATCCGCACCAAGCATTTCTGCTGGCATGGGTCTAACTTCCTCAAACCACATCACTTTACAGCTCTGCCTGTGGGAATCTGTAGTGCAATCCCCATCAATAGCTGGATCAAATACAATCTAGTTCTGTTCAAAAAGAAGATTTTTTTTTCCCCAGGTACCATAAAAGGTAAAGAATTCTAAATAATAGTACAGTGCATAAACAGAAAAAGGCTGCATGAAAATTGAGAAAGTATTAGTAGAACCCTCAGTCCATGCAAAATATTTTAAAATAGGCTTCACAGAGCAGGACCTTCCATATTAAGCTATTTGATAAATTATTTGGTCCTTTATTTCATATTGCTGACACTGGGTGTTGCACTTTGGTGTGGTTTATGAATAGGGTTTACTAAATTAACAACATAACAGTGTGCAATTATGCAATAATACAAAATACTCATCACCAGTGGTGAACATGCTCCACAATGGGACCCAGAATACTTCTCTGCTCAAGTACTCTTGTGATACTCCTGGTAGTTATATAACTAGGGCTGGCAGGTTCGCAGTGTTACATCAATTGATTTCAGAACACGTTGTGTCACTTGAAAGAACACAGCCTTACTGAAATCTTATTGCTGGCCTCTTACAAAGCTCCACCACCACTGAAAGGTTCATCCCCTCTCTTAAAAAAGTTTTGCAGTCTTCCCGTCCCCAGCTCTTTTAAGTTCCTGTCACAAGTACCATCCACATTAGGATCACTTGCAGGGAATGTTAATTCAAAGCACTGCAGAGCATTAGTCATGCTGGACAGCCCCTTTAACTTCTGCCAACATATTGAAGATATAGGTAATAAATCTGAGGTTTTCTGGCCTCCCTTCTTCCTCCCACCTTCAGGAAACACACACTCAGCACACTTCAAAAGGAACAGAGAGGAGCAGTGTTAGGCACCCAGAGTATGCAAATCTGTGTTGTTTCAACACAAAGAATAAACCAAACAGTCCAAGTTAAACAAAAAGAGAAAGTTTGTAGGTCTTACTCCAGGAACTTCTGCTAACAGCACCTGTGCCATTACATGCTTCCCCATCACTGAAGCGTTCATCATCAGAGTGTTTAAAGGCTGTGCAACACACAAATTGGTTTGAGGAAAAGGAACCCTCTGGATTAATCCCGTGGAAGCAGAAAAACGTACCAGCCTTTGTGGATTTAAAGATGGTTCAACGGTAGATCGAAAGACTGAGAGTAAACTCAACAGGGTGAGCATAAAGCTATAAGCAGTATAAAGGGCACTTATCATAATAATTACACAAATAGATGAATTGTTTCTCAGACACAAAGCAGCAAAAACACTCCTAAGCAAACTAATCTCAATGGTCATGATGCAGCAAAAAATAATTGATTTTGAATCACACTTGTTTCCTTTCGCATTTTAAACCAAAAAGTTGCATCTGGAACCTCAAGTATTTACTCAAGAGTGTAACTCATTTATCAGCCTAAATCCCATTTCCAAAGGCAATACGAGCAGTTGTATTGGCACTAATGAATGCCATTAACTTCCTGCATCATTTAGAACCACAAGTGCTTCTGTGTTCTTTGAACAAGAAAATATCCAACCCTGTAACCCGTGTTCTTAAATCCCCAGGACTTCTTGGAAATTAGTCACTCTACAAATTATTTGCATGAAATAATAACAACCATAAAATAGCATGTGTAAGATACTGCAATATTAATTAATGCTGCCAAGAATAAGAAAGAACACGAAACTCTTGCAATCGTGTTCACATTTATCAGATGCCATTGTGACTGAAATTTCTAAGCAGTCACTTGTGACCTTTTAGAAAGGCATGTTTTAAGCCTTTTCTCTAATTCTGTGCTGTATAAAACTGCAACACTTTATCAATCCTTCCAGGAGTTCACAGACATTTCCTTGGGATGTAGCTAGGCAATACAACACATGTCTCCTATGTGTACATGCATGGACTCTGAAACCAAAGTGACAAACTTCTAAGTGTGTTGTTACTTCATGTCATGCCTTACGTGTCCATGAGTGGTGTGTGCCAAAAGCTCCCTTGAGAGAACAGTCTCCTCACCTTCCACCTTATGCATCATCTTACACAAATGTTTCCAATTAGGCAGAATTCCTAGATATATGTATCTGATACAGGTGGCATGGAGCCAAAAAATTACTGCTCAGATTCCTCTTCATGGGAGGGTCAAAGTCAGCTCTAGGAAAGCTCTACATTGAAAGTTTAAAATACGGACTTGGGAAATGTTCTCATTTGCTGATTTGGTTCAGACAAGCTTTTTCTGAGAAAGATGTAGGGGTCCAGCATTTTGGTTTAGGTCACGTTTTGGCATCTTTATCCAAATGCCATAACAATTACATCATTTAAAAAGGCATTTCAAGCACTGCAAAATGAAGATGTCAAAGTACTTAGGCAATACTCAAGTTCTATATCACAGGTGACATAAGTGATACGGAATTCAGCAAAGTTGCTCACCTTCTTCATCTGACACATCCAGGACCTCAGTCATTGTCTCAGGTACATTTAGCTTGTGCTTCTCTGTTACAGTCTGCAAAGACAGAACCATCAGTCCTCAGAATAAACAGCAAACGGAGCAGCAAAGTTTGCAGCAGGGTTATTTTCAACAAAAACATCATGATAATGAGCTGGTCAGAGGAATAAAATATACTTATAAATGGTGCGTGTAGAACAATTCGGCTCAATGTTTCCAAGATGATTTTAAAGTGAATTAGGTAATGTCTACAGAAGAACTTCAGAAAGTTGTATGTGGCATATGGAAATTATTAAATGGTAAAGCATTTGGAAATGAAGTTATGAATGATGTGAAATTCCTAAACTAAAAAAAGATGTGAAGGATTTACACAGATCACTTGAAACATTTCTCTCCCCACGCCCCCAAGAAAAAAGTGATTACACTGCATATTAATGATATCCATTTCATAAATCATGTATATTCCCCCAAAATACATACACATCAGAGGAGAAAAAAGGTTATTTGAAGATTCCAATAAAGTTTGTGCACATAAAAACCTAAAGTACTGTGCATCAAGGCAAGTATGGACTGAGGAATAGTGGGAGAACACTGGTTAAACAGGAGAGCACAGAGCAGGAGAACAGTGGAACGTATTTTTTTATATAATTTTATCTTCATTAATGACTTCTGGAAGGAAACAGAGGATGTTCAGGGGTGCTGAATCAAGATTGGTGACACCCTTTCAGCACCAAGATACAGTCTGGAGCAGGACATGACAACAAAAAATGTAGGAAGCATGAGGTGTGAAAAAGTTGCCTGCGGGAAACTCTTCAGCGCGTTATGGTACCGAAGAGAAAATGCCAAGGGCTTAAAAAAGAGCAATGATCAGCAGTGCATTAGTCACAACCAAGAAATAACCATCTCCCTGGCTCCACCCAGATGTGCAGCCAGCTGGCTGAGCTGGGGAGCCGTGCAGGGCAGTGGACAGGAGCCTTAAGGTATGCAGCAGCAGATGTGCCCCTCTGGCACAGAGAGGAGAGCCAGGAGGCCACGGGTGCTTCTTATGCAACTCCCCCTGAGGCACTGCTTCACTCCCCGGTGTAGACAGTATCTATCCTGCATCAATTACCATTACACGCAAAAGGAGTGAAAGAGCACAGAATGGGAGGGATAATTCAAGTCAGCCAAACCCGAGTCCCTTGTGCAATATTCTTTTGGGAAAATGCCCATGGATATCAAGCAGAGAAATCAAGAGCAGCTTTTGTTGCACAAAATTTCCTAGTTAGTTCCTGATCCCGTTGTATATCCTCTAGTTCTAACACACCAACAAAGGCAGCATTCTTGATTATTGTAACATACTGCACTTTCACAAATAACTAAGTTACCAACCGTGTAATTACTTTGCAACTTTGTTTTAAAAGTCTGCTTTACGTTTTTGAAATCTATTTAACTGTGACAGCAGTTTTCAGTTCACCCTCCTGAGGAACAGGGAGAGAACAATGCCCTTTGCCTCAACTGGCAATCCCAATTAGGCCCCTTAAATTCACTCTTACCCAGGAATAAAGACAACTAATTATTTCAGTTGCAGCAGAACACATGTTCGGTGTTGAAAATTAGTTTATATTCATGGAATGGCTCCACCAATGTGTCTGACAATCCCCCTGTATTCCCACGGCATCCCTTGGATAGAAATGTCAGGCAGCAGTGGGGTGACAAGGCCAGCCACGACAGATGGGGAGGACGCTGGCACTCAGGTGACACTGACCTTGTCTGCTCAACACCACAGTTAACTAATGAGTTAGACAGTAAGCTAAGTTAAACCACAAACTACAGGCACAGAGGATCACTGCACACTTTTCTGTTACCCTGGTAACGAAGGTCTATCTTACCATTACATCAATTTATGCATAGCTTAGGTTTTGACATGCCCCTGACTAAGGCTCTCAGACACTATTATTTATTTACAGAGAAGCAAGGATACTTATTTACTTCCTGACTTTCCTATCAGTCAGACAAAAATGATTACATAATTTATCAATTGAAGCAAAGTTTGGAGAAGAGACTCAAAAGAGTGCGTGTTTCAGAAGAACAAAGGCTCTCTTTGGAACACTGAGGTCAGCAACAATCATTAATTCTACTTAATTCTTAATTCCACTTAATCATTAATTCTACATTCATTCTAATCCCAACAACTTCTGTTTTTAGAGAAACTTCTAATGTAATACTAATATTTTTTAATTGATAGGCACATCAAATAGTCTCAAAATTTAAAATCCGTATCTAGCCCCAAGAAACTCACAAAATTGCTCAATGTGTATTTCTCCAACTCCCTACTGTTTAGTGCCACTGAGAATTCCATTATGGATTTTACTTCAAGCTTCTGTATTTAAGCCTCTCACTGCAAGGCCAGATTTTCATCTGTTGGCATAGAATAATTCAGATATATAAACCCATAGGTGCTTTCAGCAATGACTTACTGAATAGCACCACACTGTAAACAACCTCAAAGTTCCTCATATATTCATTTGCTCACAGGAAGTCTATGCTTGTTTGTATAAGTGCCCCATAACTTAATTGCACAGCAAACCTCTGAAAGTCCAGTTTATTCTGATTTGTTTCCTACTCATCTCTAATCTTTTAGTAAAAAAAAAAAGTGCACTTTATTCTCTCTATTGCTTTATATTCCTGTGGCTCCACTAATAACACCACTAATGCACGTAAGAGGAAAATTTGTTCCAAGTTAGAGCAAAGAAAGGCCTTGGCACTGGAGATCTTTTCCTCATCTCCAACACCAGTGACTTGAATATCAATAAAGCATCAGGCTGTCTGACATCCTCCACGCAGGGCTCAGCCACAACCTCAGAGAATGAGGTAGCTATGGTGACAGCACCTTCTTTTCAGTGCTGAATGCTGTGTGCAGGTTTGGCAACACCAGCCTCACCATCTGGAGAACTTTACTGCAGGCAGCGCCTGGTATTTATCCCTCCTTTTTAGGACTTGTTGTAAATTATGTTTAATCAACATTCCCCACCATGAACACCACCAGCAGAGCATATATTCCACATATCCCTAAGGTACAAGGCTCAGATGAACTCATAGCTGGGGAATCTGCTGAGTTTATTGAGGGTTCCCACCTGACTCTTAAAGCACAGACACAGATCAAGATTTCAGATTTCTGTTACGTGCAAGTATTAAAGGTTGACTCTGCAAGTAAGGTTCAGTATTTGACTCAGTCCTCAGCTCAAGTATCTGGTAGAAAAACCCATTACCCTCAAAGTTTAAAGTAATACTTATCCAAAGCAAATAACTCACAAGTGTCTTTTCATAGCGTAATCCTTATTACTACAAAGATCTAACACTTACATAAGACAAGGTACAAGGCTGCACAGTGCAACACAATGTACAACAAAAAGGAAGTTACAACTTAGACAATAAATGAAAAACGCGTGCCAGGACACAGCACAGAGAACAGCAAAGGTGTGCTTGGAGGCTAAAAAGTACTCTTTTGGAAAGAGCTGAAGTCCCTCAAAAACTTTTACCTAGGTTTTATTTTTCTAAATCTGTGTGTTTATGCCCATACCTGTGTGATGTGCTGTAGGATTAAACAAGAATATGAAGTAAAAACAACAGAAACATACAGTCTTTATTAGAGACTTCTGGAATTACTCTGGAATTTCTTGTCCAAACCTGACTCAGCCTTATCTTTGCAGGTCATTAATAAATTATGACTCACTCTATTTGTAACCTTATTCCATCTTCCTCAGTTTCATATCAGTGGGGCTCGCTATCAGCATACAACAAAATTAGTTATTTTCCCATTTCTTTACAAGAGATTCTGTATTTCTTCCCTTCTTCTAACCCTCCCCTTGACTGAGCAATGGCATCTTTGAAGTAATCTGAGGATTTTTAAACCCCTGAGCTAAATGACACATAGAGCTGATGGGTTTTCTAGACTGTTAATCTTTCTTGCATTAAAAAAAATAAACTAAAAAGGCACAACCATACAACAATGTTTCAAGATAAATGCAGTAATTGAGATTCAAATTGAAATATAATTTCTTAAATTATGCACTTTTTCTAATGTTCTCCCTTCCTACCTGCTAAGACACATGTAGATGGGAGGTAAAAGCCCAAGAAGAGAAATGCTTCCCCTCCCAGAGTGTCCAACTAGATCAGTTTTTCCTGGCTTAAAGCTGCAGTACCACCTTGCTGATATTCAGCACACACTTCACAAACCCCGACATCAAAATACACACTCCAGGAGTGTGGAGGACTGAGCACGTAAGGAAAGATTGCTTTGTATTTGGAAAAACAGGACTGTTTGAACTGGAAGTGACTTGAGTAGGAAGATGACGGATGAGATCCACAGCCATCCAGGGAGTATCACCAGGTTTGGCACGAGGCCATGGCTGTGCAATCCAAACGTAAGGACACCAGGATGTGCTGCAAGGGTTGAGCCTCAGTAGGTGTCAAAAGTGTAGAGAGGTAAGGCCAGGTGGAAAAGGAGGGGTGAAAACAGAAACAGAGAAACAGGACAGGATGTAAACTGCACCACACAAACTTCTGGAAAGTCTGGGTTTGCAGCTCAGACCCAGATCTGGAGAAAGTTTTACTCTGCTTTTGAATGGTTGTTTTCCGTTGGTGTGCACAGATTTTGTTCCCCAGTTCAGTGGAGCCTGTGGTGTTGCACACACTTCCACATGCTTCATAGATACAGTGCAAGCACTGTAGCAAAAATCCAAGAGAAAGGAGGGGGCTAAAAGCAGAAACAAAACAAAAAAAGGGCAGAGGTACATGGAGAGGTTGAGGGATGAGGAGAGAGATAACAGTGTGAACAGAGAAGAGAGACACTGCAATGCATGTGCAACTCACAGTTGTGGTGGTGGTGATCTCCTCCGTGACAACCTTCAGCGTATCGACCACTGAGATGTATCCCAGGCGCCTGGCGATGGCTAAGGCAGTGTTACCATTCTGAAGGGGAAGGAGAGGGGGAGAGCGCGCTGAGAGGGAGGATTGTGATGGGAACCAATGAGATCACTCTGCACGCTGCATGAGCCAGCATTTCCATCCAAAACAAGGCACAGCCTAGGAAAATCACGGCTTTTTTACCGTTACATTTGACTCTGGCTTTGTAACTTCTTTAAGACTATAGCCCTGGTCGCCATGGTAACACAACACATCTGCCAGATATTCCAAATACTAAAGCGCTGTATGGTTTAACCCTTCACTGCTCAAACCTCACTATACAGCACGTGTCCTGCCTGCAGTAGTTTGTGTTTTATTTTGCATAAACATCAGAAACACTCCTCTAAAAAACAAGTAGTATTTTAAAATATTGCAGTTTCACTCACAGTTGAAACTGTTAAATCCGCAGCAGATACAATTCCTTCCCCAGGGAATAAAAGATTACAGCTGTGTTGTCCGCATACACTTCTATTCCTTCATACAACAAAAATGTATCTCCAATAAAAATACACAAAAGCTAGTGATTTCCCAAACAGAAAAGGCTTGGGGGTGAGGAATTAATTTCCATTTAAATACACTTATTTGCAGTTTGAATGCTCATAATATACAGAGGTGTCATTCATCAAACATACATTAAAATGGTAATTTAGTGTTTTGCCTATTTATCCCCATTTCATCACCTGGAACACTGGCAGTCCACAGTCCCCATGTCACTCAGCCTGGGGAGGACAGGATGTGTTCCATGGTTCACTGTAAAGAGCCCCACACAGAACTGTTCCATGCCGTTTCCCACCGAACCAAGGGACAACATGCTGGCCTACTGGGGAATCATGGAATGTCACTGTACAGCTCTTTGCAGTGAAAGGATTTCTCTTGTGACCCCACTGCACCGTGTGCAGGGTATCAGCCTGAGTGAGGGCTTCTCTCTGCTGGCTTTGGTTATCTATCATTGAAATTCTGCTGTATTAGTCTGGCTCAGCAACCCTGAAGCAACACAGGATTTGGGGATTTGCAGCACTAAATAAACAGATTAGCTCCCTCACAGCACAAATAATTTGACTGCTACCATCACTTGCACATTAACTGTGCAACCCACTCCCATATTCCACTGCCAGATGTCTTAGGTTGCAGTTCCTTCTTATCTTAAGCCAGAGGTTGCAATGTGTAGGCAAGGACACATCTAGTACTTGAGGAAGCACATAAATGGTGTATCAAAGGCACACATCCTTGAGACAATGCTTGGACTTGGGTTAGATTTGGGGATGGCAGCCCCCGTGTCACGAGACCTTGAGTTGAACATGCCAAATGGTACCTCAGAAGGTGACTGCAGTGGTCTATCACTTGATGACCCAGTACACAAACTGGTGTTTTGGATAACTTCACACCAGGTTATTCAGTGTGAGGGTGCCAGGACCAAACAAGGCGCCAGTGCTGATTTAAGCACGCACACTGCACACACAGGGAGAGCTGATCCACTCTGGGGAATGACACGAGTTTTGGACACTCTGGCTGCATTTTAATGATTACCCAATTAGAAGTGACTAATAACAACACCAACATGAAACAGGACAGTCGCATTCCTGGCTGACTGTGGAGAAGGAACCATGCCAGAAGTTACGGTCTTTGAGGAGGCTTTAACATCTGTGAACGCAGTAAGAGCCTGAAACAGGTCCAACGGATAGAGGGACAGAAATTTGGGTCTAAATTTTAAAAAAAGCCTAGGTTCTGAATTGCCCTCAATTTCTATGAAAAATTCCTTATGAAGCTATCAATTTACAGAGAGGGGTGTTGAGGCAGAGGGAAACTGAACAAGCCCAGCACAGCCAGCTGTGGCCAGCCCAACCCTGCAGCTCAGAAATCTGTTTCTCCCCCTCACGCTTAGCCTAGTGCACAGTTAAACCAGCTCTGAACTACCTTAAGAGGATAAGGAAAAGCAGAGGAAGTGACATTTACACATCTGACAACCAGCTGTATGAGAAATACTTTGACCAAAACAAGGGCTTGCTCTCAAGAAAGGAAAGGGAAGAAGTGTCCAGGGAGCTTACCGTGGTGATGGCGTTGGGCTTGGCCCCGTGCTGGAGCAGAACGTTGATGATGTGAGTGTGGCCCTGCTGAGCAGCTTGGTGAAGAGGGGTGTACCCATTCTGTTGTCCACGGTGGTAACAAGAGAAGCAAACAAACAAAGAACAACAAGTGCCAGTAATTAGATTAGAAACTTCACTTTGCTTCCTTCTGCTCCTTTTGGGACATTTCAAGCATAAATTGTGCCATTAATTGACCCAAAGACAATAAGCCTTTAGTAATAATAACTTTCCCTCCCCAGAATAATGAAAACGTAAAGGAAGATAATATTTTTACTCAGAAATCGTCTTTATCTCACAGCATAAGAAATTTCTGAAAAGACATTTCTCCCTCATTTCCTAAACCAGAGGGAGGAACAGCAAAGTTAAAAGTGGCAAGTTAAAGGCACAGAATGATAGCTGAGGCAGAGAACATTCATCTAACTCTCACATCTTAGTTTTCAATGGAAGCCCTAAGATTTGCCTTTAAAATATCTGAGCCAATTAAAAAAATATATATATATAATTTTTACCAGCAGTGGTTAGAAACTATTTGCTTTGAAAGGCTAACAAAACATACCTATTAAAAAAAATCAATTTTAGCTTTACTTTGCCTTCAAAGGGCTGGACCAAGCTGTAATCACACTTAAAACCATGTCCACAGTGTCTGTATTAAGAAACACACCTAACTCCCCAAACTTATCTGCTCCAGTGACTTGTTCCAATGTCACACAACACAGAAACACAACCAAAGCGTACTGCAGCTGGCTGATCTGAGATGGTATTGTGTAAGTCCACTCAGGCAATTCATTTACAAAATTATTTGCAATTGGCTTTGAAAGCAGGCAGAGAAGAAACTGGAAGCAAAGACAGAGTTGATCTCAGTGTACACTTACGTAAAGCCCGGGGACAGGCTCTGAAACACGTGCTCTGAGACTTATCTCTGTTGCAAAGGAATCCATGCAAGTAATGCTGTGCACTGCTAATTAAACAGTGATAGCTCAGAACTGTTACAGTTCTTACATTTACAGGATGAGCCCATGGACTGCTAGGGATTGGAAAGAGGACTTACTGTGGGTTCTAGGGCAAAGTAAATTCACCATCTTCACTTAAATATTAGTGCAGTCCTTCAAAGCCAGAATTCAGCCACAGTATTTTTCACAAAGCATCACGCAGGCTTTCTCTAGTTAAAGCCCAAGCTGCAACAGAGGTTACTTAGTCTTTAACATGCCTCCCCTGAATGCAGCCTGGACAGATTTACTCTTTAAACTGAGTCCACAGTGCCAGCTGACAGATTGCCAGTACTTTTATTGGTCCCTAGGTGTGCGATTTTGGAGCACCGCTGCCTCATACAAACTTGCTGACTTTAATGAAATTATTCTAAATAAGTGAAATACCTGGGTAAATGGAATCAAAATCTGTCCCACTGGTCCCTTAAACAGAGAGAGACCTAATGCTAAAGATGCAATTTTGTCTTTCCCTTGAGCTAGCCTCCAAATACCTCAGCTAAATGTCTTGGCAGCTATAGTTTGGATCCTTCTAATGTCTGTTCTATTAATTCTCATCAGCTGCTTTTCTAATAGTGTTGCCTGTCTTTTTGAAATACCTGGGCTTTGCCCATTGGTTTTGGGTGATCCCATGAGGGATGGGCCAGAATCTTTATTTATTTGGCTGTTTCTTACCCCACTGAGTTGTGACCACAGTGATGAAGAAAGTGCCACTTTGAGAAATGAGTCCACCCCATAGGTCACAGCTGGGGACAGGGGAGCTGGGCAGAGGGACCAGCAGGCTACAAGCCAGTGATTCTGATGGGATCTTAAAACTACTATCAGTGGGCCACTTCCTGTCAAGCTCTAGACATCCAGCCTGAAGCTGGTAGCCAGCTCTTGCCTAAAGTCAGCTCTAACAAAGCTGAAGCCCCAGAGCTCCTGAGTTAGCCTTCCTTTTCTGATAAGGGTGATATGTTGATATCTGGGATGCCACACACCGTAGGTGCCACCAGAACCATTCTGTGTGTTCTCAGGAGAGACACAATTCCTGCTACAAAGTGCATCCTGCTCAGCTGGTGTGCCCACCTCTTTATGCAAGGAGAAATTGCTGAAGTCAGTGAGCTTTGTTCAGATGTCACAGTCAGGTCCATTTCAGTATAACTGGCCAGTACCAGCATACCCAGATTCCCCTCAAAAAACCCCAAATCCTCCTTCAGGAAACCGCATTCCCTCACCACAGCTGCTTCCTCTCCCAGACTCATCCCACCCACACACTGAACAGTAGGAATTATTCCCACTCTTCCCCCAGCAGATTGGAGAGAACCTGGCATCGCCCTCAAAGTGCCTGAATTGTTACTGACTCGTTTGGCAGCACACTGGTACTACACTAGTGCAACCCATGTGTAAATGGGATCAGAAACAAAACTGCATTTGTTAGTTTGCAAGTAATAAGGAAAAGACAAAAAACCCCAGTGAAATAGATTCTCTATCTAATTTTTTCATACATCCAAAGACTTATCTGACTTTTCTTTCCTGAACACCAGACAATGAGATGGAGCAGAGAGAAGTCATCCCACTGCAGTCACAGACTTGTTGACACCTCCCATGCCATGACTACAGCTTCCAAGTGAAAAGACACCCATGGCACGTACTCAGAGTGCTGAGTAACTGTGTTCATAATGAAGAGCAAAACCAAGGCAACGAAAAACTCCTTACCTTTGTTTTAGCATTGACATTTGCTCCATGCTTGAGGAGAAAATTCACCATTTTGATGTTTCCATAGTGACAGGCCACAATTAAAGGTGTATAACCAAGCTACAAGAAGAGAACAAAAGAAGTAAAACTGCAAGCTCAGTGGAACATTCCTTGGACAAGGGCAGCATCCTTTGGCATGCTGGAGACAGCAGCCTCTCCCTGGCTTACCTTAGTCTGAGCATCCAGGTTTGCACCATGTTTGGTGAGTATTTCAGCTACATTCACTTTATCCTCTTGAGCTGCAAGGTGCAAGGATGTCAGTCCAGCCTGGAGGTGGGATACACAAAACAAACAAACAAATAAATAGATAGAGAGAAACAAGAATAAAGCCCTACTTTACACGAGGAACGAAATCCAGACTTTCCCACTTTCTCATCCTTAAAACATGAACAGAACCTAACTATAGCTTCCGAGTATGGGTGGTGTTTTTAAACAAAGTGGAATTGATGTTGCTCCTGTTCCAGCTCACAAACAGCTCCAAAGCAATTACATCACCATAATCATAAAGGAAAACTTCCAGGCACCAACGCTCACGCTTGGATTTTCTACAATAATGTAATTTGGGAAGCTGAGGAACCCATTAATAAATTAGGGAAGCACATTCGCTGAGCTTCCCACTCCTCAGACAGGAAAGGGAACCTTGACAACTACAGGCACAAGTCAGAATGGAGACATGAACTCCAGAAATAGATCCCATTCAAAGATGCCAAGGAAAAGGATGCAGTCTTTAACTGAAAGCTCGCTGTGCTCACGCACACAGCACCTTCACATGAACAAGTCACTGAACAAATTTCATGAAAGAAATTAACATCACCTTGTTTCTCTTAGCAGAATCCATTAATTCCAGACAAGGAGAGACCTGAGCCTTCTATTCTGATTTGTATAAGAAAAAGCTGAAGGCTTTTTACCTTAAGTGAAATAAGGTTTCTGTATAACCCTGGATAAATCCAGTCATCTATAAGCATCTACAGTAATGGGGTTTTTTTGAGGAACTTGCTTTCTAAGGAAATGCTGTCATGTACAATCATTTAAAAAAAAAGCAAAAAAATTGGAAAGGTCCCACTTAGGATTTTTCTCAATCTCTATTCCTGTAATAATGTTGTTATTTGCCAGACACTGTCAATTTCTTCACTTGGAAAAAAAAGCTCAAGGATAGACACATGAGGAAAAGAGCCTTTGCTGGTGAGAGCATGGAGCCACTTCAGACTGCAGTTCTCAGGTTTTGATAAGTGCTGTTAAATCTACCCGTGGACCCACAAACTCCAGAATTTTACATTCCTCTGCCTTTCCATCTAATGCACAATTACAAGATACAAATTAACTGGTCAATTATTCTGAAGTCCTAGATATCCTCTCCTCACTTTTACTGTTCACCCACCTGTTGTCCTCACTCCTGCAGGCTCACGAACAGAATTCCTGACAACACATCATCACTCCTGCACTGCACTGAGCATCTTACTGGATATTCCCACCCACAGTACTTTGCCCCTCGTTGTGAGTTACCTTCGTTGCCACATGGATGTTGGATCCTTTCTCCAAAAGCAAGGTCACCATGTCAGTGTGACCTTCTTGGGAGGCCAGATGAAGTGGAGTGACTCCCTGCTTGGTCAGAATGTTGGTCTCAGCCCCATAGTTCAACAGAGTGGTTGCTATCTGCATCTGATTTTTCTTGGCAGCAATATGTAGAGGGGTGTATCCATTCTAACACCAGCCAGGAAACAAAAGGAGAATAAAGTTAACAGCTATGTAAGCCCTAAGAAGTCAGGCACCATAAAGCAGTATTATTTCCTGCTACTCTTACTACTAGAGAGGAGAGTTCATTAAATCTGCAAGGCCAGACATGTCCCACATAGCCC
Source organism: Campylorhamphus procurvoides (assembly GCA_013396655.1). Classification (NCBI taxonomy): domain Eukaryota; kingdom Metazoa; phylum Chordata; class Aves; order Passeriformes; family Dendrocolaptidae; genus Campylorhamphus; species Campylorhamphus procurvoides. The sequence goes on from WBMV01006161.1 coordinate 715,955, forward strand.
TGCTGTTGTGCTGCTTTGTCCATCTGTTATTTTCGCTGCCTAAACTAGAACAAAGCCAGCCCTTGCGAGGGTGGGCAGGACCATTACACTGGCACCTTCAAATTATCCCGAGTTTGACACCTCCATTTTGTATTACCTATGTTGCAAATAATCACTTCTGACTGATGAGTGACATCCCCCATGGTGAGTGATGGGTGCACACTCTCCATGGCATTATGCTTTTTCAGAGCATGTAGGTAGAGATGTGTTTGCATATGGAATTTTGATGCATGTGTCAGTCATTGGCTGGAAACAGCAATGGGGAGGAATGTTTTTGTGACTGAATTAACCATTTAAGCACAGCAGAATGGCATTTTCTGGCAACAAGAGACTTCCTAATCCCAGAATTAATTCCCTTTGTACCTGGTCAGAATACACATTTCTGAAGTCAGTGATAATATTCCACGACAATGAGGTGCCCTAAAGCTGTGACCACCACCCTGATAGGGCAATGTCCCCTTAGGGCTCCCCTCACCACACAGCAATACTGGGACTCCCCACTCCTAACCCCAAAATGAATTTCCCATGTACCTGGTCAGAATATACATTTCTGATGTCATTGTTAATATTGCACAGCAGTAAAGTAACTTCTAGCTTTGACTAAAGCGGCGGCAGGGTTGGCTCCCCTCGGGGTGCCCTCACCACACAGCGATACTGGGACACCCCGCTCCTAATCCCAGAATTAGTTCCCTGTATACCCAGTCAGAATATACATTTCTGAAGACAGTGATAATATTCCACAACAGTGAAGTGCTTTCCAGCCGCAACCACTGCCCTGGTGGGGCAATGTCTCCTCCGGACTCCCCTCAGGATCCCCTTCAGGACTCCCCTCACGGTCCCCTCAGGATCCCCCTCAGGACTCCCCTCACGTTCCCCTCAGTGTCCCCTCAGGGATCCCCTCACGGTCCTCTCACGCTTCCTTCAGTGTCCCCTCACAGCTCCCCTCGGGACTCCCCTCACGTTCCCCTCAGNTCAGGATTTCCCTCACGGCCCCTTCACGATTCTCCTCAGGGCTCCCCTCAGGATTCCCCTCACGGATCCCCTCAGCACACAGCCATAGGGGCACACCCCGCTCCCAGTGCCGGGAGGAGCCCCGGGTGCTGTGGGTCAGAGCACACCTGTGCGAGCCCCCTCAGGACCGGGCCGTGCCGGGCAGACTCACCTTGGCCGTGGCGTGCGGCGACGCGCCCTTCTCCAGCAGCAGCAGCGCCACCTTCTGGTTGTCGTAGTGCGCGGCCACGTGCAGCGGCGCCAGCCCGTTCTGCGGGGGGGGGACACACATCGGGAGCGCGCGTGAGACACGCCGGGAGCGCGCGTGGGACACGCCGCGTGAGACACCCCGGGAGCGCGCGGGAGACACAGGGTGGGATGGAGGGGGAAGGCAGGGGCATTGGGATGGAGGGGATGGCCATGGCCACCACAGCAGCCAGCCATTGGTAGGGAGAAGCCACAGGGCAGGTAAACCAGGACAGCAGGAGCAGATTCCATCCCACCGCACCCAGTAATTCCCACCCCACGAGGGGAAACTTGCCCATTAGGAATGCGGGCAGCTTGGTGGAACCAGTGTTTCCCGAGCCATGGAAACTCTGTGCCCTCAGAGCACCCTTCCTGCCGTGGAGCCAAATCCACCAGGCAGGGGATGAGCCCAGGGGAACAGGACCCCAACCACGCCACCGTCACCACACAAAAGCAGCCACAGCCCTCGGGGTGTGCACATTTCACTCGGTTCTTCCCTCCCTGAGGAAGAATCCAACACACTGCCCACCCATTTGCTTCCCCCCGTACCTTGCCAGCGGAATCGGGACAGGCCCGGCGCTGCAGCAGGAGCTTGGCCACTTCCAGGCTCCCGTATTTGGCCGCCACATGCAACGGAGTGAATCCCTTCTGAAAAATCCCAGGGGACAGAACACAGGTGTTTGCGTCAAAGGTCACGCTGACATCTCACTTTTAAAGAACTGTGTACTAAGCACTTATTCCTCAACCTGTACTGCAGCCCTCAGGATCCTCGAAAGAGCAGCATATCTCGGAAGGAACACAAGACAATCCTTCCCCTTTCATTGTCCTTTCCTAAGTAGGTGCTGTCAGGCTGGCAGATGTTTTCTCTGATACACACACGGAGTGGGGACAATGAAGGCACTTCTTCAAATTCACACCCCAAACCAGCTGCACTTTTTCGGTTTCATGATGACAGGTTTAGAAATATTTCCTGTATCAATTGTTGCCAGTAACAATGAGACACCAACTAAGTTCAGGGAGAAAAGCTCCAAACTTCACATTCCTGCATTAGGGTTTGTTGAAAAATTATTTGGATTCCTATTATCCGTACAGTCACCAAATCCTCTTGCAGCTAAAAAAAGCCCTGCTCTTTGCCTATTTTAATTTTAAAATTGATTAGGAAAACTCATGGATGTATGACAGTAGGTGGCAGACTGCACTGCTACCCAGCAGGAATTTTGGGAAGCTACAATGACCTATTTGCCTTGAATGTAAGTGGTGTTTTATTTTTGTTATCATTTAGTTCCGTTAATCCCACCTTAAAAACAGTTTTTATCAGGGAATCTCAAACATTTTCAGTTCATGAATCACAGGTCTGTAGAGATATTATCTAGTGGGCTACATCTTCTATTCATAATTACAGAATGTTCCTGCAATACTAATTGCCATCAAGCAATATGGGAAATTAGGAAAGTATTTAGTGTATTTTTAGCCATTCTAATGTGATCTAACAGCTGGATAAAAGGAGAAGAGCAAGCACTCCCAGTAATCCGGGGATCATAATATGAAAATTGCTGGTTTAGTCTTCTAAACCCTGGAAGACATCCTGCTGTTCAAAAACATGTTTTAAGCTCCAGCTGTAAAACCAAGGGTACCTTAAAAAATAGTGAGAATTACACAATTCTCACTTATCACACGCTTTAAATCTGGAAAAGATATCTTGGCATATAATTATCTTCAGAGCTATCTATTTTCTCACGTGCTCACTGCTCTGTTAGGAACATATGGGTAAACATTTGTGGCTAACAAACCCAGTAACAATTCTGCAGAGTATTTCTTTTACAATGCCAGACAGAATGGCCTGTTGTGTCACAAGACACCTTATTTATAGAACCACTGAAAATAGATTCAGCATCCGATGCAACCGGACAGATGCTGACCTGTATGTTTTAGCAGAATCAAAGAAACAGAGCAGAATTATTTTACTATTTAAATGAACACAGCATTGAAGAATAAGGAGGCCTCTTCCTAAAAAATGTGTCATCGCCACTCCCTTTTTTTTGGTAATTTTGTCCAAAAATCCCTACCCATAAGACAATAGGAAAGACAGTGTTGGGACCATGTGTTTATCAAGATCTGCATTTGGCTGCAGTAGGAACCAAACCCAATTTAACTGAAATGGAATTAACTCCATACATCACTCCAGCCTATTGGATGGATTACCAACAAAGCAAATCCCCCCAAGCAGTCCCATCTCCCCGCATGGAATCACACCCCTCACGGATCAGGACCAGGGAGGGGAAGGGCTCTGCCTTACTTTGGTGGCCATGGAGTGCGAGGCGCCCGCCTCGAGGAGCACGGAGGCCACGTCCACCTGTCCCTCGCGGGCCGAGATGTGCAGAGGTGTGTACCCGTTGGTGGTGGCGGCGTCGGGGTGGGCCATGTGCTGCAGCAGCAGCTGCACGATCTCCGTCTTGCCCAGGCGGGAGGCGATGTGCAGGGGGGTCTGCTCCTCCTACAGCTCAAAGCAAGCAGAGAATTAGTGCAGGTGTCATGGCCCCGGGTGTGATACATCCTGGTGATCCCCCTTGAAACTAGGATAAACTCCAGAAATGGTTAGCTGGAGGAGTGAAAACTGCTCAACACCTGCCCTCCTGAGTTAATAGGAGAACATGGAGATGTGCTCTGTTCAAATCACTGGACCTGATCTTAGAAAACTCTATACAATCAACCTAGTGTCATTCATCAGGATAATGGGGACATTTGAATAAAGTGGCCTTAAGCCAGGAGGTTTCGTAACTTCAGTGACTAGGTTATGAACAATGAAGGCTGAAGAAGTCCAGGTGAGGAAGAAGAGTTAAAGACCCCTGAAGTAAGGCCAAAAATGGAAATGATCACCTAATCCTGATGCCAAAAGAAGGTTCTGGAAGGCTCCGCCCAAACTCTGCCTAGTCATTAATATGCACGATCAGCTATTGTAATCTTATTACTATGCAAAATTGTATGTTGCAATCATATACTGAAATGTATAAAATGGCTCATTTTGCACTCTGATTAGAAGGTAGTTTGTCCAGCACAAGCTGGCTGGCTTTCCAGCACTGCTTAAATAAATACCTTTGCTCCTAAAAGAACAAACTCCCTTAGAGGTTCCTTTCATTCCGAGGTTTTTCGGCATCACCCTACGCTCACCCATGCATTTGTCTTGCAGAATCATAGGAAAGGGTAGCACAAAAAATGGCAGGAACAGAGGAAGAAGAGGTGAGAAGTTTCTTTATCCCTTGTGCTTGAGCCAGAGGAAGCAAACAACATTGCAAGCAGGACACCTACCCTGGCTCGGGCATCAACGAGGGCCCCGTTCCTCAGGAGGCAGCGAACCACTTCCACCTGCCCAGCACGGGCTGCCATGTGCAGTGCAGTCTCTCCACGCTGCAGGAAAGCAAAAGCACTTATTTCAGTGTCCTACACCTCCATGCACAAACAACAGAGCTCTGACAGTACCAGTCCCAGCCAGGAGAACCCGTGCAGAGACTCACCTTTGTGCCAGCTGAGATTCTGACTTCAGCCCCAGCTCAGCACAGGGTGTGAATGCATGTTGCTGGGCCTGGGTATGCTCTGGTTTGCAAACTGGGACACCCCAGACAAACATAACCTCAGCTACAGAGGCTCAGAACCAAAACCCTGGCTTATGGAGGATTCTGCCATATAGACTTGCCCTGCTCACATCTGTTCCCCAGCTCTCCACACAGCAGTGCATCAGCTCGTGTGCCACCCAGGAGATAAGAGTACATACACTGAGCCCTTCCCTCTCGAGGGATTGCAGGGCACACGAGCCTCAGGATGGATGGGGATGTGTTTCCAGATGGTCCCTTCCTGCACGCTGTGTGGAGCTGGCAGCGTTCAAAGGCCTTGCAATGGCTGAGCACAACTCAGCCAGCATATGAAATGTGTAAAATCTGGCTCTGTCTCCAGGCTAAGGAATCAGTCTTGTCTCAAGCCTTTTCTAGCCCACAGAATTTGAAGGGGAATAGGAAACTCTGGAAAGCTGACTGAAGTGATATGGAATTTCAGGTCAGGAATGTTCAAAGTATTTTTTTGCAGAGGTTTGCAAAGCAACACTGAAAACGAGCATTCCTTGGTGATGGCATTTCTAGCTTAATTGGGCTCTGTTCTTTGAGTGCAGTGGCCTAAAAGAGGCCAGAACAGTCCTTATGCAGCTCACCAGTATCCGGTACACCAGGTACTGGGACAGTTCCAAAACCAGGAGCTCTGTATTTATCTGTTCCTCCACGAGAACATCAGAACAGCAGGACAGATCCTTTCTTTGTGTTAATCCTTCATTTTTCCTAGACTCCAGCTGGAGAATATCCTGTAAGGCCTTTACCTCCTTGACTACCAGGTGCAATTTCCAAAGTGAACACTCTGGTTGAGGTCTTTTGTATTAGAAAGGGAATCATGTCTTCTTGTCCTTGCTCTAGATGAAGCACACTGAGCTTGCCTGCTATTATCAACTTCTAATTACAGCAAGCCCTCTTTACCAGGAGCTGATTTATCTTGAAATTTTAACATTAAATTAACACTGTATTTCCAACTCTGATTAGTAAGCAGGCAACAAACAAAATCCCACAGCCCTAGCTACAAATCTGAATAATTTCATCTGTATAAACTTTATCACCTGAGGAACGAGCTGTTTAAAATGTGAATAAGGTTTACATTTCGCACACATTAAAGATCAAATTTCTGCAACGACCCTTCTGAGCTTGAATTAGCAAAGCAATTTAGTTTTTGGAACCAGTAATTCAACAGGGAACCTCAGCTTACCATGGGAAAGCCAAGGCACCTGTGCAGCAGAAATTGTAAAGTGTTAAACTTTGCACACAAATTACCAGTAACACAATACTTTTAATTGCTTCCACAGGAATTTCTTGTTGGCTTTCATATCACCAATAAAGTATATAAAGACTGCTCCTATGAGAAAGTAAGGAAAGCCTGTTCTAATGAGTCACATAAACAATTCTGTGTGCTCAACATTTTTACTGTGTTCCATGTAAGGTTTTTCTGAGAAAAACTAATGAGTGCAGTTTTTGGTGGTTTTTTTGTTGGGAACACTTATCTATAACCTTACTTCCTGGTAAAAGGCTGCTCTCAAAGAGCACATGGTCCCAAGCTGATTATTTGTTTGTACTGACAAATTCAAACACTAAAAATATCTCTGAAATACTGCTCAGAAAACTATGATGTTCTTTTTATTGTTACTCTTCTTGGCAACAAAGCTGTTGGTATACAAATACTTATTTCTATGGTAAGTCAGGTTCTGCATTTTGTGTTACCTCCCAAAGGTCACATTTTCTAGATTTAATCACCAGTTCCTGGAATTTCCTGCCCAAGAGGAACATCTTGGGTTTCACAGTTTTACTTTTTGTTTAATTGTTGGGTTTTAAGCACTTTATATCCTTTCAGTAAAAGAAATGACACAACTTCATGGCAGCCAGTGAAGTTACTCAGGCAGAAATCAGAGCCATGTGGAGTTAAATTTCATCCTTCGTAATGGAAACACAGATTTTGTGGGATTTGGCTTATAATCCTTTTTGGATGTATTTGGTGAGCTTTGTCCGTTTCTAAGGAAAACTTCACCTACTCAATCATTGTTGGAGAACACATGAAACCACAGATGGCTTATAAAGCAATATACACTCACCATTTCCCCCTGTTCACTAGGGGTGCCAGAATAATTTGTCCTACAACGCAACCAAATCCTAAAACATCATTAAAATGTGACCTTTGGTTGGGCTCCAGGGCAGGGCAGAGACCCCCTGGAGGTTCTGCAGGGGTGGTTCTAGTCCAAGCCATACTCACAATGTTAGTGACATCAGGAGAGGCTCCGTTCTGCAGCAGAAGGAGGACTATGTTCAAGTGGCCCATAAATGCAGCCACGTGTATTGGTGTGAGGCCCGACTGCGAAACAAAGCAAGAGCAGTTTTACTCCCCTGCACGGGCATAGGGAAGGGGCTTCTTTCTTTAAATGAAACATATGTGAAAGTGAGGAGAGAGAGAGAAAAGAGGAAGCAAAGAGGGAGAGAAAGAGAGAGAAGGAAGGAATGTTTCTTCAGGACATGAAACATTTTTCTACCTCTGTGATAGCCTGGATTGAAGCCCCATATTTCACCAGGAGTTCCATGACTTTGATGCGGTTTTTCTTGCAGGCAATGTGCAGTGGAGTAAAACCATTCTGTGCAAAAGACAGTCATGTTAGTTGGAAACATGCAGCCACGCTCCCCACGCTGGGGCACAAGGGTTAGAGCACCAGAAGCAACTGTTCTCTACATAGGCATGGCAGGTTATGAGTTCCAGACATCTCCAGTGCCTGAGGAGGAACACAGCAGTGCTGCTGAGTCCTTCCTAGTGGAGAGAAACTGAGCTCCCACCTCCAGAACCCAGAGACAGACATGCCCACCCTGACTGCCAAGTGTGTCTGTGCACATCTCTGCATGGGGCTCCTGAGGGGGCACACGTGGGTCTGTTACAGAGGGCTTACAGTGGTTCCAAGGCTGTCTGACAAAAGGGAAATATGAGAAATTACAGCGATTACCTTGGAATCAGTGCCTTTACAAAGCATTTTCTGTACCTCACTAGGAGAACCATAGAATCCCCAAATCATTTGGGTGGGAAGGGACCTTAAAGCCCATCCAGGGCCACACCCTGCCATGGGCAGGGACACCTTCCACTGTCCCAGGTTGCTCCAAGCCCCACCCAACCTGGTCTTGGACACTTCCAGGGATCCAGGAGCAGCCACAGCTTCCCTGGGAAACCCATGCCAGGGCCTGCCCACCCTCACAGTACCCATATTTTTTCCTGATATCTGATCTAAACCTACTGTCTTTCATTTTAAAGCCACTTAAACTGAGAAAGAGAGAAGAATAGAGAACTCCTTCCAGATCCCACCCTACTTGGTTGTTTTACCTGTAATCTAAGCATGTGCATGTACTAGTTTTTATAGTTATGCATCAATCTAAGGTGTAACACTCATGTCTGAGGGTGTGTGTGTTCTGTGAGGTGTCTTAAGTGCCAGGATGAACTGCTGCAGTTAATGCAGGTTAAGTGTGTGCCTGTGGATAAGCAAACACAACACTCACCATACGTGAACAGTTTAGTGAAAAGCACAGGTAACATTCTTTAGATGATGCTGAAAAACTGCTGTATTTTCTAATGAAGAGCATCAGTACTGCTGAACAATGAACTAGCAACAACCAGACCCCAGCAGGGAAATCTCAGCTCATGGGAAGAGGCACGTGACAGATTATTCTACAGGCAGCTTCTGTTAAGGGAAATGTTAATTACCAGTTGGTGTGAAGGTGCTCTAAAGCATATACAAATTGCAAAAGCTAAGAACTCACACAGTGCTTGTATCCCCAAAGCATTTTGCAAACATTAACAATTATTTTTTTAAATCTAGCTGAAAATTAATTATTTGTAGTATTTATTTCATCACAGGACTCTGCTGAATATTATTACTGCTTCTCCAGTTCCTAAAGAAGGAATCAAAACCATTTGATATTTTACCACCCACACAACATCTCTCAATGTATTTCACAGGGAGTTTCACCATTTCAGAACTTTCCATGTTTGCAGTGAATTTTACTGACTGAGTTGATTTAATTTTGCCACTTCTATTTAAGTCAGGAACAGTGTGATGGGGGAGAAGAGAAGGTAGAAAAAATGTATCACTAACAGAAATTATGAGCTTCATTTAATATATTAAACACTATAAACAAGCCAGAGGGGACAAGTCCCTCATGGGAGAGAAAACAAGAGAGGAGAAAAAAACCCAGTCTGGTGGGAAGAGAGCAGGGAGGCAGCAGCCTGAGGGTGTTCTCCTTTCTCTTCAGATGTTTCCCAGGGAGGGAGGAAGGGGAAGAGAAGGTATATTTCTGGTCTTGGAAGGAAAGAAAGATGTGGGGGGTGGCATATAACATGTACGTGTGTGGGTAGCTGAGGAAAAGTACAGCTAAAGATAATCAGAAGACTGGCAAGAAAAACAAAAAAGGATGAAAACAGCATCAAAAAAGATCAACCAAATGAAAATGACACTGAGAAAGACAAAATACAAAAAGCATAAGAAGGAGCGAGAGGGGCTGCAGGATTAGTAGGTATGAAAAGGTCAAGAAAAAAGATAAGAAAAGGGTGTCAAATAAAGTCAGTTCCAAGGAAGCACTATGAGGTCCTATGACAGAAAATTGGAACCGCCTCTGGCTTTGGATAAAGACTCTTGAAATGTTCCCAGAGCCAAATGTGGTGTTTTTCCCTCTGTTAGGGGTGATGGTCAGATGAATGAGTGAGAGGAATCATACCTGGGTTCCTGTAAGCACCAGAACTGCTTTTGAAAAAAGAAAAATGGCACCCAGCCGAGGGGAATGCCGTACCTTGACAAATGCAGAAATATTAACTTTTGAATACATTATGTCTATGCCAATTAACTTCAGCTGAAAGCTTATAAATTAGTTGTATATCATATCACAGAGCATAGAAAACTGAAGAATGAAATCAGTAAAACACCAATGCATACATTAACATCAGCTAGAACTGGCTCTGGTCTTGGGAACCCTGCCGAGCTCCCAGACCTGCCACCACACCCACTTGCCATGGGATGTATTCCATGACCAAGCCCAATAATACCAGTACTGGCCACCAGCAGGTGTGATGACCCCTGCCATTTATTTAAGGCTGGTGGAGCTGGTAAGAGCTGCCCCTGTGCCTCGCCCAGCTCTGCTCCCTGGCACAGGAGGGCCGTTCTTACCAGGGCCCGGGCGTTGGGGTTGGCCCTCTTGTCCAGCAGCAGCTTGGTGACACGGTAGTGGCCGCAGTGCGCAGCCACGTGCAGGGCTGTCAGGTAATCCAGCGTCACGTCGTCCACGGGCGCCTTGTGCTGCAGCAGGTGCTTCACACACTCCACGTGGTCCCCCTGGGCTGCCATGTGCAGCGGGGACAGCCCGTTCTGTGCCAGGGGAGAACACAACAGGCACCTCTTGTAACATCATGGCACGCATTGCAAAGGTATTTGCTGCTGTGAGGAGCTGCTCCGTGGGGTTTGGTACTATACAAGTCTCCTCCGGACACTACTTTTGCCAAAGGGACAGAATTTGTAGGGAATGCATTGATCTTACACCTGTGTCTTTCAGAAATGAGCAAGAACACAGCAAAAGGAAGACAATTAAGAGAAACTGCAAGTCACAGGTCCTCGTTACTTTATATAAAGGATCAGAAAACATGTACCAGGAATCACCTCTGAGGAGTGACCAACCCAGCCTTCCCACCTTTGTGTCCTGTGGGTTCAGGGAGCAACACAAGTGAAGTGCTGGCAGTAACACTCCACAGCATGTATTTAGTCTGCTATTAGAAAGCAGGGCAGAGAAGTGCATACTCCTCATACATCTGGAAAGGATAGTCCCTCATTACGTGAGCAAACCTCATTTTGGATCATTCTGGCCATTAACACATTTCCCTTGGGAGGACAGAAATGCCCCTGTTTCCTTCCCTGTCCTTTCAGTGACACTGAAGATTCTGTGGCAAGTTACACAGAGGTGTTCCCATATTCCAGTAGGACACATGGAGGTGTTCACAAACCCCAGTGAGACACACAAACCCCCACCCACCTTGGTCCGTGCGAGCAGAGGGGCTCCTCGCTCCAGCAGCAGCTCCACAACCTGGTCATGTCCACTCCTTGCAGCACAGTGCAGTGGGGTGAGCCCGTCCTTAAAGCAAAAGGAGGGAAAACAAATGAGCACATCCCCAGGGCAGACCCTCCCAGGGATGCAGCCCCACACACTTGGGGGAAAGCTGGTTCCACAACACAGAGTGCCACCCTGTTCTTCCCTGCACCAAGAAAGGACACTCCAAGGTTACTGACTGAGGGAAGAAGCCTGTTGTGTGTTGAAATCTCTTATCAAAGAGGACAATATGAGCGTGCTTTGCCACCTTCCCTCCCTCTCCTCTGCATTGCCTCTCCCTGGATAATGCCTGCTGGGCCAAGGATGCTCCATTAATCAACCCCTATCCTTTCGAGTGCCTTTGATGCAGGGATGAAACATTTCTTGATTTTCTCACACTAGAAAACCTGCTCCAGAATTTTCTTCTGTTTTTAAACAGGCATCAGGAGAAGGAAGATTTTAAAACAGGAAAAAAAAAGAGAAACAAACAGAACTGAAGTTTTCATTTCTGAGATTGAGGGGTGAACAAAAATCCTTTTGCTACAATTACTGAGAGACTACCAACTCCACAATGGTTTTTTCCATTGCAGAAAACCATCCTGCACCAAAATACTTGCTCAGGTTACTGGTAATGATGACAGCAGTGGTGGCAAAAGGTGTGGTGATGAAATATTTAAATGGAAGAATGAGTTCTAGGTACTTCTGCTACAATTTGGACTCCATGCAGAAAAACAGACTAAACATGAGGCAAGAGAAATAGCTGCAAAAGAATATTAGTGCTGAATGACAGAAAAAGGATATTGTGCAGGATATGGAAAGCCAAGTGTCTACCTCATAAGCCCATGGTATTTTCAAGCATGAACTCAGAGATGTCATCAAAACTCATTCAAGAGATGGGTTTATAAAGGTGAAATAGGAATAGTTCTTAATCACAAGAAAAGCCTCCTCCCTTTAGACATTCTGCTTATCTTGGGTGACATGAGTGCTGTTATTCCAGGCAGCTCCCTGAAGAACTCAGTAACAGCTTCGTTAAAGGAAGCATATACTGGTCTGAGTTACCTGAATTTAAAAATAGTAGCAAACCCACAAAAACACATCCTTAAGTATGAACGTCCCTGTTCCACACACAGATTGACTGCGTGCCTTGCTAGGGTCTGGAGGAAACTCATCACCGTATTTTCACTTCTACTACTAACATTTTTCAACTAAAAGCATCTCTAGACTATGCAGTGCCATTGCAATAGCACCCTCCTTCTGGCAAAGCCAGCCCTGTATCCCTGCACTGAAGGCAGTTCCAAGCAGCAGACCCTCCCTCATCCCCAGTTTCCAAAGCTCGGAGCCCCTCTCCATGCGAGTGGTGCCACAAAGCTCCAATGCCATGAGGAACTCAAGTCTGCAAGGAGGAATTCTCTCCCTTACTTATCTCCTCTTTCCAGAGGCTTTTCAGAGACATGAGATGGGGGTGAGCCGTGCCTCGGTGCTCACTATCTCAGGGGCATCCCTAAATCCCACACCCATGCAAGCTTTGCAATGAATTTCAACAGATGCAACATCAAACCCAAAACCAGAACCCACAGCTTTCAGCACCTGGCAGATGGGATTGGTGTAAAGAATTGGGTGTAACCAGCTTGCTTGGTTTTTTATGCATTGAAACCTCAGAGTCCTCTAAACCAAGTCTTTATGTGCACAGCTGAGGTGTATAATCCTCTCTGTGCCACAGGGATTCAAACAGGTGAGCCCCACTGGCATTATACAGGTGATCCCACATCCCAAAAGCACTTCTGGAGAAGGCATTTCTTCCAGTTTCTGGTCTCTTGTGCTCTACATTTTTAATCAATGTGGGAGGTTTACTTTCCTTATCTGCATGGTGGCTTTGATGTTATTCTATTTAATAAAACAGCAAAAGTAAAGTAGAATTGTGTGAATCCTTGAGAAAAGCAGGACAAATCCCCAGAGGCAGAAGGAGAAGAAAAATACAAGCTAAGAAACACAACTCTGCAAGAAAGTCTGAATAACACAAAAATAAGAACTGAATCATTAAAAAGCATGTTTTCTTCTCTGTTCTTATCTACAATTCCCATTAAAGCAGAGCTAAAAATTTGCTACCTATCCTGTTCTATCCTGGCACAGCTTCTCTGCAGACTCCCCACAGCCTGTGTATTTTAAAATTATTGCCTATCTAATACTTTAAATTCTACTTTTGCTTCCACAGTTCCTTCTGAGATGAGGGGAATTGCTGTTGCAGTACAAGAATTAGTACAGAGCACCACAAGGACAAGCTGACATGAGCCCACACCCAGAGACACACGGGTGGGGGTACCAAACCCAACCTTTCCGTGCCATTGCCTCTCTCCAGTGAGCCTCAGAGCCCTGGAGGGGATGGCAGGAGTTTGCCCCAGTGCCTTTTTAACCCTTCCTTTGCTAATTCAGGCACACACAGTGACAGTGACACCAAGCACATCCTTTGACAGGACACACAACGCCAGGTCAAAGGGACACACCCTTTGGCACAGAGAACGGATATCCCATAACCACAAAGGCTGCCATGCCCAAAGACAGCAATTCAGCAACTGTGTGCTTTGACAAGTCCAGATTTTATCTTGCCAGCCCCCAGGTGACATCCTGCACCTGGTTGTTCTGTTGTTCCCAGACCTGACACTCTCCTTGCTCCCACTTTGTGGTGTCACCATCAGGAATGACACTACAACCCCCTCTGTGTGTGTATGGAAGCCATGGAAGTCCATCAGGCCTAACTTCCTCTCAGGGTTTTTTCCTCAAAAATCAACCACTGGCCATTTTTTAACCTGCAAAATTCATTCTGAGTTCCTAGCAGGACTCCCAACCACAGGGCTCAGGATGACAAATTATCAGGTCATTTCACAAATGCTTTCCTTCAGCTTCCAAGAGCCTGAGACAAAAAGCAGCTGTGCTTATGAGGGACTTTTAATGGGAAATGATGTGGGCAGCATCTTCACTGCAGAGCTGCTCCCATTCAGTGCTCACTCGAGCAAAGACTCGTAATAGACATGAAAGTCAAAGGCCAAATTATCAAACAATTATTCTAAACTGCAGCTGTATGTTCTTATTTTTATAAGGGTGAAGTAAAATTTTAGTATTCCATATGCCAAACATGCAAAATTGTTAAATTTCCTCAGCAAATACAGGGCTTTTAATTTGTTCATTTTTCATTATGACTAAACCTCATCTCTTTAAAAATGAACGAGGCGAGTCTCCCTGTTGCTCTAAGCTCTTGGCATAATTAAACATGCTGTAAAGTATTCCTCCAGGTCTGCCATTCAAAGCAAAAATTTTAAAAACACAGCAAAAATATGCCATGCATTTGCTTGAGTAATAAGATATCAACATAACTAATTCTAAATAAAAGCCATTATCTGTATAACGTGCTTAGACAACCCGTACAACATCCCCTCCTATGCACTTGTAAACCTTGTATGAAGTCACTGCATTTTTTATAGGCAGTATCTGCATTGTGATGAGATATTTATAATCTGACATTGCTTTAGGAACAGCAAACACTGCCAATGAATTATTAGTGCTCTGTGTGTGTGTGGAGGAGAGGAGAGAATGTCAGAGCAGCTTTACTGCAGGAAGAGCCCTCTGTAAACAGAGCAGGGTGCCAAGGCAGGGCCAGGACGTGCCACAGTGGTTATTGCCACTGCCATGTGGAACAGCACAGGATGAGACCTACAAAAGGGGTATTACTACAAACCAATCCCAAGAGGTTCCCAGCATGAGCAGTAAGGGGTGTCTGAAGCACATCCCCCCATAAGAAACCACCAAACCAAACAAACCCAGTGCCCCCAGTTTCCTTCCTGTTCTTTTCCCACTGGGATTTTGTTCATCTCCATGACTGACCCACCACTTCTTTCAGCTCCAGCTGAGCCCCCTTTCTTTCCCGTGGCCCTTCTCCAACCCAAGGGGAGCACCAGACCTCCTCCCACCACCAGTGCAGCTGCCACACTCTGGGCACACACCACCATTGCTTTCCCACACAATAACCTTCCCCTTCCAGGACTACTTCACCCCAGGGATTTTTTCCAGCTGTAAATATTCTGGGTGAAAGCCTGCAAGAGGAGACTAAAGGTCCTGGAGCAAGAAAAATCAAATTTCAATGTCGGCTGAATAGGAAGAACACAAAACGTGTGACAGGTGAAGGTGTTCCCTCCCCCTTCCCAGGGTGTTTTGCCCATTAATTACTTAGCAAAGAAAACACCAGATAAGGCTTGTGTGCAAACAGAAATAGCACAAATATATGCCAGATATTATAAAGTATGTGCTAGAATAATATCCTATTCTCATATAATAATTACCTATTGTTATAAGAATATATTTTATTATTACATAATACTAAATTACTATCTCTAACAGATAGTAATAATAAAAGTATCCTAACCATGTAACTGTGAATGGAATTTGCATTTTTTCTTTGGATACAATTTAAAAGAGAAATTAAATCCCACACTTTAAAAGCTTAGTTAGCAGTTAGTTGAGAAAAAAATAGTAAAACTTGCCAAATTACTAATCAAAACATTATTTGAAAATATGTAATTGTGGGAAGTAAATTTACTAGTAATTCTACAAGTTTATGTTCTAATAAAAAATGCCATAAAATTTCAGTCAATGCACTGTGAAATGTATAGAAAATAAAAATACTAATTCCTGCAGAAAGCAGGGCTTTAAATGCCACATTAGCCATGGAACAGCAGGACAAGAGTATCATTTATTCCCTTTGAAGAACACACATTTTAATCTACGTTTTTAGGCAACACAGGGGCTCCTAATGAATCATTCCAGCGAAACCTTTTCCAACACAAAAAGGCTTCCCGAGATTAACGTTCCACAACTGAGCCCTGGAATCTGCTGAAGTGAGTTTTGCATCTTAATTCATGCAGCATCTGATGGCAGCAACAAAGCAGGTTAAAAATAAACGCAGTGAGGCTGTTTTTAACCACAGAGAGGATTCTGATGCAGTGCAGAGAGTCAGGACTTGGCAAGGATACGCCCTGGAGTATTTAACCCCACTGTTTTCCCGGGATTCTGCCCTACTGAAGAGCAGGGAAGGCAGCAGGGATGGCAAGGGCGTTAGTAGGCGTGGTGTGCCCTTCCAGGCACAGGGCACACGCAGCACATCACCTGCTCCTGCACACCCTGCAGCACATGGGGAAGTGGGCAGGGACAACAGAGACACCCAGACAACACCAACAGCTGGCACAGAGACGTGGGCACCGACACCAGAGCCCTGGAATCTTCCCCAGGTGGAGCACACGGAGCAGGGAGGAGGCAGGGCAGGGGTACAGGTGCTTTGGGACACCTTGCTGGGTTTCCATGGGTATCTCTGTGCTGACACTCTGAGCAGGTGACACACGGCAGGGAGCCAAGACAACAGGAAGACTCTAAAATTAGGCCCTTCCACCTACGTTGGGCAAATCCTGCTCTTTCAGATTCATTCATGACCTTTGTGGGTGAGCAGGGAAGGGGGAACACACCCTGACCCCTTAAAACACAAAACATCCTCTGTCAACTTGTCTAAAACAAGTACCTAAATGATGAACAGGAAATAGGTGAACTCAAAGCTGTCTTTCCACAGGCCAGATGGACAATTTCCATATGGCATGGGGAATATACTGACTGCAGTGTATTATTACCTGTTTGGGCCTCTTTACCATGAGATTTTAGGCATTTATTATGGAAAATTTGATCAGGGATGATTTGCTGCACATCTGCACGAGAGGCAGTTTTTTCCATCAGCAGTAGATTTTAAAAAATAGCAAGAAAGACATAATTTCACAAATAATCAGAAATCTAAATCATAATCACATATAGAGCTACAAAACAATAATGATTGTCTTCTGAGCTTATGAAGAAGCACATGGTTGATGTAATTAATATCAAAGTAACAGCAGAGGTGGTATCAACCCCAAGGAAAGCTGACTGCAATATCCTCTACCTTTCTACCTTATTAAACAAAACCTCTCATTTTCCAGCTCTTGACTGTATTCTGAAACACCCTCTATCACTTGAAGACATAACTTTGCAGACCAATGCTCAAAAACCAGCAGCTCCCAAGAATGAGCCCTGTGCAGTTCAGTGTGAACAAAAGCCCACATTTTCCCAGGTGACTCCAAAATCCCATCTAAAATGACAGGTTTCTCTTTTGTCCTGAATGGCTGTGAAATCACCCGTAAATAAATAGCAGAGTGAGGAAGGCAGTGAGAGCCACCCAACTGTCCATGGATGGTCTGGGGAAGAGGTGAGTGGCCACTGGCACAGGGCAAGTCACCTGTCTGTTTGTGACTGGCACAGACATTTAGGATTCAGGGGACTGAAAGGCTTAGCTGAGCCCCTCCCCTCCACTCCCCATGGCTGTGCATGGCACATGGTCTTGTGCTGTGTGAAGCTGGACCAACTAACAGGTTTATTCCCTAAAAAAGAGCAGTTTCAGCAGCTTTTTCTTGTATGATCCAGGCAGATTATTCAGGAGACTAAAGGAAATAGTACTTCTGCCTCCTACTGTCATCAACACCTGCTGTTCTTTAGTCTGATACCATAAAAAAGTCCACATAAAACAAACACACAACAAAACCCCCAAAGCAAGCAAGCAAAAAAATCCCAGTCCATTCCTAAGGAGGAAAAATATCATATTCAGGGAACAGAGAGACTCACCCTGGTTTTGGCATCGATCTGCCCTCCACGATCCAACAAGAGCTTCACCATGTTTGTGTTTCCCCTTTTGGAAGCCACATGCAGTGGGGTGATTCCATTCTACACCATGAAAAGAACAAACCATGAGCTGGATGGATTTGGAGGTGTGTAATGGGGGTGAGTTGGGGATCAGATCACAGAAAATGAGACCAGCACGTCGCAAAGAAACAAAAATGTACTCGAGCATCAGAGCTGGGCACACACCAGATAAGCTAGAGTTAGTGACTCCTTTCTGAGCAACACTCTCTCCATTGCTTTGGGGTCCTGGAATCAACAAACAGCAGCAAACACCGCAGTGCCAGGGCCAGACAAAGGCACACACACACACCAGAGTCCCAATGGGCCAATGGTCACAGAACACCAACGCCTTCAAATCACTGCCACGTACACAGAGTACACAAATGCATCAGGAGCGGGTCCCTGTGTAGGCTCAAAGTCCTTGGAAATGCTTGGTGTGAGGGAGGAGGTTAGAGCAGCAGCTACTGCAGGCTGGATACAGGAGGAGGACAGTCTGCAAGGCAGAACCCTGAAGTAATTCAAAGTGTGTCTGCCAAAATCAAACAGCAAACATGTGGTCCAGATGCTGCACCTCAAACTACGGAATAGCCAAGAGCCAAAGGACTGTAGTAGGCAGCTCTGCAGTTGTTTACCATATCACAGTGTATGTAACGGCAATGCACACTACTTTGGGTTTTCCATACATGTTTATATGTGAGAACACCAAATTAAATGGTAGAGGGAAGAGTGAATCCTGGAGAAGCCAATCGATCCTACAGCCATTTCCAGAGTAAGCCCAACAGACAGAAAAGCTGAAGGGAATTGAGACATTATGAGAGCACGAGCTCTCTGGAGCTGGTCAAAGCAGCCTGCTCCCCCCAGCTGGTCACCACACAACTCCCAGGGCCCCCAGTGCATTGCATGGAGACAACCTTTGAGAATTACTGCAAAAAGAGACATTTTGACCACAACAGGATTCCACATTACTGCGCTCCTTACTTCACTCAGCCCCTGACTAGGAGTTCCACAGACCCAGTGCCACTTTTAGGCTGTTCTGAGTGAGAAGATGAAGGGGTGGGCCCTTACCCTGGCAGTGAAGTCGACGGCAGCTCCTCTGTTGAGCAGCAGCGTGGCCACGTTGACGTTCCCGTAGTGTGCAGCGATGTGCAGAGGTGTGAAGCCACTCTGCAAGGGGAAACACCTCCTGTTACAGAAATCAGCTTACACAGCATCATCAACTTAACTACAGCTTGATTTTAAGCCTGCTGGTAAACAAATGCACCATGCCATTCTAGCCAGTTCAGTTATATTGCAGCACAACCTTTCAGTGCAGCTTTCACATGAGAGGTTATCGAAAGTGCTTCAGTTTTCATTCTCCAACACAGCCTTCTGCATCAGGGCCCAATAAGAGAAGTTTTCACCACAGAAAATATTAATGTATTAGCCATTCTTAAAAAGAATATAGGAATTCTCCTTACAACAATTCAGAAGCAACATAGATCTCATGGGCTGCACCTGTCTACTGGGCTTGGATAAATGATCACAAAGTTGCTGGAATCTTATTTTACTGCCCTTAGAAACAGGGATAACATAGTTCCTTCTGGGTTTTTTTTCTTTTTCTTTTTTGAAAGCAGTAATTATTCAAAATGTAATCCAAGAATTTGGTTTACATAAGAAACTACTTAGCAGAATAGCAAGAGAACCGTAATTATGTTTATATACAACTTGGATCACAAAGGGTCTGAAGAAACTTTGCTGAAAAACCCCACGATTTACTCATTGTCTTTTGAACACTAGAAGGAGAAACCTTCTCCAGCTCCAAGATATAGAGTAGCTTGACAACAACATAAAAAAAGATTAAATTTTCAGAAAGTAGGACACAGAGCAAGCTTTTAGCCTCATAAGTAATTCAAGTAGAAAGGGCCCTGCTTTTGAGGTTTCCCTGAAGAGCCTTGCACCGATTTGATTGGATCTCACTGATAGTTACAGAAAGAGAAATACTTTTGGCTCCTCGACTGTGGTGTGTTCTCAGCTGAGTTTTGCTCCTCTCAGTGGACAAACCTCTCGTGGAACAAAGGAGAGCAGGAGAAGCTGCCACCCCTCACCCTGCCCATGTGTGAGCACACAGTGAGGGGGAGGCGCCTTCCCCTGGGGGCAGCCCTTCATAATTCATAATTTATAATTCATTCCCTGCCCTGACAGAACAGCTCCATTATTCAACAGCAGCCCTTCAAACACTGACTGCATTCTTGGAAATCATGCTTTCCTCTAAACCTGGCAGCAACATTCTGGGTTTGAGAAATCCCCGTTCCAGCCAATCAGACCCATGGTTTGAAGTGCAAGGGCTTGGAGAGGTGGTTTCTCCAGAATCTGTATGAGAAATGTATTATTCACTGCAGGTAAATTCTGATTGTGTGCTATCCCTCAGGGCTCTGCAAAACTTTACAGAAAAGATCACAATATTAACAATGGTGAAAAGAAGCAGATGCCCTGTTTTTACCTGGGGGAATTTGATTACACTTGTTATTGGAAAAGATGGAAAATTAATTTTACCGTTATGCTGGCTGGGCCAGACACCTTGATTTAGTTATGCCAAGTGAGTGCATTTTCATAATTAATGAAATTGAGCTAAAAAAGCATCTTTATCCTCTTAGCTCCATTACTCGCTTCATACTTCTTTGAACTGATGTGAATTCTCAAAAGTTTCCTTCACCAGTGACACAAATGAAGAGAAATTCTAAGACAAAGGATGAATAAAAACAGGTTTGCAGGCTCACAAATTTCTATGTGTTAAAAAAGAGCCATATCTTCCCTTTTAGCTTTAAATAATAAACAAATATTGCCACAGAGCAGAGAAAATAACCACGACAGAAAGAGTAATTAAAAATTGTTCATCTCGGTACCTCAGTCGTCCTATTCACCATCATCTGATGCAGCGTGGTTTGGGAGAAAGAGGAACAATGTTAAAGACTGGCCGCAAAACCAAGGACTACGTTGCTTTTACTGAAATGGGTTATGCTGTTAATTAAGGCACAAGCCACTCAAGCATGCATTAAGGTGAAACACCACCTATGCTCCCGTGGGCAACAAACCAGCAGCCATCCTGCTTACGGTCCGGTGCCTTCTGGTGTGCAAATAACACACCAAAAGCTGGTTCCCAAAGAAAAGGGAGGCAAGGGAGGAGCGGGCAGGAATTATTGCGTGGCTCAGCGCTGCCAGTGGGGTTAGATGCCCTGGTGGTGGCCCTGGTGGAGGAGCATCCATCCCCCAATGGAGGAGCATCCATCCCTCAGTGGGACAGCCCCGTGTTACCTTGGACTGCACGTCGGCGTTGTGGTCGTTCTGCAGCAGCAGCGCCGCCGACTTGGTGTCGTCCTTCCTGGCGGCGATGTGCAGTGCCGGCAGCCTCACCTTGCCCTTGGTGTCGTTCTCCAGCAGGATGGCCACCGCCTGGTTGTGGCCCTGCTGCAGCGCCACCGCCAGCGGGGTGAACCCGTCCTGGGGGCAGCACAACAAGGGCTGCTCAGCACAGCATCTTAAACCTTTCAAACACCTCCAAAGGGCTTTCCAACATCTCCAACACCTTCAGAAGGCTTTCTGACATCTCAAATGCTCTCCAACACCCCTTCCCCACCTCAAAACAGCCTTAAAGTCATGCAAGAGCAAAGAATTATTCTACAGCATCTCTCTCCTCAATTGCTTCCCATCTTAAAACAGGCTACAAAGCATATTTTTAGCAATTTTTTTGGTAGATTTAGTGAGCACTGAACAAAGATGTGGAAAATGCACAGGGAACCCATTTCTGAATATATCATGTCTCTGTGCAAAGGAAAGCATATTTCTGGATGCATTTTGCTGCTGTTCCCATTCCAAGTTACACAGGGCCCATAAGGCAGGAAAGCCTGACCATGTTTAGAAACTCATTCTAATTTGAAGAAGGAAAATACCAGATTATCTGTAGTTTTTGAAAAAACAAAGAAAAAATATCTCTGCCTGACATTCATAGTTTTAGCTCTGTTTTAAAATGAGTTTCAAATTGTTCCTCCACACATGCCTGGGATGGCCAGTGCTGTAAAATCCATCACACAATCACACCTTGCTCTCCTGGCTGCTCCCAAGTATTTTATTCTGATTTAAAACAGAACTCCGCTCTGTAACCACACGAGAAATAGGACAGGACTGCTTGGGAACAGGACCATAGAAAGATGATAGAATAATAAAGGCCAAGTTAGGAAGGAATGAGAGCTGACATATGCTGAAAGAAACATCTGAAGAATTGCCAGAGCCATTTTTGCCCTTAGTAATGGAATAACTTTGGCTCCCTGTTGCCCTGAAGGGAGGGTAGGTGTGCTGTAACAGCGATACTGCCACGGTTTCTGCCTGTAACAGAGATTCAATTCTGGCCACTGAATTAAAAAGGGACGAACAGCTGATGAAACAGCTGAACTGTAAAGATAATTCTGAGATTGGGGCTACATAAGGTGTTGAAATGGCTTAATGCATTTGCCTTTCGCCTCTGGGAACATGAGAACAAATCCTGGATTAGAGGCCCTGTGAAACTGAGCTCATCCTTACCCTCCTTTTGTACCTATACATGTGTAAGCCCAAGAGGAAATGAAAGACACTCACAGGCAGTGCAAGCTTCAAAGCAAGATCACCCATTTGATTTGCACCATTTCACCTCCCACCCCCTCTAAAAGGACACCACTCGTTCTGCATTCCCTCTCCTATTGCCTCTGGAAAGCACGGCTGACCTCCCATGGGGAGTGCCAATCTGTGATGCCAACCTGAAGGTCCTTCTCCACGCATTCCAGGGGCATCCACAGTTCAGGCTGCCATCACACCTTTGTGAATGTACCTTTTCCTCATCCAGTTCCCAAGATGAACTCTGGGAATGGATGGTGGCTCTGGAACACGCACAGGCTCATGGCCACAATCACCTCAGCAACACCTGAACTAAAACTGACCCAGGTATGCAATAAGGAGGGTGACAGTCTTTACTTTCCAAGCTACAGAAGGGAGAACTGACTTTTCCCACAGCAGCAGACAGACCTGGAATCAGGTGCAGAGTGGGGATATTTTATCTTTTTTCTCCCCTCTGCTTTTGTTTTATAAAATCAAACTATAATGTGACTTCTTCACACCAATCCCAACCACCTCAGCCTCACGATTCCTGTGAGCTGGCTGAATTTCCAGTGCACCCAACCACCCCAGCCAGAAGCAGTCAGAAAGGCTGCCAGCAGGTGAGCTCCCTCCCCAGGAGTGTTCCCCCACCTTGCCTGGCCCTCACACGACACCCTGCGTTTCTCAGAGCTGGCAGAGAACGTGATCAGCCCAGATGAGAGCATTATTTCAGGAGCTGTCATCGGATGGGACAGGATCCACTGAGAGAGGGGACAGCAGAACAGCTGCTAATGCTGACAGTCTGCTTTGAGGGGAAGGAAGGGGAGCAGAAATGCACCAGCACTTCAAACCCATCCACCCGTGGAGGCAATCCAGAATGGGAATGTTTCTGGACAGACTAGGGGAAAGTAAGAAACACAAGGAAAACCTCTGAGTGGAAGGGAACTTCCCTACAGCTGCTTCACAAGGCATGAACAGGAAGATGGCACACTTTGCAGCACAGAGCCTGTTCACTCACCCCCTTGGCTTGCAGTAAAAGAACATGTGGCAGACTGAGAGCAACAGAGGGAAGAGAACGAGCACAGTCCTCATGACTGAGGAGAGTTTTCCCCACTGCCCTTTACATCCCCCTTTAATTATTAACTCCCTGTTGATAATAATTGTGTTTTATGCCATTTTACACCACACACAGAGACACCCCTCTGGACACAGCCCACAGAGTCCTGGCTTTAGGCAATCTGAACACAAAGGTAAGGAAAAAGGTGAGATAAAAAGCCCCTCACCTCCGTAGCTGTGCTTTGGTTGGCTCCATTCTCCAGGAGGTATTTCACCACCTCAATGTGGTTCTCCTGAGCTGCCATGTATAAGGGAGTAAAGCCATTCTAGGGAGAACATAGGAGAGAAGGTTAAGGAAAGGGAATAAACCAACCGTAACAAACCACAAGTAAATACACAGCTAAAAATGCATCTTTGGTCTTTTAACTGAAATGCTGTAGGTATGTAAGCAGAACAACTTTGTATTTTTAACTTAATATGGCAATGCTTAACACCATTTAATCCCACAAAACTCTACGAGCTTTCACACCCGTTTTCTTCTGACGCATCTTTTCAGGAAGCAGTGGACACAGTAATTATTAATACAGCTATTCCTTGCTGATAGTGCTCAGGGGCTGCAAAGCTGGCAGTAAGGTTTTATGAAAGCTGACAGCAAAGCCAGAGTTTCCCCCACTTATTGCATTTACTTAAGCAAAGACGTCAGCCCCAGGAGACCACCAAGTCCCTGTCTCCTGACAGGAGATGGCAAAGCCTGAACATCCCACATCACATCTGGTAATACATAAAACATTGCAAATCACCCAACATAAAGGAATTCAGCCTTGCAAAGGAACAACTGCATCTGATCATGCAGCAGGTACATCCATCATTTAATTAAAAACGTACATTAAAATGTCCTAGAATTATTGAAATAATCTGCTCTGCGTAAAACAGTGATTCCAAAAAAAACATCTTCTGAGTTAATCAACCTACAGACTCATGAGAAACATTAAGTTCTTCCCATTAAATACTTTAATGAAAGCAATTTTAATTCATTTCCTACAAAATCCTACTGAAACAAAAACATGGCAGTGATCTGTCTGCCCGATTAATAACTAAGATTTCTTAGGATTGCTAAAAAGACCTTAGAGAACACTTTAATATTCTACAGGCTACCACGTAACATAAGAGGTCATAACCACCTATGCTTTTGAAAACATTTCTCTGGCTTAGAATGGCACTTTTAGATGGAAAATAAACCCTAAGCCAGACTTCAACACGCAGTTTATTTGGGTTATTATTATCTTGTGTGGTGTCACACTGAATGGTAGGGGTCAGAATTAACGCAATGTTAACTAAAACCTTGTTTCAGACAAGCCAATATTCCTCTTTCTAGCAAACCTACTGTGCAAACATGCCAGTAACTTCCTAATGAAATGAAATCTCATTTTTCAGTTCCCAGATAACACAGAGATTGCAGAACTGATGTGTTTACAACCCCCCTCTGTGTTCACAAACATAGAAGACTGTTCACGCAATAAACATCATTTATGTTGTGGATGTCGTGGGATACATGCCACGTATGTTGTAGCAAGTCTTTTAATACCGCTTTACATAACATTCTGACATTTCCATTGACAATCTTGGGACAGAGAATTAAAAAATGGCACCCAGAGAACAATTAGCAGCAGTTCAGTGCTACTGAGGGATGTATTTTGAGTGGCCTTGCACAGGAGCCAGTTATTATCCAATATTCTCAGAAACCACTCAGGGAGGGAACAGAGTGCTCTTATTACAGTCACAGACAACACATCCTGCAAGTCCCCCACACCACAGGGCCATCACTCCAAAGGTACCTGTAACCCTGGAAAATTAATTTAGTAAGGACAAACACAAATTTCTCCACTGTTGCAGGACAAATAAACTATGCACACAGGGAATTAGTGAGTTAGAGAAGAACTCTGCAGAAAAGGACGTGAAGGTCACAGTGGTCTTCCAGAGGGTCAAGGAGCTCATTCTGCTGTAATAAAGGCACAAAAATGAATCTCCCCAAGGAAGCAATTTTTCCTTGAGAAAAGACTAATAATTGGTGGTGTTCTGTCAATAAAGAGCAAACAAGGAAAACAAGGTAACAGTCCTTAAAGAGAAGAGCAAAGGTCTGTCCTGCGTGATCATGGTGACTTAAAATGAAAAAGCACAGAGTTTACAAGGTTGCTGGAGGGAAAACTCAAATTAGACATCACAAAAAGACTCTTCAGAGTCAGGTCAGTCCCTCCTCCCAGATCACTGCTGGACCTGGGGAGGGAGGAGATCCCAAATAAAATGCAGGAATGCTGCTAGGGTGGAACTGGTGTGAGCTGGCAGTGGGAACTGGGACCAGATTGGATCTTTTGCACTGCACTTGGGCACGAGAGCACAGAGGACCCTGCAGGGAACCCAGTTGGCTCACTGAGGCATTTTGCCTTTCCACTCCGGAAAGAAACAACATGGCAACCTATTAGCTACAACTAATGGTAATTTTCCACCTGCCTCATCAGCATTTTAATATTACAGTCTCATTTTCTAGGCATAATACGTGTCATTTGTGAAGTCCTTCTAGCACTGAATATTACAAGGATCACATCAACTAATAGGAATTTGGGGGAATATGACAATTTTCAAGCCAAAGTAAATCAATTTGCTTAAAAGCTTTGAAGAATCTTTTTTTTAATTAAGTCCCTGTTGCTAGAACGGAATTAGAATCTATAAATCCTGGATTAGGAGACCATAAACAATGTGTATATGACTTCATTATTTCAGTACCAAGGAGTACTAAACGTTTTTCCCCACAGAGATCCAGAGGAGCATCCACTGTATCATTCCTGTGCAACAATCACACCCGAAACTGCAACAACTGGGGTAAGGAAATCCTTGCACATAAAATCATACCCTTTTTTTTAAATTTAATTCAGGCTTTATTTCTAGTCTAAAACTCCTGCGTATATTTTCTTGAAATCTGGCTTATTTGAGGAATTACAACAACATGCCAAGATCTGTGTGCAAAACTGCCCACACTGATAAGCTGGGCAAAAATTCCACTGCATTTGTGCCCCTGGCAAGGTCAAGCCTGATTTTCTCAGCCTGCTGCCAGAGAAGCTCTGGTTTCAGAGTTCTAATTGCAGTGTCCCTGACCCCACAGCCCCTGGCCCTTGGCCAGAGAACTCCTATTTTCAGATTGCCAATATGCTCTCCTGGCAGGGCTGTGCCCAGTGGGACTCCCTGGCAGCCCTGCTGGGCTCTTCCTTCTCTCACCTGGCTGCTGGTCCCCAGGTGTTCCACACTTCCTCCTGCCCTGCTCTGCCTGCCTTCTGGGATCCATCTGTCTGTCTGTCCCAGATGCTCCTGCAGCTGAATGGAAATGCCCACACAAAAGCACATCATCCCAAGTCTCCTTCCCTTCTGCCCATGTAAAATCCCTCCCCCAGTTTCTCAGCTTTCAATCTCCAACAGCTCCGTGCCAGCACTTGGGTTCTTGGTTCTGCTCCCAGAATGCTCAAGATCCCAGATCTCTCCAAATGGAACAAAACAGCTTTTCCCTTGACTTTTGTTTCACTGTTTCAAAGTGTCTTCTACCAAATCCATGGCATGCTGGTTGGTGATTCTCCATGGATGATTCCCCCCCTCAGCATGTGGGATGGGACACAGAGGGTTTACTGGGCATGGGGTGGGGAACCATTATTTCAATAAATTTCCCTTCAGTTCATGGCCCTGTGACTGTACAACCACAGCCCAGAATTAGAGCAAAAATACTGACTGCGACCTGAAAAAGGAGAAATGAACCATAATGTGTAATCATGTCACATTGATATGTTTAAATTTTGTGCATCATCTGAAAAATCGAAATTAATTGTATAATGATATATAACATTCATTTCCAAACAATGGTTTCATCAGAGTACTTGTGGTGAGGACAGAGTACTCCGATTTCATTACCCTTACAAATGTGAACTGCAAGATGTTTACTGCTACAACATACAGTCAGAATGAGAAATTACCACTAAACAGAGTATATTTCATACTCCATTCTTTCTACTACATTCACTGATTTACTGGCTAATTGGGGAAAATGAGTAGCTCTCAATGATTCTTCAAGCTATTAATGCAAATTGGCAAGTCTATCTATGACTCAGAATTTGTATCATTAAATTTTGCCCGAGCCCTAGTGAAGAGCACAGGCTGAAGAAGCAGAGGGATTTCTGGAGCACTGAGAAAACCCTGCAGTTCCATGTCCTTCATGGCAGCATTGCAAGGAACTTGGGCTCCTCTTTGCATGCAGTACTGAATTATCAGAGGTGGACATATACCTATAATATTTATACATCCATCCATCTATCTTCATAAGGAAGATAAGGAAAAGAAAGAAAAGAGGATGTAACATCTCTACATTTTGCCCCTTTGAAGAGGATTCATGAGCCTTAGCAACATACCCTTCCATTAAATTTAGACTGTTAATATAAACCCAGACGGACAAATCTGTTTCATTTGAAAGGCCTCCAGGAAGTGCTTAAAACTGTATTAGAAGGTCATTGGGATTCCAGGAAGGACAAGCAAAACTGGCTCCTCATGCAGTGGTTGCATACAGGGGCTCATTTCTTCTTAATAAGAAGAAATAATGGCACAGGGAGTGAGACAAGCTTAGATTAGTCACCCAACAGCTCACACGTATTATAAAATCAGTGTGATTCATGGTCAGGTGGTAAAACATGCAGGAAGATCACGGTAATTCTGGGGGCCTGCAAGTCCAGGACCTGTTTCAGGGTTTTTCTACTCTTCAAGGGCACTAAGTTCCTGATCCAAATCTTTATGCAGTGATACACAAGATGACCCCCAGAGGAACCTCCCAACCTCAGCCCCTCTATGGTTCTGTGAAAAATCCTCTAACAACCAGAGCAATAAAATAATTGTAATCAGTGAAATGTGAGAGTGACAAATAAACACAACCCTGGGAGCTAAATTCAGACACAGGTCTTGACAGCACCCCCAATATCCCAATTCTGGGAACTTTGCTGTGCATTATGCTCAGAGCATTATTTTCAGCCAGCCTATAAATAAACCCCACGTAAGAGGATTGTATCTGAGCAGGAGAGATTCTCTGTATAAAAGGGTGAATTAAGGATAGATCAAGGTACCCACTTCAGTTTTAAAGCTCTCTTTTTTGCTGCTGTTAGCTTACATCAAAATGTACAAGTTTTATATAGCAGTAACTACCAATTATTCACCTTCCTATTTCTTTGCCATTAAAATACACTTTCCACAAAGCAAACAGGTAACCTACAGTCTTTTACACAAAAGGCCCCCTTATAAATAATTAAGAATATTATATCTATATTTGTGTTCAATCAAATATGCAACTGTCAAATTTATGAAGATAAGCTAAAGGGAAATTCAGATAATTTAATGCATTTAGGAAAAGGGCCAGAATTAGTGGGTTTAGGGAGGCTGGAGATCCTATTTTATTGGTGCAAACAGTTGAACAAACAAAAAAATGGAAAGGGTATTTTCCTGAGATGGTAGATCATAAAACTAATTTGTTACAAATAAATTCTTTTTAAAAATGCAGTGATACCAAAGCCTGCACTGGAAATAGCACCACCCCTTCAGCTGTCCCACTAATTCCCCAGCAACATAAATAGTGTTTGCCACTGTGTACTTACACCACAGCAATAATGACAAAGCCTATGGCTGAGTGGTGTTGTCTGGGCTGTATAAACTTGGTGAGTTCATTCAGGAGATCCCCCAGGAGTCCAAGTGCAGCACAATGTGTATGACACCTGCTGCAAGACCCCCTCCCTTGGCAAGTGGGTTTCTAAGTCACTGCCCCGCTCAGATGCTGAATTCAAACAGCCACAAACATGCTATTTCAGCAGCTTTAAATATGATTCTCTCAACAACAGAGCCTGACACACAGCCAGGCAGAAATCTGGATATTGCAGACACTGGAGATTTATCTTTCATAAAGAAGGAACCTGTGAAACAAACTGAGCTGATGGAGAATAACACACAAGAAAACACCACGTTGGCACCAGGCACAGGTGAGGGCCCAAAGGCTCAGGCAGGTTTGGGTTCTGGGCAGCCACCCAGAACTGCATTTGGGGTTTGCCTTTGGGACATGGCAAAGGAACTGCAGGCCTGGAAGCATCCATTGATTTTCTATTAATGGCTGAGGGCTGGAGGGAAGACAAAAACTATACATAAAACTACAAATAAAGTATTTCTGATGGGTGGCTGTGGCTCAGTCACCTCTGCACTCTCACAGACCCAGGTGGGTAACCCTTGCACCCCTGCCCTTCCAGCTGGGATGCTGGGTTACTGCACCCACTTTTTGTTTAAAGTAAAATCTTGCAATTCACTCCTTTATAACACTTTCAAAGTAAATTCACCAAATAGTCTAAGGCACATACTGTAAATATTTACAGTTGGCTTTCAGCTTTTGTTGGTTATTTGTTTTTTTTTCATTGGTCTTAATGTATTACTTTTGTTTACATCTCTCAAAATCCATATAATCCTCCAGAAGGCATTTCTTGTCTTTTTTCCCCCCTCCAGTGAACGGATAATGGGCCTGATCCTCTATTGCATTAGCAATGATGAACTGCAGCTAAATGACTCCTGATACACAGCAGCTAAAAATCAGCCTCTCTCAATACACTGATATAAAAGCACCATGCCTGGCTGGTGGAATTAAAACCTTTTTCATAACAGAGCAGCAAATACTCAATAAAATATGCTCCATTCCCAAGGTAAGATTATCCTCACAAACCACAGGGAGAGCAATCCCTGGCAAAGCAAATCCTAGGGCACCCTGAGAGGGACAAGCTGAGGGCTTCTCTGGGTGACACCTAAATCCTCCCTCCGCTTCTGTGGCAACAAAAATGTGGGCATTCAAGGAGTTCTTGTGGCTCCTTCAGGGGAAGGCTGGGAAGGTTCTGTCCCAAGGACTGCCTCAATCCCATGGGCAGTCTGGGTTAAGAACACTCCAGCAGTCACCACAGCATCTCCCATGTGTTGGCACAGGGAGGGGTGGCCCTAACGGGGGCAATTTCAGCAAAAAGATTTCTTGGCTAATGTGTCCACAAAGCACTTAGAGCAGGATGTCGAGGAAAGGAAACCGGAGGGTTTTTAAATAACAAAATCAGCTTGGGGGAGGACTGATTTATCTAATCCTTGCTCTCTGTATCTGGGTCACTTCAAATAATCTGATGATTAAAAGGGAGCTCCTGCTTTTGTGAGCAGGGGTCAAAACACATTCCTCATGGCTAATGGGGAACACATTCCACCCTAAACTCAGCTGGAGGACTCTTAAAATTGAAGGGAATCACTTCTTTCTTAGGTGACTCCAGGCCATGACAGCTCCCTTGCAGTTACCCAACAGGAGCAGACTGTATTTCCTCACTTTGCCTTTTACTTTTCAGCTCTCAGTACCTCAATCACCCAGCATTTATCAAATCACCTCACCCTAAGAGGTGCAGCTCTCCACATGAGGCTTTGCTTGACCTTGCTGGGACAGAGGAAGGTCAGGATGGATCCATTCCCCAAGGAATGCATGGTCAGAACAGCTCAGCATCATTGCTGCAGGGCCAGTCTCCAGGTAGGCTCAGTTATTAAGATTATTGCTTTTGCAGTATCAGCACACTGAGATTCCTGTCATGGGACATCTCTGATGCCTGCACAACAGTCAGATGGTACAATCCCACTTCAAGAGAGAGCAACAGAGACAGATACTGATTTGCCAAAGGGAAGGGCTGGACTGACTAAATCTGGTGATGTTTATTCCACCAGGGAAAAAAGAACAGGAACTCCTATTTCTAACATGTCACATATTCCTAATATATGGGAGGAAGAGCACCAAAATAATTGCTTTTCTAATGCACAAGCAACAACTCAGAATAGGTTTGGGGTACAGAAGTGATCCAGCTGTGAAAGAAGAGCACTGAGCTCAGTGAAAGTGTGTAACAGGGATGGGGGTGGATTTGGGAGAGGTGAGGGGCCAATCCCACTTCTCTGGCTCTGCCTGATGGAACATTTCAGTGCAACCTGAAGCCTTTATCTGAATTTCCCACTGAAATTCAGAGGTACCTAGAGGATCCCCCACCCAAGGGAATACCAGTGCAAAAGATGACACTGCTCCATGGACCTTGTTCTGCTCTGCAAGGAAATGCAAAGCTCAAAAGAACAGCCTGGACCACCCTCAGTCAATCTGTTACAGTCACTTTGCTTTCTGGTTTGCACCATCCAGTACCCAGCTCAGATTTTGTATTATCAGGGAGTGCAGCCTGGCCAGACCTACACAGGACCACAATCATGGTCAAATCAAGAAGAGAAATTGCATAAATTGCTTTTTCACTCGATGGTGCCCATCTAGATCTGCTCACTAAGCTGAGTCAGCCAAGCAAAGGTTTATAGACACTCATTATACAAATATATTTCCTCCAGCAATACTTGTAGCAAAAGGCAACTCTAACAGAGCCCAAGAACTGCACATTTGTCCATTTCTAGGTGGAGGTTTGCCAAAAAAGACCAGCAGCTCTGGCCACTCTGAGTGTGCCCTCGTTTGGGCCCTTGCCTGGAACACACTGGAGGACAATGTGAGCTCCCAAACCACAGAGATGCAGGTCAGAGTAGAGTCACTCAATTAGTAATCACCGTGCAATTAGGCTTCCTATCAAAACAGAAATTACTTTCCTAAAAATAGCAGCGATGACATGTTAGCTCAAAAGGAACAGACTTTTTTAAAAGAGGAAGATGAGCAAAACAACAGCTCTGAAGGGCAAAGCAAAGTAATCTAATAGAAACCCAAAATCCATAAAATCAGAGCCCTGAATGCTTAACAGCCTCAGATAGCACAGATGGGGTTTGTAATCCCAGTGGTTACAGGGGTTTTAATAGCATTTTCTGAGATAATTCTGTTATTTCGTTGTGGCAAGGAACTGGAAAATGAGTGTGGTGTTTCAGATGTCACTGCTCATAAGTTCTGATAAAGGCCAGTGTTTTTATGCAATTTAATGGAGAAAATGAAGGCAAAACCAATAAACTGAACAAGCTAGAGTTGTGACTCCTCTTTTAGCTCTCAGTTCACCATCAGAGAAGAAATTCTGTCACTTTGGCAAAGTGTCATCGCTGGAAATGAGAATGGCCCTGACAGACCCCGAGTTCTTTAGAGAGGCAGTGATGGAGCAACCTGAGGAACTCCCCTGGCATTAAATCACTCCCAGCAAACAGCATCTCACAGGGGCCTGGAAAACACAGTGTGAAATGGCAGGGACACCGAGGAGAGGGTGTCAGACACCCCAACAGCAACCACTGCCCCTGAGAGGCTCCAGGGCCACAGCACAGCACCTGCTGTGAAAAGTGGAATTGAGGCAAAGGGTAAGAAAGAGAACCTGTACCCAATCTTACCTCAGATTTCTAGGTTTGTGCATTTCTCTCTTTCTCAGTTAACATCTTCCCTGATACAATAGCTTTCTCCACATCTTTTCATCAATGACATGTTTCCGCATCAAAAAACTTAGTATTTGAATACCTGAGCATATTCTGTTCAATCACTCTTTTTCCCTTTTCCTACATAACTTCATCTTTTATGACCAGCTGTAGTTATGTCTGTTTGACCCTTTTTAAATCTTTTCTCATAAATCACATCTCTTTATTGATTTTGAAGGTTTGGGGTTTCTTCTGTGTTTTTTTTTTTGCTAACACTTATTTTCTATGACACATGTGACTCTTGGCGTGTCAATGCAACCTTGAGCACAAAGGCAGCACTCACCATCCTCATTCCATTCATGGAGCATTAAAAAACCTACTTTATCATTAAAGGACACCTTTCCCTGGCATTCCTCCTTGGCAGCTGCACCAAGAGCCTCTGAACACCTCCTGCCTGAGGAGGAGATGTAACCCACCTATTACCCATCCTATCCATCTCTTCTGGAGAAGCACAGCAGGCCACAAAGACACACCCCAAAGGCCCCAAAGCTGGGTGACACCACTTTAAGGGCTCACCCTGCCAGCCCAGCCAACAGGATTGGTTTAATTAAGACAGTGTGTCACAAATCCAGGACATATGTATCCCAGCAGTCTGAATTCATCCTGCCTGGAGGCGACCAGGGAGCAGTAACGGGGGGAAAATGTCCTCCTCCACCACATTAATTCAATTAAATCAAGTAGCAAATGCCTGTTAGCAGCTCTCTGTGCATTACACAAAGCAGCCAGTGCTAACAACAAACGTGTTTCAAACCAGAATACTCTATAAAATAATACCTGGGAAAACATTTTCCAATTCTAACTGGATTTTCTTTTTTAATTTAGAAAACCTCATTTATTTCTCCAGCAGAAGCAAAAGCCTTTATGTAGACCTTTTAAGGGATAATGTTTCATGAAAGTTATTCCTGTTACCATGCTCAGAAACCTAACATTAAAGACATTATCTTCTAATTCACATGAAAAGGCTGATAAATGTATGAAGAAACCATTCAGTATGCTCATTATGAAAGAGGTTGGCCAAATTTTTGAGCAGTGGAAATACAACATCTCTTCAATGGGAGTAGAGCACAGGGAGTAACTGACCATCAGCTGTCCTGAGACAGCTCTTTAGGGCCAAGGAGAATTACCCCAATTCACATGTACATCACAAACCTGTGATTGAAAATCTTCCTGATCATGCAAGGAAGGAGTTCAGAAACCTGGTGTAAGTTATCCGTACATTTTTAGCCAAAAAATAACCATAAAAAGCAATTGCATAAATGAAGTTGTTGAAAATTATATTCTTCATTCCTGTTGATAAAATTCCACTCTAACATGATATTTATACACTGAAAAATTCCTGAAACAAGTTACTAAAGCACATTAGGAATTTCTAAAACATTTCAATCACCAACAATGCGAGTTCATGTATCACATAATGAGCATGTAAAGACTTCAATTTGCTATTTACTTTTATTTTGCTTTTTTTGTTCTACCAGTGAACCCCTCAATGTGCTTGATTTGCCAGGTTTGGACATTCAGTGTCTTAGAAAGCCTCACCAAGTAACTTTCAGAAGAGCAAGGGAAACCAGCACCATACCTGAGACTGTGCATTAATATTGGCTCCTTCCTTCACCAGAACTTTGACAACTTCAGCTTGTCCTGCCAAGGATGCAATGTGCAGGGCTGTATTCCCTTTCTGGTGCAGGGGGGAGAAATGAAAGAGGTTATTACCCTTCTTCAGGAATCATTTCAACCAGCAGCTCTTTCTAACAATTACATGCAATGTGCCTGCCTGTGGAAGCGTTGAAGGCAAAACAACTTATCCCACAGGTGGTTTTGCCATTGTGCCCATGAGAGAAAAGGCTCTGTATATGATAAAGTCACTAATTTCCACAGATTTGAAAAAATCTACTCTTTGGAGCAGTATTCATTCCTCTAAAATGAGGACCTGTCACTGGAAATAAGGAAAAATCTAAAAACATTGCTAAAAACTGTCAATGCTTCCCCTGTATTACTGCACAAATATTTATTGAATTACTATTTATTGAACCCATGGGCTTCAGCAAAGAAGACTCACAGGCCATAACAGAAACAACAGTTTAAATATCAGTGAAATAACATTTCTTTCTGTATCCCCCCCCACGTGTTTGACTCTTCCTTCCTGTGAACAAGCTTGCCTGGATTACCTTGGTGGCAGAATCCACAGCGGAGCCTCTCTCCAGCAGTTCCTGTACCAGTCCCACGTGGCCCTCCTTGGCTGCCAGGTGCAGGGCATTGAGTCCATTCTGCAAGCACAGGGCCAGATCCATTACAAATATCACACACACATTCCTACCTTCCCCTGGGATAAGAGGAAGATTAGGGGCTGGGGTACTGTTACACCTCTTAGCTGACTGTCTGCATAAGTCAGATATTTGGGACATGGCCCTGAGAGACAAACTTCTCCAGTAACATTTTTCTCATAGCAACAAAGATATCAGAACAAAGTGGATTTTGTGAGTATCCAGAAGGGATTCCTTCCTTTCTGACTTTCCCATTTCCCTCTACCTTGGGCATCTCCCTGGAGCTCAGTATTTCAAAACCTGAGTGCATTTCTGCCTTCTCTTCATTGTAACCTTATCCAGCCCCACTGAGGAATTACCAACACTGAGAAATCACAGGACTTAGCCAAATTTACACAGGATATGTCTGTTCAATCAGGATTATTCCATGCTGATGTAGCTGAACCCCGGGCTCTCCTCTGGGATAACTGGCATCAAACACAAACCCATAAGCACAAATAGACCAAACTGCTTGTTGGTTACTTGTGGCTTCCAAAGTGATCCCTGATCTGGTGCCTCTGCTGGTTTCTGACCAAGTCTTCACTAAACTTTGAGGTTTTGCAACATCA
This sequence comes from Campylorhamphus procurvoides, assembly GCA_013396655.1. Classification (NCBI taxonomy): domain Eukaryota; kingdom Metazoa; phylum Chordata; class Aves; order Passeriformes; family Dendrocolaptidae; genus Campylorhamphus; species Campylorhamphus procurvoides. Next base: position 751,670 of record WBMV01006161.1, read on the forward strand.
ATCAAAAAGGTAAAGAAAATTAGTGAAACTAAAGTTAAGATTGTCCAAAAAAGCAACCTAAGAAAGTCTAAAGATCTAAATCCTTTCCACATTAAACAGGAACAGACCCTTGATCTCATATAAACCCCAGCCATGGAAACTTTACCTTCTTCCCAGTATCCCCACTGCACTCAAGGGGAAAAAATAAAATGACAGTGTATTGTAGCTGAAAGGCCAACCTGTTTTTCACAATCCTACAATAATTTTCATGCTACATCAGGCAGGTGGCAGGGGCAGGTCCTGCCATGCCCTCCAGCACTCTCCTGGTTTCCACACGGAAGCACCAGGAGTGATGCTCACGGATTTGAGTAACCAGCAGCACTGTGTAATTTTTATCACTTTCCTCATCTCTGAGCAGTTCAGAGTCATTTCAATTGTGAACTAAACAAGCAGCTTTCTGGCTTCTATTCATCCATCCCCAGAGGCAGTTCGAGCTTGTAATTCCCAGTGGGGTTTTAAGGCACTTAGCACTTCACAGGAGGCATTTGATGGTAGTGGGTCCAATGGGTTCAGACACAGCAATCCAAATGCAGCTCTGCACTATCTCCATTTAATTCCACATCCACGTGAGCAGCACTGGCACATTCTGTGGTCAAATTCAGCAGTGGAACTATGAGAAAGGCAGAAGAACTGAAGGAAGGCTACACTCACAGGCTGCCAAAAGCAGAGGAACACCCTCTGGTAGCTAGGAAATGCTAATGAGAAATGTGGTTTCAAATCCCATTATGTGGGAAAAGCAGCAGCAACCAGATCCTCCCTAATCCAGAGGAACACTCTTAACTACAGAGCTGCAGAGCCCAGGGGTGGCAGCAGTGCCATGCCCTGGATCAAGGATAAATCCTTGGCCCAAAATACGTGGTGAGGGTGACCACAATCACCAAGGAACACTGCCCCTGTCAGGGAATACTCTGCAGGCTGGGAGCATTTCAGAAACCTCCAATCCTCCCTGGGTTTTAATCTCAGCTGAGTATTAACTAACCATAATTACTACCTACAGTGGAGGAGAGCTTTGAAATAGTATTTTGTGGGGAAGCACAGTGTTCTTCTCCTTGCCTGAGGGCAAAGACCTGTTCTCAGCTCTAGTCTCACGGATTCTGTCACCAACACTTTCCATGGGAATCCGAAGGGCAATTGGACCCCTCCCGGCTGTACACAGCTGATGTGCTGCTGCGACCTGCTATTAACCTTTCTGCCTCTCTGGGAGCAGGCTGGAGCCCACAGGCAGCACAGCAACTGCAATATTCATGGCCCTGGATGCTGCCTCTGAATGCACAAGGATGAGGGCAAGCTGCTGGTTTAGTTTGCCTCGTGCCAAAGGATGGGGAGAGCAAGGCTTGTCCCAGTGCTTCATCTATAGGAATCTCTTAAAATACCTATATTCCTGCCTCTGAGATGTTTATCTGCTGATACCACGTTAAGCACCTGAAAGCTGATGCTCCTGCATAGAATACATGAGTTTCTTTGCAATCCCATGAATACTTGGGGTCCAGGAAAAAGGTCACAGGACGAAAACTCCAGCTTAAACATAGTTCCTACTGTACACATTCAAATTCCATAATTCCTTAAAATAAAGCAAGCTGGGGTAAGCAGTAGCAAGCTCTGCATTTTAAATGCTGAGGGCCAGCACAACTAAAGCCTTAAAGCAACCTTTGTTCTGTTCCTCCCTAATCAGAACCAACGCTGCAATTATTTCCCAGCCCACGTGGCTGATCCCTGCCACTTCTGATGATGGAATCTCAGATTTAATCAATGCAACTCCTCCGTTCCTGTCAACTGGATTCTTGCAGTTCAGAACAACAAAGGTTTCTGACATGTCCCTTTTTTCTCTCCCATGCCCACCAAAAAGTTGGGGAGGGTGAAATTAGTTGTGTGCTAAGCAAAACTGTGCAGCATGAGGACAAAACACACATATTCCATAACTGCTGCTCTTCTGGAGGCTCCTTGGGAATTTTAACTCCCTTCAAAGAACACAAGACTAAGTCTTTCAGGCTTGGTTCTTCAAGTGTCTCCCTGCAGAGCCTTACAAGCTTTATTAAATATAACAATTCTTCCTTCCCTGAAGTTTCCTTCCCTTTGAAGGCACTCATCAAGTACTGAATATCTCCAGAAGCAAGAATGTATGCTGATGAAATTAACCCCCATCTTTCCTTACATGAAGAGCCTGACCCCTGGTAACTCCCACTGAGTTACAAGCTGGGATGCAACACTATAGAGGAGGATTTACCAGCAGTGGCCACAGCCATATACATGGTCTTATACATATGTATTTTCCAGCCTTAACTATTCCATGATTCTGTGACAAAAGGAGAAAAACTTAAAAACACAATGAACATTAACTCACCAGCAGAGGCAGAAACTCAAAAGCAATATCATGGTCTTTGTTCAAGTCAAATCCTTTTCTCTGTCTCTTTAACAGATGTCTGTCTAAGGTTGCTGCAAAGTCTCTGAATAAATCTCTTGGGGGAGTAAGAAGTTCATATGATCAAACTCTTTTCAAGAAAGATTTGGGCAAGGGCACATTAGAGAGCTGGGCATGGCTGTCTCAAGTTGAAGCCTTTCCTAAAAATACCACAAAGCAATGAAGTGGATCGTTGAGAAAAGAAAAATAATTTCAGATTATGAAAATTCTCCCTTTGTGTCGCTTTATGGTCCATGAACTCGCGAAAATGAATTAACCTAGTGGGTGACACCAAATGTGATCCTGCCCAGCTCGTTATGATACTGAGCTACCTCAGGCTGCAGCTGGCACTGCTGGGAGCAGGAGTGCCCTTCCACTGGGAGTGAGGGAAGGGATCAAGAGCTGCTGCTTGGCCTCACTGTAACTGGAGCAATGGACACCAACCCAGCTAGAAAGAATCCAACAAAGTGAGAGCAAAGCCAAACACACCTACTTTTAAAGGGCCCTGGAGCTGGAGACCCCCAGAACTACCCAAGATTTGAATCCTGTTCTGTTCAAGGCATTGGATTTCTCATCCATTTCTAGGGATGCAGAAGATTTCTTCAAAACAAATGCCAAACTCCATCAAAATTTTCCTTCCGAGAAAGCAGCTCTATGACCAGGAAAACCCACAGAGTCCCAAGACAAAATGGAGAAATGTTACTTTATGCTGCCTTTGTATCTCCAGTCCTGTTGCAAAACTCAGCAGGCAGCTGGTGAACCCTCAGGCTGGGCAGATGTTGGGGTCCAACTCTTGGGCTTCCCAAAAGCAGAAGGTAAAATTAAAGTTAGTTTGAACACAATGCAGAAGCAAGTTGCTTCCTCTGGCTGCATTACCAGGAACAACAACCACATCCTAAAAAACTGCATTTGTAACACAAGGAAAATAGCTCTAAAGGAATCAGAGATTTCCAATGACCACCAGTTATCCAGCCTCTAAAATACCAGGAATTGGATTTTTTTAAAAGATTGTTCTTACAACAGGGGACTTTTTGTCCCCTGACACATCTAACTCTCTACAGAAACAAAGAATCAATTTAAGATTTTGAGAATAAACGATGGTGCAATTCCATAATAATTGAACTTGATATGAAGGCAGCACTCAACAAAGCATATTTAAATAATGTCTAATTAACTATATAGCTACATTAGTAACTGTATTCAGTTTATCCAGAAATGATTAGTTCCACCAGATTTTAGAAACAGATCCGTTGGGAAAATACTTAGATTACCCATAGAGACAGACCTCCCTGAAAACCCAGGGTGTGAGAAACAAACACCGAACTTGAGAAAGCACCTCCTGGTGTTCTCTCTGTTCAGGAAAGCTTATCCTTAACATTCTGTACGTTTCCCCAGATGGGATCTAGTCTCAAAATAGCATTATACTGGGGGAAAAAATAACCCACATGTACAAGGCTTCATTTTTGAAAGTGCACTGAGATGTCTCAGGCTTAAAAATAAAGCCCATCCCTGCACTTTGCCCAGACTGTGCTGTGTTAACCTCTCCCCTGAGACAGCTGCAACACAACCAGTGCACACTCCAGTCAAGCCCTGAGGAGGAGCAGAGTAACTGGAGGGCTGCAGCAGGAGCTGCCATGGGTTATTCACTATCCCCTAATAATGAATAAACCTGCTTTATATAGCACCAGGACTGGAGTTTGCAGGCAGCTGGAGTGCCTGTTCTTGCTGAGGGGATGGTGAGGGATGAGGGGTTTGGGTCAGTGGTCCCGAGGATGAGGGATGTCCCCCTCAGTTCATCCCTCACACCTGGCATCTCTCATGCCATAATCCACGCCCTCAGGGAACCAGACTGGCACACGGAGAAGCTTTCCCTGGCAAACAGGGCTCAGGCACTCCAAGTCAGACATTACTTTTCTTCATAAATCTGAAGGGGTTACTTTAGCAATTGAAGAGCTCAAAACAGTTCACACATTCTAGAGAATTCCTGAGTTTCCTCAATTGTAATGTCAGGCAACGTTACTTAATTAAATCCTGTTAATAAAGGGTTTGTTTCTGTTTTGCCCACTAATCAACCACCTTTTTTCCCCCCCCAATAACATCTAGGAATGCTTTATCTATCTCAGGCCACTAAGGTAATTCCACAGTCTTTCACCTAGCTCTGATCTCACCTGCACAGTGCAAGAGGAGCTTTGCCACCAGCTGCAGGTGGGAAGCTCTCCCCACAGGAGATAAATCTGCAGCAACCCTGGTCACATTCCTCTCATAGCCAGCAAAAGAATAGGAACACTGGAAAAAATCCCTCATAATGTCCCCAAGTAATTATCATATTAACTGTGCTCTGTCCTGGGGGTGAATCTCTTTGTTAATACTGGCGCTTATAAATAAAGATGGAAAATTTGCTGGATCTATTTGAACAAAAGGAACTGAGTCTGATTTAGTCCCTCCTAACTGGGGAACTCGAAGTTTGCCAGGTCATGTCCCACATAACTCGGCAAGTTTTTCCCTAACAGTAAGTCTTCTACTGGAAACTTTCTCCTAGACAGTAAGAGAAGGATCTTTCTGTCCTTTTCCACTAAGCAGCACATGAATAGCCCCAGCTCTTACCCTCCTCATCTTTAAATTCCTTGGCACACACAACTGAGCTGCTCTCACTGCTGTGCCCCAACTTCCATCTGACACAAGCCTACTTTAATCACCTGCAGCTTCCCTCCAGCAGGGAAGGGGATGCCTCAAAGTATTTCAGATACTTCCCTTCTTATTCCTCCTTTTTTAACAAAAGAAACAGTGGCCACAGTTCTGGGGCTTAGCTTCCAAAAACCACTGTCCAGTGAATGGTCAGTTTGATCCCATCCTGCTAAGAGTCAGGGAAAGCTGGACACCACAAAGCCTGAGCTGTCAAGCTGCCCATGAAAGCAACTGCACTGATTTAAGTGGAACCTCAAGATGCTTTTCTGCACTGATGCAGACACTTATTAGCATATTAATTTCAAGTCAGAGCCACAGCCCTATGAAATGTGATGGTTCCAGTCACTTACACACACATTGCAAATGTAGGTCCCTCAGCTGTGCAGCCAAAGTGATGGGATTTGTATGACAGACCCACAAAAGAGCCAGGCTAAGACATTTTATCCTATTACAGCCCTACCAATGGGGAAACTTTAACAGTGTATTCTAACAGCAGTAGTAACTTCCCTGGAAGGAGAGGTGGTGTGTTTAGCACAAATGTGAGTGCACATGTTGAACTGGGTTTGATCCAATGACTCCCAAAACGTCCCTTTCTACAGGGCTTAAACATAATAACATTAATTATTACAAAAAATTGCATTGAACAAGACACCACCGAAGGGCGAGACTGAAAACATGGCTTGAGGTGAATCAAAACAATGATATGAAGAAATTCAGCCTGCAAAACTTGGTGTCTTGAAACTTGCTCTTACAAATTTCTGACCTTCCAATATCTTACCTGATTACAGGTGTTGATGTCTATCCCACTTTTCAGGTATTCCACTACTTTGTCCAGATTGCCAGCCCTGGCAGCTCGGAGAAAGCTTGCATTGCTGTCAGACTGTGAAAAGAGAAGGGAAAAAACACCTCTAATTAGTTCCTAATTAAAAGAAAGCACAGCCTCAGCACTGCTGCAAGGTTTCCACATTTTATGCTGCAGGAGAATAAAACAGTGAAAAAACCCAACTTTGCATTATATTTGCATTAATTAACATACTCACATTAGCACAAAAGGACTGCAAACCTGTCAGAGAGAGCAAAATAGGGTAATAATTGCTGAAATTCAAACCTTAGCAAGAACCAAAAAAAATGCCCTTCCATAAATCATAGTAACTGATGTTGTCAACAAGGGAGAAATAAATGCATCAGTTTGCTAGCCAGAGTTTTCTGGGGGTTACATATATATGTGTGTATATACAGTCTCTCTATATAGTTTTTATATATTATTTATAGATTCTAGACATGTTACTTTTAGATTTGTACATATATTATTCATATACCTTTCCATATGCATTCTTTTTAGCTATATGTGCTATGAGTGGGTGGCACTGCAAGTGTGGCCAACCTGAGAACAATGCAGGCTGAGCACCTAAACCCAGGATCACATAAACGTGCCCACCCCTGAACTGCCTGTACACTGAGAAGAGGTAAAAAAACCCTACAAAAGGGTGTTTCCATGTTATGGGATGCACTGCTAAACAAGGGAGTGTGAAATGCATTGGCCCTCTGGCCTTTGGCTGTGAGGATGATGTGGAATTACACGGGTTATCTGAACCACACGTGGATGAATTGGGACCAGGACTTGGTGTTCTCCTCCCAACGCCCCCAGCCTGCTCCCCACTGACTGCACCTCCCCAGCTCCAGCCCCAGGCACAGCCACCCCTTCCCTTGCCGAGAACACCCCGAGAGCCTCCCATTTGCTGCAGGCATTTATTTCAGTGCCTCAGCACGCTGCACCACCTCACTTCCCAAAGCCCAAACCCGGCCTATTTTAATCTGCAACAGATGGATGCCATCAAAGTGGTTCTCCTTACAATTGCGCCGCGTGCCAAGACAAAAATATTCCCTTTCAAATTCCTTTCAGCAAACTTCAGCATGTTTTCCACATCTTTGGCTCTCGGGAAAATGGACCTTCTCTCTAAACCAGCAGCAGGGGAAGTGGAAGGTAAGGCAGCAGAGGAATTCTGGGTGACAGAACCCTTGGATAGCTTCAGGAGCACCTGGATGAGGTTTGACTCCAGCACAGATCCTGACAGGTACCACAAAGATCTCTCTGAAAAATGGCTACGGGAACTGCACCCTCTCCTGGGATGTGGGTGTGCCCATAAAGACATAAAATTATATTTTTATGTTTAAATGTCCTTGAAAAAACAATCCAACGTGGTAAAAACACTAACCAGTATCAAGTATTTGAGCACATGAGGAGTAATCTGGACATTATGGTTGGGAATGAACAGGACACTGAAAACACTGGAAGCTCAAATCACAGCTCAGCACACACAATTATATCCCATTTGTTTCTGGCTAGGAAGATACAGGCAGTGCTTTCCAAACAGATCCTCATTTCCTTGATTCACCATTTTGTTTATCTCAAAATTAAATTACTGCACTGCACATCACTTCAAGACAATCCCCGTGCACCCGAATGTCAATCACAATGCAGAATACGAACTTCTTGTCTACACAAAGAGCAATTCAGCTACAGAACATAGAAGTTCCCATCCCAATAGCACTACTTCCATGAAATACTCAAAAGCTTTAAAGCTTAGAAATCCCACAAATTGGGAGCACTCAGACCTGTATTTCTCTCCTGGTTTGTCATCTCTAATTTTTCAGTAGGCTGTCACCATTTTGTCCTTTACCCTGTTCTTTTAAGCCTTTAAAAAGCACTTTTGTCAGTGCTACTGTCCCAGCCATTTACTCACTTTAGCACGTTACAAATTCAAATCCATTTTGACAAAATCCCCTCAACAGGCAACAGCAGCCGTTTCCTGCAGCCTTACCACGGCAGGAAATCAGCATTTTGCCTCTGTGAGCTTTTCCAATGGACTCAGTAATCTCAGAGAACGTTTAGTTTCCTTACATGTAGATTTCTAGCTGAATTCATGACGTTGTTTCAGTGACAGAGAAACTGAAGACAAACTGTCACCAAACTGTCACTTGAAGATGATTTCCCAGAACACAGAGCCAAAGTCCTTTGCACCATATGATATTTATCACATCCCCTCTCTCCTAAGTACACACCCCGAGGGAGTTTCTTTTAGGAGGTTTACACATGTAAGCAAACCATGCTCCAAAGCAAACACTCTACCAGAAGGGAAAGGAAAGGTTTACAAAAACTAATAAGCAAACAAAAAACCACAATAATTAAAAAAAAAATAAAGCCTTAAGTATACTCACAGCACGAATACAGGCATGTATTTCTAAGTACCTAGTTGTCAGACACTGCATCAGAAAACACAAGAAGTGACCACGTGAATACAGGATTAATTTTTTAAAAAGACTGCGAGGCTGTGGATTCACCTTCTCTCCTGCCAATTGCAATGCTGCAATTGAGCCTCAGTTTGAAACATGTATCCCAGGGAAGCTCGGTAATTAAATCATACATGGAAATGAGTATTTTAATCAAATAATGAGAGCCCTTCCCTTCTGGTTCCTCTACCCCAGCTCTGGCTGCCCTTCCTGTCTCATAAGGTACCACATCACATGCCTGTTTCTCCAAGGCATCTTGGAGAGAAGTGCAAAAATAAACCCTAAACCCACATGCTGTACCAAACCCAAAGGAATTTCTCCACATATTCAAATTTGCTCGTGAAAACCAGCTTCATGCATAAGGAGGAAAGGCTTCAGGAATAGGGTGCTTCAGCTTTCAGCAAAACATTATCCAAACCATCCAAATATTCACTTGAAATCATGTCTATAGAAAAACTATTCCAGCAGGTTGGGTTTTGTTTTCTTCCCCTCCAAATAAGCTGAATGGCCCCAGCCTGCCCTTAATCACCAATACTTCTGTGGGAGAACAGAGTCCAGCAACAAGGAGAACTGCTGTTAAAGTTTACTACTGAATGACAGCAAAAATAGAATTAAAACCTCAAGTCTAATAACCACACAGTAGGTTTACACCTTAATATTTGTGTTGTATGTCTGTTAAAACGTGTTTGAGTAGTACTAACCCTTTCAGCACAGGCTCTGGGATATACTGCTTTATTTTATGGAGACAAAATGTATTTAGCTGTAAGTTTGGAAGATGCTGTCCCTGATCATGAGGTGAGGTGAGGTGAGCAAAACCTGCTTTGTGTAAATCAAGAAACCGAATCCTCAGCAGCAACAAAACTTTGGTGCTAAGGTGAGTCCTGTATTATCTCTGCAGGTAAAAATCAGCATTAACACCATTTGCAAACTCCAGAGCTGTGAGGCAGTGTTTGTCCAGCAGCTGTTTCTATAATTAGCAAAATGCTGAGGGCTTTTGAACCTTCTTCTTTGTTAAAAGGTCTTAATGGACTGGTGGCTCACCATGCTCACCCATCAGGGAATGCCTGGGGGGTTGAGAACTCGAAGCAGGGAAGCTGCACCACCTAAACCCAAGTTTTCACGGCCTCTTGGTGTTATTCAGTACTTGAGGGGGGAATGAGAGGGATGTAAACATATCTATTGATTTCTTTTATTCCACACTCTCTTAAGTGTCAGTTTGTGCTCCTACCCTTGTCCTGGTTGGCTTGGTTATCCCTCTGATTTCAGGGCCCCTCTGTTCCAACCAGCCATTGTATAATTGGGTGCAACTCAATCATAAAGCAGTGCAGACCAGGTGATACCATTACTGGTCACACAGGTATTTGGGGCCACTGTGGAAGCTCCTTCCAGTCAGCTGTAAAAGATGGGAATTCAGAAATAGTGCTTTTCCTCATGGAATAGTTTCTTAAAACTTGGCAGGGAGTTTGCCAGCGGCTCACATTTTATCTGTACACTGAATTATTTTATTGTTGAGCTGGAAGTGCTGCTGATCTCCAAAGGGCATCACAGCAGAGGAGACAGCAGTGAGTGCAGGCAGGAAAAGTGGTGGTTTTTTTTTATTTTTTGTTGTTAATTAAACTCCCAGAGCAGAGTCTGAGTCTGCAGCTCTGATACACCACAATGTGAGTTAAATCTTGCACTTGCAATGGCACAGGCTCAGTAATCCAACACTGATAAATGACTTAAATGAGATAATAACAGCTATAATGGAAACATATTTTCTCAGCCTTTAATGAAATAACATTCATCTTCTGAAAGAAAATAAATACAACAGTGCTTTGCTTTCAAAGCCACTTCCTTTGCCCATAAAAATGTATGTTTTCCTCCTATTCATTTACTGGAAGCGATGAAGGAAGACAGATTAAACTGCAGATCTTGAAGAAATTTCACTATCTAAATTCCTGGATGAACAACAGGCCCAATTTTCTCATTTCAGTTTCAAAACAAGCATTTTTATCACTCAGCTTTCCCCATTCATGCCTGCACAGGCATTTCAGATCTGATTCATCCCACTCTGTACCTTTGGCTGTATAGAATTTGTTCCTAAACTGAAAAGTCCACAATTCTGAAATAGCAGCATTCACTAAACAAACATCTTGTTCCCATAATATCAATCATCTTCTTATCCAGGAAAAATTCACCACTGGGCTTACAATAACCTAATGTGTGTTAAGAGATGAGAAGGACCACCAGAGGAGCTGTGGGGTGTGAAGAGGAAGATGAACTTTCGGGGAGATCACTAGAAGTTAAATATTCAGTGCCAAGATGGAGCTAAGAGCATCTAGCAATTAATTATTTCCCATCTCAGGGGTCTGCCTCTCTAGGCTGCTGCTGATGGCTATAAATCAGAAACACAAAAGCACTCTTTTACATATATATTATGCACCTGAATAATTTAAGGTGCTTTGAGCATTTAAGCACAGAACACCAGGAAGGAGATGGAGAAGTTGGCAGTGAGCTGGGGCTGTGGCTGGAGCTGCCCTGCCCATTCTGTTACAGACTGGACATGGGCCCACGCCTTGGCATAAAGGCTAGGAGTATTTACACAGAAAATACTGTGTATTAACAAGATGTGAAATAGCTGGGAGAAAAAAGCTTTTGTGCTATACACTGCACAGGAACCAGGATTAAAAAAATCAGGGAACTCAAATCAAAACCAGTTTGCATGTATTTGAACACAGGAAGTGATGGCCTGACCTGGAAACCTGGGGCAGCACTGACTGGATTCCAAAGTGACCCTGTCACTGTGTCCCCTGCTCCTCACAGTGAGTATTGGATCTGCTAAGGGGTGTGTAGGAGCCCAAGTTAAGCAGTACCAGAGCAGGTGGGAAGAGTAATGTTGTTTGCATTTATTATACATATCAATAAAAGCTTTCTTGTGTCAGACAAAGAGGCTGCAAGCCAAAGGAGACACAGCCTGTAACAAGCTTCAAGATGTGGAGCATCCATGAGAAATTAATTTGGAAAGAGCCACTGCAAAATAGAAGTTCAGAAAATAAAACTAGGTTGAGAGATGTATGATTTACGCACATTATAAATGGCAAAGGCATTACAATTCCAACATGTTTTCATTAACCTGAATTGAAAGTCTTCTGGCAGTAATAGTAAAATTTGCATGTAATAGTTTTGTGATATTTTCATACCTTCCTACGAAGACTGTTCTCAGAAAGCTGTATTTAAAATTTAGAATTTCCTGTTGCTGCTGCCAACAAACAGAGATTTTCGAGCAGCATGAGGAGGAGAAAACTGCCCAGGAAACAGCTCTACCTGAACACCAGTTCCTGCTCCAAACTGACACAAACGAACAGTCATTAATGCTGAGGCACGCTTTAATTTTCATTAATGGAAAAGCCAGGCTTCGCCTATTCCATCTTTTGATACTGATGGGAAAATTATCAATTCCTTTGCTTTTATGCTGGTTTTTCTATTTCAACACCTTTGTCTCTTTTGCCAGCTCCTTGGAGTTCCAGAGCTCACAGGGTACCAGCCATCCAGCCACTCTTTCCTCACCCCTGGAATGCAAAAATGCCTGAGCAGTTGGGCTTTGCTTTTAACCAGGAGAAGAATAAAGGGCAATTCTGGCAAATCGCTTCAACTGTGCTTACTTTCTACCACATCTTTAGGTCTTAATGGATGTCAAACTAAGCAGATTTAAGGGAGGATTTAAACACACACTTAAGTGTGCTGCTGAATTTGGGCCAATATCAGCAAATTCAACAGCAGCAAAAGAGGGAAGAAAAAACCACTGTAAAAATCAGCCCTTCCTTGAGCCAAGAAGCAAAAGCCTTGTGTAAACCCTCTGTGATCCTGGGCTGTCTCAGAGGGGTCCTCCCACTCCCTTCACTAACTTGCCATACTGGCCTGGTTGCTGACTGGGAGAACTGGGGCAAAACTCCAGTTTTCTATGAAAAAACCCCACCAGAATAAAAGCTTTGCCCAGCTGCATGTCCCTTCCAAGGGCAGTATTTGAAATGACACAAGTTCCTTTAGTCTATACAGATCTTAAAATACAAAGCAACATCAGCAATGGGGTTCTAATGCAGGACAGCACATCAGTACCAGCAGAACTTCAGGCCTGTGTAATCCCTGATGTCCCCCTGGGCTATTCGTGTTCTCAAAAACAAACATTTTGGTACAAGTCCCAGCTTGGAAACAATGTGCGTGAGTCTGAAAAACAGAATCTCAAAAGGGCCTGGAAAACATAACCTGGATACTTAAAAAAGAAGGGGGAAAACCCCAAATAAAACACCAACAACAACAGAAACAAAAACAAAACCAGAAAACTGAACCCCAACAACTTAAAAACAACAAACCAAACCCCAAAGGATTTGGATTTCAAGAATAACAGATTTTCCCATAGTCTCAGTGATCTTCATGTCTTTTACTAAGACTTTTTAAATGCTCTGAAAAATGGAAATGGATAATCCTGTTTTTTAACAGGAGTATTTCCTGTGCTGGAATTTGAGTGGCAGTATCATTTAGTCATTTCCTGACACAGCAAGGGTTTGGGGTATGTTCAAGAGAGCCACTGGATGGGTCTTGCTTCTCCTACTAGACACACACGTTTACTGAAGCCTCCTAAATACTGACATGGAACCAAGATTTCCACTGCAAGAACTGAGTAATATTCAAGGAAGGAGAAATATTTAGGCTCCTCTGGCTACCATATATCGAGATGCTGGTAACAACTGTAGAACTTGGCAGGCACCTCAGGGGTTTCCATGGCAAGTTTCCATTACTGATGATGTTCCCAAAGAGAGGGAATAATGCTAGGACACCTCTAGAAGAATTAGGATGCCATTCCAAGCGTATCTAGCAGTATAATAACTAGGCTTAACAAAAATCCAGCCTGTAAGTGAAGTTTATGATGGACTGCTGACAGACAATTCTATCCCTCTCCATTTTTCCACTCCCTGTGGTCCAAGAGCCATTTCCTGACAGCAGCAATGTGCAAACACCACCCGTGCTGAAGAGCCAAGCTGCTGTCCTGCCCCCAGCACCATTAACCGATCGCCCATTGATTCCAGCTTGCTGCTCCCACAGACCAGGAAAAACAATTCCATGGTGCTGTGGGATGGACTGAAATAGATGCAAACAAATGGGTGTTACTGAAACACAGGAGTCTCTAATTCAATGCCAGCAGCTCATTCACAGAGTTCTTACTTGTACAGAAAGGCAAAATGGGCACTGAAAGAATAAATGAATTCTGTAAATGAAGGATCCTGAGATCCTGGGCCTAAATCTCAAACAGTTCAGCTCAGGGCAGCAGAGAGAGAAAGAGTTCCATCTAACTTCACCTGCATAAATGCAGCAACAAATTCCACATTGCCAAATCCACCGAGAGGGAAAATCCCTCTGAGTGCTGCAGTAGGAGCCTGGAATGATCCTGTCCTGAAATTCAGCCCCAGGCAGCCTGAAACACCTGGGCCTGAAGCAGCAGATTGCACTGGATTTTAGCTTAGAGAAGATGTGATTAGCAAAGCAGTTTTGCCATGGGAGTTGGCTGAAAAGGAGCTGAATTGTTCAGAACCTGTATCCGGTACAGGACTCCTGGAGTCACCACCTTCTCTTGGTGTGGCAACCCTTTCTAATGAGTCAAGACAGGCAGCACAGCAGAGGGAATGGACAGCTGACAGGGTCTTGTGCTGGATACCAGATTCCTGTCTGGGAAAAGTCATAGATGTACAACTTCTCCCTGCAGGACAAAACTTTGATGATATTTCTGACTTACAGACGCCTCTTTTTCTTACAACCTTTTTTGTGTGGAATCACAGGCATGGTGAGAGGTTGTGAACCTTTTCAAGGTAATAGAGGAATTTTCCTTTGTAATCCACCAAGCATTATAATGTCCGAATCAAGACAGACATTCTAAAGAAAAGTGGCCAGTCCCTACCAGAGCCATATAAAGCCAAGCTCTTATGATTAAACACATCAAAGACATGATCAAAGCGCCTGTTCTCTGCCTGCTACGAAAAGCTGTGTAGGCTGAATGAAAAGTATCCAGAAAAAGGAAAAAAATAAGCAGGAAGAAACCCCCTCAAAGATCACATGCTGCTCAATCCTGCCTCCTTAAAAACCTGACCTTATGCCGAAGGGCAGCTCCCAGACTGTACGTGCAGGGAGAACTCCCTCACAGCTTGCTCATTTGTGTCACAGGGGACTTCCAGAGTTTAATTTCACCCTTTAGCTCAAAGAAAGTTTTATTTCAGAGGGTTTGGAGCTAGGTGATCTTTAAGGCGCCTTCCAACCCAAACCATTCTGTGATTCCATGAATGGCGGGTCCAGCTGTACTGTCAGTGAAACACAGTCAAACTGGCCAAAAAAATCCTGCCAAACAAATTTCCTACCAGAAAAGCAAGGCAGCATCAAAAGTGTTTTCTGGGACCATGCAGAACTCCCTGGGAGCTGCTGCTGGGAATGCCTCCGGTCTCCTCCTCCCCCATGACAGCTGGAACTCAGCTCACCTACACTCCTACCTGCACTGCAGTAATTCAGGCATGTGCCAAGCACAGTACAGACCTGAGAACAATTCTATTACAGATAAATAACAGAGAACATAAGGTTTGGATATACTGACATTGAAGGTTTTCTGACCTTCCTGTTCTGCCAGAAGCTCTGACACTATATCCTTTCATTGCCAATTTTGAATGAGATAACCATTAACAACTAATTTCCCACACAGAGGAAGGGGGAAAAGAAAAAAAAAAAAAGGAAAAAAGGGGAAAAGAGGCACTTCAATTGCCACAGACACAATACATGTATTCATCTTGATGATTTTCTTCTGGCTTGCAGAGCAAATGCTGACATTATCACCATCAACATGACCCCCCTGCCTTTGCCTGGTCCCACTCCCTGTAACCCTCATCTGCATTAGGATCTGTGGGGCTCTGCCTCAGCTGCAAATACAGAAAATAATGTCATGTACCACACAGACAACAGCCTAAAAATGAGTTACTGAGTTCAGGTTTGGAGAATGATCCACCCAAGATGATCCCCAGCAGTTGTGCAGACCCAGCTAACTGCTTACATCCATTCACTGAAGGGCTCATCTCACCCACGGGCTTCTCTGTCCACATCCCTAAACCTTGTGGTAGCTGACAATGCTTTGAAGTGCCTGCACAGCTCAGTGACAGCTGCTTTTTAATAACAGGCACCACAGCAGAGCCAAGCTTCAACATGGACATGTTTAGCAGCTCTCCCAGCACTGCAAGCCCTCAAACGAGGCTCTGAGCAGAGAGATCCTTTTCAAATCTCACAGGCACAACCCTCACTTTTCACTCTGACTCCTGGTTTCTTCAGCCAGCACTTACCAGGGCTTCGGGATCTTTGCTTTCTTCACTGTTGAATCCATAATAGTCGGGGGTTTTATCCAAATCCTGTAAGTTCCCTTGTGCTCTGAGACCCTTCTCTGAGTGACACGACTGGCAGAGTGGAGCATTGCCCATATCAGTTCTGCTGCCCAGCCCAGGCAGGGGATCACCCTCACCCCGCAGAGGGTGCCCAGCGGTCCCCAGGGGCAGCTGACCAGCCAGGAGGAGGGTCCCAGGCTGTGCTTCCCGAGCCCTGCCGTGCGGCAGAGAACCCGAAACCCCGGCAAGTGCGGGCAGCGCTCGGTGACCATTTCCAATTCAGGCGCTGCCCGGCTATTTTTACACCTACCAGGCCAGCTATGCATGTCAATGGCGTGGGGTGGGCTGGGGGCCGGCTCTGCAGCACGGAAAGTTAAAGTCCCACCGGGTGGAATGCTCTGCACACACGGCTTATTGAGTTACCCAGCCGCGTGCCTTCCACTGCTTTGATTTTTGCCCTGCCGCGCTCAGCCTCGCCGAGTTTACACCAAGAGCTGAATTTCGGAACGTTGCTAATGCCTGCAGAGCTCCTGACTCAAAAATATGATTAATTCCAGCTATTTGATACTTACAAACCAAGGCAAAACGGATGAGCAGAGATTTCATCCCTGCGATTCACATGGTATGTTCATGTAGCTAATAACTGTGATGGGCTTGCCTTGGATTGATATGCCCCCCGGGTATGATTTCAGATGAGCTCAAATGTATCCAAGAAGGACAAAAGCTGATGCTAGATCGCTTTCACTCTTGTCTCTGTCATGTTTGATCTTGTTTCAGGGTTCTGCTGTTGGTTTGGTTTAGGGTTAGTCTTAATTTTTTAGCTACAATAGTGATTTAAAAAACAAAACAAAAGCAATAAGCAAAACTCCCATCAGGACTGAGAATACGGACATTCCCTCTGGGTTGGAATTAGTTGTCATGACTGCACCCATTGGGACAAAAATAATTTTGAAGGCTGCATGTTAGAATCCACCCATTACCCTAGCAGAGGCTCACTGCAGAATTTAAAAACTCCGAAGCAAAAAGAAGTTGGCTGAGAAATAATTAGCAGTTTCCCAATGCTTCAGGACCAGCTGGAGGCAGTGGGGACAGACTACAGGTACCAGAGCCCTGCAGAATATACCACAGTGCACACCAAACCCCTAAGGGGAGCAGGGCATGTATTTGAAAACTGAAGCCCCCAAATTCCTCAGAAACAAAGAGATGCTCAAAGAACTGCAGCAGCTAACCAACACTTCTCTCTTTGGGGTTTCAATCCATCGCCAATACAGCAACACCCGTCAGCAGGCACTGCCCGTGGCAGCCTATTGACTTGCCCCCAGTTACCCTGCCCAGCAGCACCAGTCACCATCCATGATCCAAGGGGCTGAGCCCTCCCCAGCCCCCTGTTCAGGGTTATTGATGGGCACAGGGTTCTCTTTTGTGTTAATTACTGTGAGGGAGATTTAAACTGGCTCTATCATTTTCCCTTGCTGATGGGAATGCCTCAGGTTCTGTGATGTGTAACAAGCATGGATACATGCCCAGCATACACATGCACAGAACAGTTCAATTCATTGCCATTCTTATTTTTTAACATTTTTGCCAGCAACTGGCAAACGTTTCAGAAATGCCCGTGCAAGGCTCACCTGCCTGCAGTGACCTGACACTGATTTCCTTCAGCTCTTCCCAAGCATTACCCCATGGCAGTAGTAAGGTGTGTACAGTAATAAGGTGTGTACACACTCCCACAACTCCTTCACATAGTTATAAAAATAAAAGGACGCAAAAAGGCATCCCACCAAATGCTTGACTCCACCAAAGTTCACACAACCAGAGCTCCAGCACTAACTGGAACTGAAAATCCTTGGAGAGCGAGCTGTTCAGTGTGAAATGAAGTTACTGCAAAGGCCAGCAGTGAGGCAAGGCACCACTCGCGAGGAAAGGGTGAGTAACACGCATTCCTGGGAAATAATGCCTGCAGAAAGCAACAATCTGGGCAGCCATCAGAGGGAAAGCAGTGGAGGAGCTCTCTGCCAGAGCCTTTCAACAATATTACTGTTGTTTGCCCAAATGGCTCAAAGTCGTTAGGGCAAATTACTCAGAAAACAAACACGTTCATATTTTGCCAGACTTTGTATGGGCATCGTATCCTAACAAAGTCTATGTCTCATGGTGTGGGGTTCAAAGCCCTTGTGGAGGAACATGCTGCCACATCTCTGTAATTCCCATGCTCTCTGCTGTGTTGTCTGGGCTGCAAACCCCTTCCAGCAGGCAGCAGGGCAGAAAGCAAACACAAAGGCACGGCTTGGAAGCCAGGAGCTCACAGCAGAGCACCTCAGTGCCCCTCTCTGTGAGGGAGAGTCAGAGCCTGCTCTGCCACACTGCCAGAATTGCCCCAAAGGCTCCTCACAGGGGAGCAGAGCCTTCTAAAGAACCTCCTGTGGGTACTTCCCTAAATCCACTGGTTTCCCATGCTTTAACACGTACCCTCTCCTCCTGACTCCAAACCTTAATTACTCCCTTAACCAGAAAGCCTTCAGGAACACTTCACAAGGTGCCTGTACGAAGAGCAGAGTGTCTCACATACTAGCACTGATGTTAGGACAGGGTCCCTCTTGTATCCCAAAAAGGGGCAAACATTCTGATTTCAACCCTAAAGTCTCTGTAGGCCTGCAGCAGTTATGGTCACCACCCTTAGAGCAACACAAACCCACAGAGCCCTCAGCACACTTCTGGGAATTGCATCTTTTCCAAAGGCTGTTGTAGTAAATGGCATCAGGGTTAAATGCTCTGAGTTTGCTACTACTGACCATGAAGAAAAAAACAACAACATTGTGGTACAAACCCACTGGTTTGGAGAGACTTGCAAAATCCAAACCCAGACCTCAAAGACTGACAAGTGAGAAGCAGTGAAACCAAAGCTGTAAGCTGATCTCCCAGGGAGAGATTTCATTTGACGGGATCCCATTCCACAGTCCAGGAATAAGCTGGACCAGGAGTAGAGACAGCCACATGCACCCAGGTAGGCAGCAACAAAAGCAGGACTGCACTGTTTCCGTGAAAAATGCTTCTTGATTTTTTTCTGCCATTATTATTAAAGCTTAGCTTGCCCATGGATGCTTCAATTATGCTCTACCATAGTTAAAACAACAATTCAGCAGCTGCGATAATAGCACTTAGTGCTGCAAAATAAATACAGAAAGGAAAAGATGAAGGAAGAGAGAAAGAGTTCAAAGCATCAAGACAACTACAGATATTAGTGACATAAACCCCCCATACTTATTACTGTCAAATCTTTCTCCAAAGAGCCATTTCCCATGACACTTTCATAGTTAAACACAGTAATTAAAAAAAAAAAGAAGAGAGACTGCACTGGGATCCTCATATTTCTAGGAGATTTCCCAGATTTTGAAGCAATTCCTAAATGCAAAGTCTTTCACTCTCGGGGGATTGTTCCATGGGAAGGTCAAGTACAACATGGCTGACTTGCTGCTGACAATTATTTTGGATCAGACCTTGAGCTCAGGCACAGCATAAACTGATGATTCATGCCTTTATATCATTTATGCCCCCCCTTTGTGTTTTACAGTAGTGACACTGATGCAATCACTATTTCCCCAAAATTCAGCTTTTTCTCCCTTCTGGTCACAGAGACCACAAGGAGCAATCCCCAAAGCCCAAACACTTTCTGAAGGGGCAGCTGTCTGCTCCAGAAGGCCTAGCAGCAAATCCTCTCCAGCTTCAATAATTTGAGTGCAATCAATTGCAAAAATCTATTTGGAGCCATTTTGAAGAGGGCTCACTCTGCTTTTGATGGTGAATCATTGAGCACATTAAGCCTAACGATCCTCTCTGGACAGCCCTTAATCCAAGTGGCACCATATATACTGTGATCACTCTGAGACCCAGCAAAGAGATAACCTGGGGTTTAATCCATGCAGCTACAGCCTCTTCAGGCTCAGGTGTGACAGAGTTGGGAAGAGACTGTTTCATGGATAGGGAAGGAGAGGGTGAAAACAACAACCCCACTTTTCCTGGAGATGCCCTCACAGGCACAGCAGTTGATGTATCACGTATTTTCCTCATTAAAATCCCAGTCAATGTTTCTTTCCTCTCCCAGTCCTGCTTCCATCTCATCAGCAAAGTAAGACATGTGTTAACACCCAGCACTGAATGGCATGGGGGAACTATTACAGGGATTGCAGATGTTTTTATATCCCCCTGTGGCAGCAGGCTCTAAATGGTACCTATTTGCCTAAATCTAAACCAGATTGCTGGCCCTTGATTAGCCCTAATTTTCGTTCCTTAACACGGACAGGATACTAATCCTGTAGGGTATTGGGAAGCCACCACATTCTGAATTTGGAATATCAAGTAAGGCCTCAATCCTCTTCTCCAAGCTAATCATCCCACTTCCCTTCTGGACACAGGAGCAGGAGCTCACTGCTGACTCCAAAAAATCCCAATCTCATCAGTCCTTGTTGCTCAAATACACAAGTTTCTCAAGTTTTAACTTCTGTTTGATTTCTTACAAATTTGATACAACTTGCAAAACCAAAAAATGCCTCCTTTCATATAAAATCAGTTGGGGGGGATATATATTTCATATATAACATATAAAAGATAGTATGCCATATATGTGTGTATATACCTATATGGATACAATATCCACAATAAAGTTTTCCACATGTTGCATCTTTTGCTTTACTGTAGTTTAAAAGAATCAATTAATTCAATGAGGAATGAAAGATAAAAATGTTAAATATGTAATTTTGCCTTTGCAAAGGAGCTTGCCATTCAGTGGCATTCACCAAAATTGACTTGCCAAACATTTATTAAAGTCTAAATGTTTTCCTGTCTAAAAGTCAATGTCCTCTTACTTTTTGTTTAGGCAGGAGGAATATCTGCAATGCTGGTAATGGGAATCCAAAGGTTAATCAATTATAATAAACCAGAGCAAAACAGCAATGTGAAACAGAGAGAAAGGGAACTCCTTTGCTCTGAGACTGAATATCCTGGTCTTAAACTGGTAAGTCACTCACAGTCTGACAGATGCAAAATGTCATGCCTGGTAATTCAAAGCTATATGGTCCTATCAGGCCTTTTGTGCAACTAAGGATAAGATCTTGTTTTTAAAATGCTTTTAAAAAAGGCATTTTTTATTTTAATATGCAATAAATCCTGAAGTGGCACCCATGTAAAGGTATTGTTTGTAAACCCTGCTTGAAATTATGGGTAGAAAAAATACCCTGCTGTCTGAGCAGCAGGTACTGCCTGGGTGCATGTTCCTCTAAGGGAAAGGAGCAGACTCAGGCCTTCAACCCCAGAGAAACGCTCCAAGAAATTTATAACAGAATACAAAAACACAGGTTTCAGGGTCACCCATGGGATGAAGTATAAAAAAACAAAGAGCATCAGATGTAATGGAAATGCAATGTTTGTTTCCCCATTCCTGTATTTGTCAGTTAAAAGGGGAAAACCAGCATATTCTTAAGGGAGACTCAAAGAATGATACAATTTTGTACCCCTCTGATACTATCTTTTCCTCCCCCATTATATTAGTGGCTGCTGCAATAGTACATCATTAATGGTAAATAATCCAAAATGGTACATTTACAGGTCCCTAAGTGAAAATCCACAGTTTGTTTACTCAGTTTCTATTTTATTTTGTACCCTGGGCCTGTCTGTTACCTCAGGGCCCATTAATAGCAACTGTTGTTTCTAAGAGATGCGTTTAATCTGGGTAAGAAAAGACTTATATCTTGAATATTAAGCTATTTGTTTTAGTAAATTGCTTTTTATGACTAAACTGGAATCATAAAGAGAGTACCAGTGGCACTGAAAGGAAACTAAGGCTAATCCCCCCAGTTCACTCACCAGTATGAGTCAATGCACCACAGATGCAAACACACACCCAATACACCTGTACTGATGTCTAAAGCAGCCTGGCTGTGCAAAGTGCACTTCCACTGAGCTGAACTACAGCCATAAAGCCATCATTTTTCTGTTCTGGAGTATTAGAGCTCGTGTTTTATGTGCTCAAGTAATGGCACCAACAGCTGCTTGCAAAAACAAAGCAGAAAGCAGCATTACTGACTACAGGGCTCTGGCTGTAACAAGGCTTGGGTGCAGATCAGGAGACACCCCTTTCAGAGCCTGCAAGAAAGAGTGAGTCATGCAAGGCAAAGTTCTGTGCTGGATTCATCACATGTCAACAAACAGGACTTGAAAGCTCGGGTTTGTATCACTCCTGTCTCATACTGTGCCTTTGCCCACACTGAAGGAGTTGCAGGAGATGATAAATAAAAGATGACAATCTTCCATAAGCAATTCTCTACGATCAAAAGGGTTCTAACGGAGCACAATCAGGAATTTTTGTTTCTGAAAGCAAGCAATTTGTGCCTTATAGTTACATAAATCACCCAAACGAGGGCCAGAATAGCATGAAAAACAAATAAGTCTGCTGAGCAACTGACTGAACTTTCATTACTGCACCATACATACATTCTAAAGAGACATTTTGAGATCTTGTGATTGAAAATGCATCTTCACTTCATTTATCAGCTAGTTAAGACTTGCCACGCAAGGAAAAAACCAAACCACCTCCATGTAGTTAAGAGAAACATAAAAGGACATGGGGAAGAGCACATCAGCTCTAACTAAGTCTGCATCCAAGACATTCTGCGCTAATTCTGAATTATGCATCTATTAGAAACTGTGAGATCACAAACAACTGACAGCAGACAAAGCAAGTGTTTGTGCCCTGCAGTCTCTCAGGACTATTACATCCAGCAGCACCTATAAATTAAACAGAGCCAAGGATGACAAAACTGAGGAGTTTATTCCCAGCTAAATCCTAAGAATGCTGCAAAACTTTCCTCAGCAGCCATTCCTAACTCATGGTGCTGCAAAATGCACAGTATTAATGGTGCACGTCCTGTGGCTGTTTAACATGAGGCCAAATAACCAAGGTTTTAAGATTGAGTTGCATTCTGAGGAAACCCTTAGCCATGACCACTCCCCCCAACTCCAATGCAGACAGAGCCCGAGTAGGGAGCTACCAACTGGGACAGAGCTGTATAAAACTGCAATCACATGCAGCAAATAAATTAATATATTTCCAATTAGGTAATAGGCAGGATCAGAAATAGATCCCCCATTACCTGTTGCCCTTCCTTTCAGAGAGGATCACTTCTTCCCACAACCAGCCTGAGTAGGGAATTCCCACAGGGCATCTTTATTTATCAACAGAAAAAGTACTGCTAAACTGCTCCTTAAGCTGTACTACAGTAAATAAAACATTTTAAAAGCACAGAGAAGAAGAACCAAGATTCTCATCTCATTGGAAACAACTCCCTAGTTTGTGGAATACGGCACCAACTTTCTCCTTCCTATGGCACCTGTACCTTCAGGAACTCAATCCAGGTGACATTTCAGAACAAAAGCAAAATGTGCTCTTTATTTGAGATCTAAATGGCTATAAATCAATAGTATGACCATTTAATTCAACACTGATAAAGTGAAACAGTAGATGTAACTATTTCAGCCTGAGGTCATGAAGATCACTGGCAAAGCCCCACACCCCAGGTCTCCATCAGCTGGACTACAATTCCCACTGGAATCTGTAGTTTATATTCAGGAGTCAAAATAATAGGGAAAAATAAAAGGAATTTTTTTAAGCCAACCCCCCCAGGTAAGTAAAAGTACATCTATTAAATGATACTCTAAACCAAAGTAATTCTGTATAATAAAACACTTGAGGAGGTCAAGGGAATAGCAGGCGAAAGAGCTCAGATTCCATGTAAGAGTTGTGAAAAGTCCTGCTGCATTCAATGTGACAAAAGAAATCCCTTATCACTGGAAGGATGGCTCATTTATGGGAGGATCAACACCTCGGACAGGGAAGCAGCTGCCTGATTAAATGAGTATTTGGTTATTCTTAACCACTCTCCACCACTTCCCTGGGCAGCCTCCTCCAGGGCTGGACAAGCCCCACACATGGCAAAACTAATAATCACTGCCCACCACCTCCAACGTGCTGCAATGTCTTTGCGCAGCAGAAAAACTCCTATTTTTAAATTTAACACTTGCACAAATACCTGAGGAAAAGTCACTGAAGCCCTAAAGCAACATCTAAGAAGGGAAGACAGTTGTTCATGCTCTGATCCTGTTTTCCACTGACAACAGGGGTCTCCCATCCCCACAAAACTCTAAGGGGATTAAAGGACCATCAAGTTTTCCCTCCAATGCCATTTGTGACTTTCCAGCCCTTTCTGCTCCTCTAATTATTCTAATCATTATTTTTAGAAAGGTATCAAATTTATGAATAGTTCAGAACACCAAAGCTCTCCTTGTGTCAACAGTATGAATGGGTCACAGAATATAGGACTTATGTAAAGAACATTTTGGAACTAAAGGTATATTTGCGTGACATTCTTTTCCACCACCAATAATCTCCCAGAGCAATATCACAAAAACTAGACACATGTTCCAAAATTACATTGGAAAATATAAAGCACTAAGATGGTTATGCAATAGGAGGTGAATTATCTCCCATGAAATCATCTGGAAAAAATCCCAAATCTCTTAAAATCATTGACAAATCTTTCAGGGATTTCAATGACTTAAGATAATATATACTGTTATAAAACCAAGTGTTCCCTTATAACCTTTAATTACAGTTCCCTGTCTGTAAATTACCCTTGTCCATCTCAAACACCTTTTTCAGAAGGAGCGTGGTTCCTCTCAAGCTTTCTGGTTTTGTAACACTAATTTTTTCATATTACAGTTGGTTAAAAAAAAGGATCAAATACCCTTCCTATATTTCAGGCTTCTGGACCAATAGTCATTACTCCAACTATGTAAAGACTACAAAATAATGATGGTTTTTTGCTC
The DNA here is from genome assembly GCA_013396655.1 of Campylorhamphus procurvoides. Classification (NCBI taxonomy): domain Eukaryota; kingdom Metazoa; phylum Chordata; class Aves; order Passeriformes; family Dendrocolaptidae; genus Campylorhamphus; species Campylorhamphus procurvoides. The sequence continues at coordinate 776,348 of WBMV01006161.1, forward strand.
AAAATAAAGGAACACGAGCTGCTAAATTCAGTCATGTGACTTACAAAATGGCTCAACTGAGCTAAAGGGAAAACTGATGTTAATTAACTTTTTTTACTCTCTGCATATTGATGGGCTGCAGTAATACCTGTGCTCCTCCTAGACTGCCCTCTGAGAATTCCCTTCTTTCCTGTGCTTTAAAGCATTTCCAAGCCCTGCTAAGAGCAGGCACATGCTGGGGTTGGTGGCAGAGCTCTGTGCCACAGTTAAATGCCGCAGGGATGAATATTCCCAGTACCTGGAAGGGACACAGGAGCGCCACACTGGGTGGACTGGCCCTCAGCTCTGCAAGGAGCCACAGGCCACCTTCCCTCCTGCTGGAACCCCATCTCCACCACCAGACCCCACAGCTAACAGGGTGGTGCCAGGCTTCCTTCGAAACCCAGGGACCACAGCCAAGCACGTACTTTCTTCAGCCTGGGAGGACTCGTGCTGCAATGCAGAGCTGGCTCTGGGCTCGCCTATTAATTATTTCTCATTTCACTCGGTTGGGAAAGCTTTTCCTGGGCCTCATCACTCACCAGGCTAATACCCTGCACCACTTGAGGGAAGCAGCTCTATTGAAGCACCTCTATCCCAGAACAGGAGGAGTTAGTAAATACATTATTAGCTACCTTTCAGACAATGCTGCAGGCTTTGTGCTGCCCCCTTGACAATGAAGAGAAGGGGATAAAACACAACTTGGGGGATTTTTCACCACGCTACCACCAGCCCTGGTGCAGAGGCCCTTGGCTGGAGCTGCCATTTGCCAGGCAGGTTGGTCTGTGGGGGTGGCTGGATTCTCCCCAGCAAACACAGCAGCAGCACACAGAATATAGCACACATCTCAGCTAGTTGCTATGGAGTCTCCGTGCATTTCTTCAGGAAAACATTGCTGTGATACAACAGTTGCTACTGCCGCTGACCAGACAAAATAACTTTCTTTTTATTTTAAAACATCTAAATCACTTTTTGTCTCCAGCAAATGTCCTTTTGTAGAATGAATCCATGCCTGTGAAAGCCACCCTGTTCTGCACACCGCAGCTTAGCATGCCAGTGTGAGGCTCACATCAGCATTTCAGATTTTACTCAATTCCTCCTGCAAAGTCATGTCACTACCAAAACACATTCAAACATCTCTTTTCCACAAGCAATGCGAAGAGAAAAAGGCATCACTTGGAAATGACTGGTTTTTCTCTTGCTGTTACATAAAGTTTTGAGCTTTTAATTTATTCGGTGCAAGAACGTTATTTCAATAACACGGGGTAACAGCTTCACAACAGGTAGGGTTAGATGGGACATTGGGAAGGAACTGTCCCTGTGACGGTGGGCAGGCCCTGGCACAGGTTGGGCAGAGAAGCTGTGGCTGCCCCTGGATCCCTGAAGTGTCCAAGGCCTGGCTGGACAGGGTTTGGAGCAACCTGGGCTATGGAAGGTGTCCCTGCCCATGGCAGGGGGTGGCACTGGAGAAGCTTTAAGGTCCTTTCTAACCCAAACCAGTCTGTGATGCTCTGACTTCCAAGAGGAACTAAACAAGTCTAATATTAAATCTGTGGAGAGCCTGAAACAGAGCTAATTTACACTGTTGCCTGACTAAGCTGAGTGGAATTGAGTCTCCCTGGGCTGCAAATGTGGATGACTGCACCAGTTCCTTTCCCCCGGGCAGCTCTGAAGTCCAGCAGCACCTTCATCAGCAAAAATAGAAGGAAAATACTTGCTGAGCATAACTGTTCTCTGTAGAGTAACAGGCCCAGCTGGGAAATCTTGGTTACTGCCTCTTCCTGCTCCAGCAGCAAGACATGACCAACATGGTGCATGAGATCCCTTTCCTCCCTTCCTTTACAGGGAAATGAAGCAGGGGAGCAGGTAGGCTCCAGAGGGTCCAGCCACTCCCAGTAAATCATGGCCTGAGCAGGAGGCACAAACCTTTTGTGTGCTCCAGTCTCTTGTTGCACTGTCAGCTTCACTGGCTTTGAGCAGTGACATGTCCCTGTTGGACACCCTGGCACAGCACAGGCCAGAAGTGGTCAATAATTAAAACTGAGCTTAAATTATTCAACCTAAAACACCCTCGAAAAAGGCTTGTCATTATGGTTCTATCAGCTGAAATCATTTCCTAGCAGCCTGGGGAAATAAGAGCTGCACCCATTCCAGGTGAATGCCACTTCTCAATGCTGCCTGTATTTACATACGGGAACAAGGAGACAGCAGGTCTAAACTACAAGGCAAAAAGAAATCCACAGCCTTCTTTAGGTCACATACAAGAACAGCATCACATCAATGTTCTCTAAATATGAAACACAGGAGTTTTCCTGACTTGATCCAGACCATTAGTCTCACTGGACTGTTTCAGGGCACACACAAACAGGGTGACTTTTTAAACCTAGTGTTACTGCCCTCCCCTTTCTCTTGCTGTTCATTCTTAGCCTCCCTTCATCAAAAGGGTTTTGCTGCAGGACAAACAGCTCACCTTAAGTAGAAGGGTTCCTAAAAGTGTACTCTCAAACACACCCAGGCTCAGTTCCCTAAAACTGTCTCTTTTCTGAAGCCTTAAGGAACTAATGAGCCTGCAAGACTTTGGAGAGGTTAACATGCTAAATTCTTTTATTAGCATTAACAAATAGACAGTAATTGGAGACATTTCTTTTAATTGCAACCTTTGTTTGCAGTTGCCTGCAAAAGGGCAGCCACCAATTAATCCACTTTGATCCCCGTGGGGAAGGTCCAGCACAGAGTGCCAACCCTGAAAAATTATGAGCAAAACACTCAAACTATCTACAACATAAGGAACTTTTTTTCAAAATTACCAAGAGAAAACCTCTGAACAGTCAAACCTGTCAGCACCTTGTGAGGAGCCAACTCTGTGAAGCATCTGAAATTCATTTAATTACATTGGACAGATTTCAGTAATTCATATTATGTGCTGCAATACTGTATATAATTGTATATACAGTATATATATTGTATATAATAGTGGGGAATATCTACTCCTACCTGGACAGCTCCATGGATTGATCAAGAAAAAAGTACTGATTTTTGCTGTCTCAGGCTAAAGGATTACTAACAGGCTGCTAACAGGCACATGCATCAAGATGTAGTTATGCATAAAAGAGCTCATCATACATTCCAACAAAACTACCAGTGCCACAGCGACTGCACCAAACGAATCACTTGGGATTGATGAAGAGAATAGGAATTACTTCTTAAAAGACTTTCAGTAATAGGTACATTCTCAGAAAGTAACACAAATGTGTTTTGTGAGCAGCAAGTCAAGTCAATAAAGTATGAAGGTCCACTGGGACTGCCAGCTGCAGGATTTGCACCATCCAGGGAAGGAAGTGTTGCCTGAAGGGCAGCACTCCCGCCCTTATGGACACACTGGCTGCTCTATACATTGGCCAATACGTACACAGGGCACGGCTCCAGACTTCACCATTCAGCTAGGAACTCACAGTGCTCATATGCCACTGGCTGCTTCAGGTGCCAAACTTCCCCCAGGAGCGCAAGGGAAAAGCCTGAGGGACTAAGCACACCAGCCAGGTTCCTAAAAGCTTGACACTTCCCAGATGAACATCTGACATCTACATTAAATGGTCATTTTTCAGAACTGCTTAACACAAAGCTGCCCAAACATCACCTAATAATTCTTCAGTGGTGCAGGAAATATCATGAATTTAAAGGAAGTAAGACATTTGATGAGGAGGTAAACAAAACCATCCCAAAAGCCATGGAAGTTTATCAGGGATAATCTCCTTCAATGGGTAAATGTTCTCTCAATCTCTTCACTCATTCATGGTTCCTGACAAGTTAAATGTACAGAGACAGGAGAGGTGGACAGTCACCCTAGGCAGGTGCTGACATTTCTCCTCTCTCATGTTTGCTCTTTTTAAAGTTCTTTTTACTGAAATAAGAGTGAGAGATGGGAACTTTGGCATTGTGGACACTTTGTGGAAACAATCACATAATGAGTCAATCCAGCCATAAACCCCAACGTGCCCATCACTGCAGTGGGTTGTACCAAGCAAGCTTTACCATGCAAAGGGATTGAGCATTCCAGGAACAGTTTCCTCCTCCTAAATACAGCATTTCACATGACAGAGTCAAGAGACCCCATCAGTATTTTCTCCAGTATCCCATATACTAAATAATTCATTTAAGCCTGCAAAGAGGCATATTCACCCTCAAAACCAAAAACACACTGAGGTAAGTGATCTGTCTTGAAATACTGCCTACATGTGATTTATGAAGACTGAATAAATCTTGCCTTTCAAAAATTACCAAGGAAATAAATTTAAAGCACCACATATAAATCACGGTATGGTTAGACGACAATATAAAGGGGAGCATATTTAAACTTGTAGTGGAAAATTGCTCCTTTCCCATCAGAAGTAAGGGAATGGGAGATCATCAATCTTTAGTACAAACCCTGGCTTGTTTCATTCCAGAACATTGTGTATTTGCTGCCACGCACATCACCCCTCAGACAGGACATGGATAAAATGAAGCAGCAAGTCCCAACCTATTCTGAAATGCAACGTCATCTAAAGAAGCTCCATTTCACCAGGAAGCAAACAGCAGGGTATCCTTTTCATGCCCAGAAATATCTACATGAGGAAAACGTAAGTTTGAGATATGGGAGGTAAATGCTCAAAGGGCACCAGGAATAGGCACCTCCTACGCAACCACTCCATTACAAAGCACCAAGAAGACTTTCCTTTTGTGGCTGGAGAGACATTTGAAACATCTAGAAATCCTACTGAATCACAGAAACGTTTGCCAAGGCAAGGAACACTACACTGAATGGATCAGATGCATTCAGTGCTAAAGAAAGAACAGTGGGTTAAAGCTGCAATGAACCCTGAAAGCTTCAACATACACAGGTCAAACAGTGAGAGACAGACAGAGACCTGCTTTCCTTTCCTTGGCCTGATATCAACTCCGTGATGATCCTGCAGCAGGTTCACACCAGGGGGGATAGTTTGGTATCCATGGACAAACACAGGAGTGACCAAGAGTGAACAACTGGGGTTCCAAGTGACCTCCTCCTCCTTGAGATGCCTTTTTCCAGCATGCCCCAACTCATTAATTCCTCCACATCCTCCTTCCTCACTGAACTCTGTCCCATTCCAACCTACTTAAAAACACTAAATAAACACCCACTTACTGCTAGTAGAGACCACAGCTCAAACTCTGCCCTCATCACTGATGGTAAAAAGGTAACAGAATCAGCTTACCCCATTTGTAACATTCAAAAGGTATTTTCTTTGGCAGCAAACCCAATTTTTATAACAGCTTTGTTTTTCTTTGGGATTTTATTTATGGGGGTTTTCTAAAATCTTTCCAACACTTGTCACATGCAGTGACAGGAAGCTCTGTCTGCTTTGAAAAGTACTTTGGACAGGGAAAGGCAAGTGTGTGTTACCCAGAGCCAGGGGCTAGGCAGCTGGATCCCCAGGCTGTAATTCCAGCTTTGCTGCTGACTCAGGGAGTGACCGCACTGTAATCGCTCCTGTTCCCTCTCCTCGCTCTGCAAAGGGTGAGCCACAGTCAGCTCCCTCAAAAGACACCAAGAGGCAAGTGGAGCTGGGCCTTGTATATTCTGCATTTGGGTACAGTGGAATTAATCATGCCTAAATGTCAGTGAAATTCACATACTCAAACTGCTCAACTCCTAGGTTAGTGCCTGGCTGTTAATGCCCTTGGTACATTTGGGGATCCATGCAATTATTCAGACTGTTGGGGGATTTTTTGTTTACATGAATGTGTTTAGATTAGTATCTGTTTCTCCACACTGCAAGAAAAGATGTCCTGCACAAAGGTAAAAATTCCCATTTGATTACAAGGTGAGGAGAGCTGCCTCTTGACAATTAGTTTTTAAAATCAACTGAGTCAATATCAAAAGGAAGGTCTTCGGCCTGCAAACTCCTTTTCTCATTTTTTGGGTATGGAGTAAGTCTGTTCACCTATAAGGAATTGCTAAGGATGGTAAGGAGACCATCCGAGCAAGATTGCTGCTGTGCCTGCCCCCAGCTCTGCCCATGGCCAGGGAGCTGTTCCAGCCCAGAGCCATGTCAGGCAGCAGGCAGGATGGCATTTAGGAACATTCTGGTCCTACCCAAGCAGCACAGAAGCTGCAGCCACGGTGTGTGGTGCCGCTGCCAAGACAGGTGATCATCACACTGCAAAACACCACGAAGGAAAACAACTCAGGAGAAGAGGCAGAGCCACAAAGAGCCCACGCCCTGCAGCAGCCCTGGCAGCTCAGAGAAGCACGGGATGGTAGCAAAAGATGCCCAAACATCCTGGCAGAGTGGAAAAGCTAAAGTCACGGCCCTTCGTTATCCTCTTTTGCATAATCAGGATGTTCCAGGGACACAGAACAAGTTTCCATCACAAGGCCAAAGGAGTGCTTCATGCACACAGCACATACTAGTACACGGCATGTATCCAAATGAGGATTTGAAAAGACAGTCCACAACACCTGACATATTCCCCCTCTCACTATCCATCTATAGACAAAATGGATCTCCATTGTACTGAAAATCCACTCCCTGCAACACAAGAGCTTTCAAACAAATCACAAAGCCAGGACCATATTCCCCCCATGCAAGAAGAGTTTAAGTGCTGAGAGCAATGAAAAAAATATTCATTTGCATTTTGCCTCTCATGCACCTGCCCCTACAACTTGTTCTTAGTCTCCGTTTTCCAAGGAACCCAACAAAAACTGGGAGGGCTCTGCACCTACTAGGAGATAATCCCATTCCATAGTAGAACAGTTTATTGTTCTTCAAGAACTTAAGCGACATATTTAAAAGTATTTATATCTCACAGACATATATATATATATCACTTAAACTGATGAATAAAAACATTACAGTACATACAATACATATTCAATATTTGGGTTATTCTGTGTGTTTGATGGGTGTGCACACACATCCGTGGGTCTGATCTCCTGCACGCCCTGTGCTGTGCTCAGCAGCAGCACGTATACACACAGACACAACAAACTCATCCCTGTGCTGCTGTGCGTCTCCTGCAGCAGGAGCAAGAGGGAAAAGCCCAGCCCAACCCACCCCCAGCCACGTGAAGGCAACTTTACGGTGCAGCCAGACACTTGTTTATGTAACAGCGAGGTACAGCCGCAGTAGGACGGAGCCAGGAGCAGGGGCTGAATATTAAAAAGAAAGTAACACACACAACGCTGAGGTGTTCTCCATGTTTTCTAAGCCACGACCACTGGAGATCCCTGGATCTGAAAATCTGATTAGGAGCCTGCAGCACCACGCATGATTACTAACACGGATGCGGCCTGAGCCTGCCTGCGTGCAGTCAGGGATATGCAGCTCTCTGGGAAAAGAGAGAGCAGAAGGGGCACTATTAATTCTAACCAGCTTTAATTAAAGTAGCCAAGCAGGCATTGGAATCAAACACGTTACTGAAATAGGATTTGTGAAAATCAGGAAAAACAGCACGCACTGTGACGAAGTAACTGAGGTGGGTGCTGGGCAAACATGGAAAAAGCCCTTCCAGCAAGGACATCCAAACATGAAACACATCTTTTTAAGACAGGCCATTTTGCAAAGGATTCCACAATCAAAAATGTAATCACAAAAACTACCTTATGCTGCAATGTCCCATTTAAGGGATTAGGAGAGTAATCACAATCTGCCCCAAGCAGCTCTGCCCTGCATCCAGGCACTGCATACATTGGAAATGACATTGCTGTTTTGATACAGAGCATTTGGATGTGACTTAATGAACTCTGCAAAGTGAGCCTTTGAAAAGTCACAGAGATCACACCCAAAGGTCCCAAAGGCATCAAATGACCTCAGTCATTTTATTTAAGCAGTGCAGTTCAGAATGTAAAAATCCATAAGACTGAATATAAAATGAATTCAAAATTTCCAGGTATGCCAAGAGAGCAGATGGCTTCTGAATCCTAGAGATCTGCCAAAAGGATCTGTAAATTCAAGTGTTACATGGCTGGATTCTCTGCTTTTCTTTTTACAGAGATCTGTATTTACATGCAATGCAGCAGAAAAGAAAAAATAGAAAAAGGACAGATTATGCCTTTTGACATTATTCCTTCTAGAGAAATTTATGAAGAATGGATAAAAACACAGTGTCAGGGAATGAGTTAACAGATATGACAAGACAGAGTCCAGAGATGGGAGGAAAGAAATAGCAATGAGGAGACATTAACACAGGCACTCTCAATGTAACACAGTCCTCAAGCTAAGCTTAACAGAACCTTCAGATTTTTACTATTTTTTCCACTCCTGTATATTTTTTGTGCCCTTGGACTATGGAGTGATCTGGCAAACAAATCATGTCTATTGATTTTTTAATTCTTCTTTATTTTTTTACCCTATGGCAATGGGAGTTGTCATTCCCCCTTTCCAACACAGAAGGCAAACAACCATTGATTACAGATCAGGAGAGGCCTCCCCAGAATGTGAACCACCTAAACAGAGATGCCTTAATAGAATCAGTGCCTCCAGCAGCAGCAGCAGCAGCCGCCAAGCCGGCAGATTGCAGCCCTGAGTGCCAGGCCCTCCCCCGACAGATACACCTGCAGTGTGCGGTGTCAACGCACTGAATCACGGCGCCAGCCCAGAACCCCCAGGGACACCCAAAAACTGCAGCACGGCTCCACCCCGAGACAGGTCCTGCAGGCAGCCCTGAGCGCTGCCGGCGGGTGGGAAGGGGAGCTGGGGCAAAATACTGGGAAGAAATAGAGAAATGCACCTTCCCACTGCAAAGCGCCAGCACGGCCACCTCCCTCCCTGACAACTCCTTGGAACGGCAGGGATGGGAGGCAGCTCCGGCGCTTTGGGGGATGCAGGGAAGGCGGCAGTGCTGCCGTGCCATCTTTGTGGGCAGGGTTCCTGGGTGGCTGTGGGCTGCCATGGCTGGCAGCACTTGAATCTCTCTGCAGATGGGCTGAGTCCACAGCGGGACTCAGAAGGGACAGGCAGGGATGCAAAAGGGAGATGTGGTAGGAAAGGTTCCGGAGAATGAAGGGGCGAGCATTACACATGGCAATGAGCACCTGCGAAGTGCTGCAGAGAGGCAGGAAGGGTGGGGGAGAAAAGGAGAAGAGGGCCGGTTTTCCCCTCATACCTTGCGTTTCCGATCAGCCCTAGAGATTTTCCGCTGCCTTTTCCTCTCCTTCTCAAGGTTCCTCTCCCTCTCTTCGAGTTCAGACTCTCGAACTTTTTTAATGGAAGCGGCTGCGTGAGCCATTTTGGCGAGGCAAACCCCAGCTCCAAGGAAGCCGTTCCCACCACACGCCGATATCCAGGTGATTTATATTTATCTTTTCCCCCCGTAAGGGCAGTGGCTGCGAGGCAGAACTTCCCGGCGTAATCCACTGTTCCTCCTTCGGCAGCCCAGGAAAGGTCAGGGCTCCGCTCCAGCCTCTGCAGCACCCATGGCTCGGGAGCGTGGGTGAGATGTGCCCAGATGTGGCCGCAGCCACACAGCCCACGGGGACAGGGAGCGGCTGGGAAACACCTCCGAGCAGCAGGGAAGCCCTTCAGCTCGGCTGCGGGAGAAGGCGGGCTTCAGACTTAGCTGGGGAGGGGGAAGGCGGAAAAAAAAGGAAGCGAAAAATCGGCCTTTAAACAGCCATCACCCAAGTGGGAAGGTCTTTCGGGATTCCTCCAGAGAGGCTGCGTCTCCTGGCTAGGAGGAAGGCTCCACTTCAGCATCCCCGGCAGCTCCTCACATACCGCCTTTACGCAGGGTGAGAAGAAAATGGTGCAGTCTTAGGGACTTGCTGCTGCTGCGACCGTCTGTGCCGGAGCCCGCCCTGCCGCTCCTCCCGATCTGCCCCCGCTGCCGGGTCGGTCGATGGGAAGGCTGGAAGGAGATGTGCCGGGCTGGCAGAGCCCCGGCCGAGCCTGCTCACCTGCAGGCAGCACCGAGAGCCGCCTGGCAAGGGCTGGCAGCGCTCAAGAGCTCATTGTGCCTGCCCGCAGCCACGTGAGGCTGCACCAGGAGAGCCGCATTCAGCGCGAACCAGGCGCAGCGAGGAGGGGGAAGCACCGCCGTAATCCGGGCTCAGCTCCACCGAAGCCAAAATAATAACACCGAGGGTGCTATTTATTATTATCCAACCCCAAACGCTGCCCTCAGCTGCGTCTAAGACAACTTAAAGGCCTGCATTAAAGATGGAGAACAGCCATAGCTGTGGACCAAGAGAGATCAAAAAAGACAGCAACAATATGTTGTTACTTAGTGTCCCCCTCCTCCTTTCCAAATATCATTTGGGTTTGGGACACTAATTTCTAGCATTAATATCAGAGACAGATGGGTCTGTCATTCCCTCATTGCTTATCCCCCTGCTAAAGCAGCACATCAAAGTTCTACTCCCTCCTCCCTGGGTAACTTATCCCTATCAGCATCAAGCATTTATTCCCCAAAATAGGATGTGGGAAGATAGAAAGAGCCTTTGCGTTAGTCGCTGGCAGACAGCTGATATCACATTTCAGCTCCCTCCAGCATCATTGCTCTGGCCTCTTCCAGGCATGTCCTGAGGGAGCAGAGCTGTCTGCATCCCTGGCTGGCCACCCCAGAGACACAGGAGCTCACTGACAGCAGCGCTCAACCCCACCAAACCAAAGACACAACTCCCTTAGCCGGGTTTCCCTCTGCAATGTATCCCTTGACTCCAGGCCCAGTTTTGCTGGATGGCCCCTAAAGGCCAGCACCACAGATTGCTGTGTAACACAGCACCACCACACCAGTGACAGACATCCCGGGAGGTCTTCATGTGACACCAGCTCACAGACCAGCCCTAGTCCCCCACCTCACGTTACAGTGGTCCCCACAGAACTTGCTTTCAGTTCACATGGACCAGGACTATTTATTACTACCACAGAACTAATCCTCATTGATGACTTCTGTTGGCACTATTAGGTTTCACTTTCAGAATCTCATACACCAAATTTTCACAAGGGAATACATATGGAAACTACAAAGCACTATAAAAGCATCTTTGAAACAGGGATCTGCTCTGTGTTTGCACCACTGATCTGTGCATTCAATCAAAAATACGTTTCTCTGCTGGAGGGAGGCATGGGAGGAAGCAGGGTAGGCAGTGCCAGCCAAGCTTTTTCTGGCTCCTCCATAGGTACACTCTCATTTTCTCCCAATTGTGAGAAACTAGGCTACACAGAGCTCACGGCTAAACACAAGGAGTAGCTGCAGCAACAGCCACCAGCAAGGTGAGACAGGTCCAGGCAGTTAGAGGGATAAAATAAAGGGGGAAACTGGAATCTTTTACAGGACTGAGGCATGCCTTGTCCTCTTAACATTGCACGAGCCTCACCTGTAAACATGAAATTAATAGCTGGTAGTCTAGAACTCAACCTTCCTAATACCTTCCCAACCTTTATGTGGGATCTTACACAGGAAATTTGAAAATAAGACCCAATCGCAGGTCACCACACTTGAAAAATCCTTATCTTAGGATTTCCCCAAATCACAGTTGAAGATCTCCTTAACCCACTAAATGCTTAAATCCTGATACAAGGTGCACACAGTAGGGTTTGATACACAAGAGGGTTTATAGCAATCATTATTATTAAGCAATTTGTTATCCACTGATGATTGATATGTGCAGGCTCATCAGCTCAGTATCAAACCATTTTTCTTTCAGAAAACTCGCTTAAAAGTTAAAAAAGGACTTGATGTACTTTGTAACCCAGGTTACACAAGAGAAAAACATCAGACACTGGCACTGAACAACTGGTGCCAAGTGAGACAAAATGAAACAGCAAATATTGTTTGTAAGATTACTGCTGAAGAAGAACTGCGGGTCAGCTCTGTGAATTCACTATTATGTTCCATAAACATTTGCTACCTAACCTCAAAGAGACAGAAAAATACTTCTTCAGTGTGTGGCAAAAAAAATAAGTGACTTTCAATAGATTATTTTGGAAAGAACATATTCAGTCTGGGGAGAAGAACATAAAGTATGTATCACTTAATGTTTGACACAGCTTATGTCCCTGCAGGAAGCAAGTGCTGTTTTAAGACAGATTTTCCTAAAAAAAGTAGAAAAGGGCTTGTCATCGCATTGTGTATTTAGATTTAACAAAAAGAAATCCTGCAGACATCAGTCTGAAGATTACATTTGGAAGCAAAAATGGAGCCTGAGCAATTTCCCCCTAAACATAGCAAATGTATTGTGGAGCTGCTCCATGAGAACAGCAGAACATGCAGCGCTGCTGCCACAAACGGTGTGTGGGAGCGCAGTGGCAGAGTGGGCAGATGCACAATAACACAAGAAGAACACAGTTCCAGAAAAAGGGTGGGTTTTCTCTGAAAAGCATGTGTCACCACCAGCTCTGAATGTAGAAAGACAGAACTCGTGAGATTCAACAAATTCCCACTTGGGATAATAAAGCTTGTAAGACTTCAGCCTCCAGGGTTTGCTGTCCAGGCTGCCCCAGCAGCTGAGACACTCAGCTCCTGCACTGCAGTGCTGCAACAGCCACAGCTGTGACCAGCACTGGGCTTCCCTCCCAGCTCCCAGGTAGGCAGACAAGATTTCCTGAGCAAATCAGCACTTTCAGTCTATGAAAACCAAGAGTAACTGAGTACCAGAAGAGAGGATGTAAACAAGTGATTATCTTGCCTGAAGCACATCCACAGAGCCTCACATCCTCTGTGAGGCTCTCTCACAGAGATGAGCCTCCACATAAATCATGTGGGCAGTGCAAATACAAAGTTAAAACCAAGCCCGGAAACCATGCCAAGGAAGTGTGACTCAAATCTCTTCCCAAAGGTACAAAAAAATGGCAGGCAGGGATGGAGTGGGAAAAGCCTCTCATGCTTTGAAGCTGGAATGGAGACTGCTCTCGCCAGTTCTAAGCTCTAGCACATTCAGGAAACAGCCTGGAAATCAAAACTGGTTTCAAACAGATAAAAAGCAGACAGGGCTGTCCCAGGCAATAGTTTGGCCAGAATTAAAGCTGGGCAACTCAACTTTTTGTCTAGTGCTGCAGAAAACCCTTCTGCACAAGGCAAATCACAATTCCATAGGGAATTAGGCTCCCTCCAAAGCAATGCACTGCCACACTTATATGTGATACCCAACAGGTACATGCATGAGGTATTTCATAAATAACAACCACCAGCTCTGTCCCTGCAAACTGTGCCCTGATGAAACTTTTCCTCCTTGCTGAGAGGCAGGGCAGGTTAGACCAGGCTTGGAGATGTGCACGCAGAGGTGCTGGTGGCCTGGACACCGGAGAGCCCTGGCTTGTGGAATTATCACCTCCACCCACAGCACGGATGTCCACCTCCCCTCAGCTGCTATTCCAGCCAGCCTAAATACCTGACCAAGGCACCCCGTCAGGAAGCTCTTCTCTCAACACCTCCTCTTGAGGGATGTGGATGGAAGTGACAGTATTTTTGATAGGCACAAAAATATTTGTAGTGCCAGAGCAGGGTAACAATGTACTTAATTCAACTATTTAAAATTATTCAGATGGATTGTGCATATTAGCATATTCAGCCATTTCAGTATCTACAGAATTACACAGTCCTGCAAAAGAAGGAAAGCAATCCTTGGGGAACATAAAAGCACAAAGCTAACAATGGAAGCACAGGTTACAGTTACAAATTGCCTCCTGTCTCACTCACTGTTTAATCCATACTCTTGTTTATTAGTCACACACGGTAGCAACTGTCCTAATTCTAGAGGTACAATAACCCTGGAAGCAAGTTACTAATCACACATCCAATACTGGATAGGTTTAATTTTATATTTCCCAACAGAAAAAAAATTAACATTTTAAAAAAAAAAAAAAAAAGGCTCTACAATTTCTCATTCTTATGTCACTACGTGAAGACAGCGTGTTCCCAAAAGTTGCAGGCTGGAAATTAGTGTCACTGAACTGGAACTGAGAAGAAAATACGTGAAACTATGTTGTGGCTTTTCTCTGTATCTTGAGGATATTTGTTTTATTAACTAAAAAGCAGCAATACAAAACAAGAAATGAAAAGGGGCAAGTTGGGGTGCAGACAGACCTAAATCAGAGCAGTCTTAACATCTTTCTTTTCTGTTAGACCACCTGGATATAAATCACAGCTCTGACATCTTAATGGTCAGCACAACACACACTGCAGGTGCAGCAATACTTGCAATACCACATCCTCCCTCGCACAGCAGGTTCTGTCTCAAACGTGTGCAGTTCAACACTGACAAACTCTAAATGCAATCAATAATTACCCCAGGAAAAAGAGAAAGCTAATGCTTAGCTACCTTCATCTTGGGAGAGTTAATGAAAATATTCATCTGTTCTTATAAAATTAATTTTTCCTATATTATGAAGAAAGTGACTTATACGTTCGTAAGGACGTAAGAGCAATCACTGTGGCATGAGACCAAAGTCTTCTGGCTCCAGCAGTGGCCTAAAATCTGATATCTAGCAAAGGACCAAACATGGATGATAATTTCAAGTACTCCCCCAGCTTCTGATCATTTCAGGCTGCTGGGGAGCTGTGCCAGGCCCTTCCCTTTGTGTAGCCATCCTCACAGGCTGTTTTCCATGAACCTGTGCAGCCTCTCTCTGACCATTTCTGAGTTTCCAGCATCCATACATATTAAGGCCGAGTTGTACAGCTCAACTGCACATGCAAAGTGCCACTGTCACAAGTGAGTGCTTACAGCCCAGACAAGATACAGTAAGTGCCATTAGAGAATCCTGAGAGCCCTCACAGCCACTGTCAGTGTCCAAGCTGTGCCATGGGAAAGCAAGACTTCCCACATCTTTCCAAACACCAAGAACAGGATGGGGAAAGGCTCTTCAGAGAGTCCTGCCTCCAGTTCAAATACCCCAGTTATGAAGTAAAGATATCCCAGCTGCGTCCAGGTTGTCAATTCAAGAAGCATATTTATTTCATCAGAATCCTAGATAAACTAGAGAGAGATATTTCTGGCAAGAGTGCCCATCCTGTGGTTTTCCAGTGCCCACTAAGTTGCATTAACTCCCAGTATCGCTCCACTTAGTTTTCATATTGACTGGAAATATTGACATCTCATGTATTTTAACTAAGTCAAACAGGGCCTCACACTAGCTCACTAAGGGCAACAGCAGACATTTTATTGATGTCAATGGACTTCAGAACAGGACATTGATCATCTACTTCAACACTGAAATGTGCCTTCTCATCTTCCTTCCTGCCCTACCTGCTTCCATCTTTAATTACTGTGTTCTGATCTCGTGAAGATCTAAATGCAAAGAAGGAGCCAGGGGATCATCCTGAAGGTGCTGCAGACCTGCCAGGTCTGATTCCCAGGTGTGCACTGTGTTCCTCAGGCTCCCTGCACTTACATCTGCTGGATCTGCTGAAGAGGGGCAGGGCCCCACCTTCTGCAGGTGCAGTTTGCCAACCTGACCTCTGCTCTGCTGACAACACAAGGAGGGTCACCCACAGCCAAGAGCAGGGCAGCTTGTTGGGGTCTGCATTCACCCTGCTGCTCCCCAGCTACCACCTGCTGTCATGGACAAGTGGTCCGACAGCCTGAGGGAACGCTCCTCCCCTAATCCTGACACAGGGCATATTCCAAGCTTAAGGGTAATTACCCAGGAAAAAGTCACAAAAAACAAGTTATATACTGAAAGGCACTGCCACACATTTCACTTGTGTCCCTGATAGGTCAGTCCTACTGCTTGTGATTTTAAAGTCCTCTTACTTGTTTTCCCAAAAACCAGGGGAGTTTGCCAGTGAGCTGCCTGAGGCATCAAAAGGAGGGCTCTTCATTCTAACCCCACTGACCTACCAGCTCTAAGAGTTCATTCCACTCAGAAGTGATCCTGTTACAATAATGTGGCTGGCCTACTGTGTTGTATGGTGTGTAACCCATTTAACAGGAACACCTGTTGATCTGGGAACAGAATTCTGTTCTCTCAAAGCCAACAGCACGATGTAAATAAAAATAACTTCACAATTTATAATGGTATGAAAAATAATTATGGCTGGGCAGCAAGAGCTTATGACAGGAAAACTGACTTGTTTGCCAGAGTGCTGGAAGCCTGTAAACCAGTGTGACCCAGATCTCATCCACTTTAAATCCCTTCAGTTGCAACCTAGATGGTGCACATAATCAGCTCTGCTTAAGCATCCTTGCTGTTACGTGTAAGAGTGTCCCTGCACCTCACAGCGGGACCAGGTCACACGGGTTCACATCTGAATAGGGTCGATCTACCCTGAATTCAAACGTTGTGTCCATTGTGATCCAAACAAAGGCTTGAGGGATTGTTACTTGTACAAATATTACTGTGGATGCACGTACGTTAGTATATTAATCCTGTATAGGTATGTGCGTATGTAGCAGTTTGACCCACAAAATGAGCCCTCCCAAATTACAGGTGACCTAGAAAATAAGCAATCGTATTTCACAAGTTTGTTTCAGTTTGCAGAGTACAGAACAAAAGTATGACCATGTCATGCAGCTTTATATTTACATAATTTACAAAAATATATACTATTTACAGGCATATATTATGTATATGGTACCTAAATGGCATTTGTATCACTGATGTACCATCAGCACTAATGATATGGTTTGATTTCACCTACCCACCTGTAATCAGGCTCAGAGCCTGATTGTTTAGGGCACAATAGTGGATGCCAAAAATAACCACTCATAATTAAGATTCTAACTACACAATTTCTAAAATGCATTAAAGTACCAGCACACATTAGTCTAGTTTACCTGCTATAAAGTACATGATGCTATTTCCCTTCTCTTTTGTTGTTTGTTGTAATAAAAACAGGGTCAAATAACACATTGCTTCACAGAATACCTATGGCAGAGAGGTGTATCACTTAATACGTCTTTCAAGCACATTTTCCCACTGCTTATAACAAGAGAAGACCTGTCTGCTACTTGTTAAAAAACACAGAGGATACATTTTTATGCTAAGGATTCTTCAAGAGCTCTAAGAGACTATTTTTAGATGTTCCCTGAATTAGCAACACTGTTAAACACATTAACATATTGAACTCTTTTCCTAAGCTAGATGTTTTTCACCATTTCCTCACCAAGGAAAGAGAGAGAGATTCCTTTCCTTTCGGATTCTGTCCCCCGACTCAAGTAAATTCAGTGGTCCCAGTGCCTGACCAAACCAATCCAGAGATAGCCTATGGAGCACTGAATCCCATATACACGGCCAAACAGGGTGTTATTTGTCAGGGACAGCAAAAGGACGTAAGGCACTCTCTGCAGAGCGAACCCCAAGGCCGAGATGTTCGCGCTGCCCGCGGTAGCCCGTGCAGAGGTGTCCCGGTGTGCCCGGGGATCCCAGACGGGTGCTCAGGACCCTGGAGAGCGCCCGGCCATCACCATCACCCTGGAGAGCGCCCGCGGCAGGCAGGGAACGCGCACAGCGCAAACCCGGGGTGGGGCTGGCTGGGGACACACCCTGGTGCCCCTCTGCAGCCGCGGGCAAGGCGGGTTCCACCATCCCAGCCAGCCAGAGCTGCTCCCCGCGGCACACGCCTGGCTGTGTGGGAAACATGGAGGCGAGGGGAGCGCAGTCAGGGATGTGTTTCCCACCGGGAGCACGGATGGAAAACGATCCCCCTCTTCTGGTCAAGCAGTGCTAAGGCAGCCAAGGATTCACGTTTCACAGAATCACAGTCACAGAGTGGTTTGGATCTAGAAGGGACTTTAAAGACCGTCTAGTTCCAAGCCCCTGACACCTCCCACTACCCCAAGTTGCTTCAAATCCTGCCCAACCTGGCCTTGGACACTTCCAGGGCTGGGGCAGCCGCAGCCTCTCTGCCCAACCTGTGCCAGCGCCTGCCCACCCTCACAGGGAAGAATTTCTTCCTAATAGCTAGTCCAAACCTACACTTTTAACAATTTAAAGCCACTGACCCTTGCTCCAGCCCAACATGCCCTTGTCCCAAGTCCCTCCCAGCTCTCTCGGAGCCCTCTAGGCACTGGAAGGGGCTCTAAGGTCTCCCTGAAGCCTTCTCTTCTCCAGGCTGAACAGTTCCAAGTATCTGAACCTGCCTCCATAGCAGAGGTGTGAACACCTTCATGGCCCTCCTCTAGACCTACTCCAAGAGGTCACTCCTGTGCTAGGACCCTCAGAGCTGGATGCAGTGCTCCAGGTGGAGTCTCATAACAGTGGAGTAGAGGGGCAGAATCACCTGCCCTGACCTGCAGGCCACGCTTCTGATACAGCCCAACAGTTATTTCACTATCAAAGCAGCCCAAGCACAGTGTCTTGGGAAGGTTAAAACTCTGCTCTAGGGTAAGACTGAACAGGATGCTCCTTGTATCACATACACTGAGACATCCTTGGTGGCCCAAAGACACAGACTGCCAGGGAATTTCTACAGGAAGCACCTGAGAAGATCTAAACACCCCTATGGCAGCACAAATAAAGAAACTTTTTCCTTATGTGACAGATGAAGTGAAAAAGCCAGGTCTGAACACCAAACTCAGCAACAGGCCCTGAGCTACATTCTTCAGTAAGAATTCTTCACTGCCAGGTGACCTTTCAGAAGCATTTCATAACCTATTACAAATATCTTTTCTCAGTCGCATCAATTTTAAAAGTCATTTTTGAGTCAGCTAAATACATAGATTCCTTGGAAGTCATAGGGAATGTAGCTTAGTGTCTTTTTATAACTTAAAAAAATTACATAGAACTCAATTTCAAAACACTAGCTTTTTCCTTGTCCTTCCTAAAAGTAGTACTGCACCAAGTTTTATCTGTTAGCTTCTAGACCTGTGTTTATGGAGCTAAATATAATGAAGAACTTCTCAAAGACACCTAAAAAGAGGTGTATTTGATGAACAGCATTTTCTTTCACTGTGAACTCACTGGGTAAAAGAGCTTGTCCATACCAGTACACCTTCAGTTATGTAAAACAAGGCATTCTCCAGGACCAAGAGATGTGTCTGACACACAAAAGGGCATATATGGCCATGTATTTGTTCCTGAAGTGCCTTCAATTTCCACTAATTCCTGTGGAGGATGAGGATGAAGAATTTGGCTTCTCAAACAACTCACAGGAATAGGTCCCAATTCATGGAACAAAGGCAGCGCTCTGTCCACATTAATCATCTTTAATTTAAAAAACTATCTTTCTAACAGGAACAACTTCTGAAAAATACTTTGTGACTTCTTGGGAGCCTTGGGAATAAAGACCTTACAAAAAGGGAACTGTCTGAACCACTTTCCCCACGAACCTCTTGCTATTATGGAGATTTGAAAATGCACTGCAGAGATCATTACCAAAAACATGTCCTTGCAAAAACACACAGCAACCTGACATGCCTGATGTAACTGGGAGCATTAGTGCAACTCAGCTGAGTTCATCTATTGATCCCCCCTGACTATCACTACATACTTAGTGATTTAACATTTCACCACGACAACAGCATTAAAACAATGAATAAAGACTCTGGGAATTCACCCATTTCCTCACCCTTACTGTGAAAGTCACAAATGGGATGCTCTTGCTTAGACATCTGGGTGATCGTGGTCAAGGTGAAAGGGACCTGAGGTGGGAATGGACTGGAAACATTTGTGCACCAATCCAAGCAAAGCTGGCCCTCAGCTGGCAGAGCAGCTCAGGTTTGAGCTGGTCATACCAGTTGGTACACAGGCAGCAAAAGGGCAGGTGATTCATTCGCGGGGGTTAAGGCTGTGCTCTGCACTGGAAAGGGATAAAGGCAGCAAATACAGACTTAATATTGAAAAGGAAGCCAGAAAGAACTGCAAATGCCTTGGTCTACATCAAAAACATACTTCATCCCAGGCTTTCCCTCAATTTATCATCCTTGAGCTCTTGCAAAGAGCAAAACAAGCTTGTATCTCCACAACAGCCAGCTCGGGATTACAGGGAGTGTTTTAAGTCCACTCTGCCCTGTTCATGCTCCTGGAGCACCTGTGAGGAGAGTGTGGAACAGAGTAATCCTTCCTCCTGTACAGAGCTGCCAGAACGAGAACTCCTTTCAAGACAGGGAATTCCTTTTAAGACACACACCATCCTCTGATGGCACTGACAATTACATAGGATGAGTTTCACAGCAGGAGGTAACTGGCCTGTGTGTAAAAGGCAAAAGCTGGACTTTCCAGCAAGAGATAATGAAGACAAACACTTTAGCACATCCCTGGGGATGTGAGAAACCTGGATTTAGAATCCCAGGTGTCCTATCACCTCAATGAATGAATGGCCCAATTAAAACACTATTATTTATGTAAAGTAGAACAACTCCAAAAAAAGGAGGAACAGCCTAGTCTGGCACTAATACATTCATTTGGGACTTCAGAAAGCCCTCTGAATCCAAGTAATCTCCAAGCAAAGCCTTAACACCAGTTCTTGACAGAGATTTGACACCATGGAATGGTGAAGACCATCGAAGTACTGACTCAGCCAATGCACCCACATGGCAGACCACACTGCTCGGGTGGAAAAGTGGGAAAGGCACCTCAGCATGTTGGGCCCTCTTTTACATGGGTTAATTTGCACCCTTGTGCTCTCATGCTTCCCCAGTCTCTTGGTGCTGGCTTGAAGGGCACTGCATTGGCCACCATTCCATAATGCAGAGACATCCTGAGGTATCATCTTTTCCCTACTAAAAGAATATTTACAAACTTTTCACAGCTCCTAAACAGAACAATGGATTCCCATCTCCGTAACTGCAGCCAGCCAGCAAACAGGATCTACCAGTGCCTTCCACTCCTTCAGGTGTCCTGCCTTTTCTTTGAGGACACAAGGATGCACAGCAGAGGGCTTCCTTAATAAAAATCAGGCTTTAATCCAACATCTAAAGAGAGGGAAGGAGTGGCAGAGAGGAACTAGTATGTATTGCCTATGACATTACAGCATCTCCTTATAAAGATAAAGGAGCAAAGCTGAACCTGGGAAGGGGGAAGAACAGTCTGCTTAATGCTGTCTTTTAATTTCCCACTAACATGTTCCACGATTATTTTCCCCAGCAGTGTGCTGCCAAAGGCTCGCGCCGTGGCCGAGCACCACACGGTGGCACTCCAGCCCCAGCAGCTGCAGATCTCCACCTGGCACAGCCTAAGCAAAAGCAGGCACTTCATCGCTGGGTGCCAAGTCAGCCTGCCTTGAACTGCATTCACAGGCTTGGATTCAGTTAATACTGTTAAGAACTTAATACAATTTAGGGGAACAAAAAGTTTTCCACTGGACAGCCGGTTTTTACTGCTTGAAATACAAAGTAAACTAGTTTTCCACTAATTTTAAACTTCTCTTGGGGAAGGGCCCTTCCAGATTGTCTGTTCCAGCGTAGCACAATGGCAATTCTGCTGGCCTGAAGCACTGCTACAACGACTCTGATCCCATCCCTCTCCCAGCATAATCCTGGCAGACAGGCACTCCCAACAAAGGCTCTCTGCTCACTCTCTCCCACCTTGGAAAGCACACGGTGCCTCCTGCTTTTTGGCACCACACTAGCTTTCCCATTTCTCCAAACTTGCTACTGTGTCTGGTTTAACACACCAAGGAGGTTACATTGCACAACCCACGATCTAACTGCACACAATACTCAGTTTCCCCAGGAGAGAGAACGGCACGTGGTTTCTCTCCTGCCGTCAGCAGAAACACACTTGGGATTTAATGCTCCCTTTCAACACACAGGAAGGGCAAATCCTTCCACTTTGAAGAGCAAAACATATTCTTTTTAGCCATCAACACAGGTGCCTTGAGAGTGGTGTTTTCCACAACCTCTTCATCTCCCAGAGGCAGAAAGAAAATTGTGCCTGGTGAGGACAGAGAGATAACCTTTGCAAAGTCTCCTGCTGGCTTTTGCTGTGTATGATCTCAGCTTAGCTGCTGCTGTGCACTCGTGCAAGGGGGCTATTTCTGAATTAATCATGCATCAAAGTGCATGTGTGTGCAGGAATAGTTGCTTCAGCTGCTGTTTTGTACAGGAGAGCATAAAAAAACCCTGATTATTGCTGTTTTGCCCTTTTAGTTTCTTCTCCCCGATTTATTTACTGTTGCTGTTTTAACCTGTTCCTATGCTTGGAAAAGGAACTTCTGCGACAAAAATACACTTGGCAGGATCCTACGTGTGGTCTCACCTCCTACGTCATCCTAAACTGCAAGGTATGTACTTAACCTTGCACCACACAGAGATGTAACCAAGGTGAGACATGTGGGGGAAGATGCAGCTGGTAGCCCGGGGGAAGAGTGAGTGGGCTGTGGAAGAAAATGGTAGGAGATGGGAAAGGATGCTAAACCCTTTTCAGGTTTAGGAGCATAAAGAGGCATGTCTACAGCCATTTTTATTGTGTGATATTTCCATCATTACAAACTCAGAAAATTTAACCCCTGAGATGGGGGAGCTGAACACTGAGTGCTCACTGTAAAAAACAAACGCCATGAGGCTCCCACTTAAAACCTAAAAAACTCCTAATTAAGACCATAATCTTTATGCAACCCCATTACACACATGTACTGTGAGATAGTCTGTAATTAAGGATCACATACTATAGATTCATGAGACCTCTGACCCCTTCAGTGAGCAGGCCCAGGCAGCACACACTTCAGAAACAGAGCTTTGAGCATTTATTTTCTGCTTGATGCTCAATGGGTGGCAGGACGACTTTCATTCTGCATGATAAACCTGATTTCTGAAGATTAAATTATTAATTCCCTCACAGGCCGTTCTATAGTTCTCTTTGTTTTATACATATCTGTAATAAGTACTAATGCATTTATTTTCAAGAACAGCTCTATGAAATAAAAGGCACTTAATCTTCAATTCACAAGGCCAAATGTATCCTCTAATTTGGGCTGCACCAACCCCAAACACTTTGAATCTTATTTTTCAGGATATCTACATTACATGTAACATTTGTATTTCCAAAGTGACATTTCTATTGACTTCATTTGCTATAATGGTGCTCAGTATTTGTACAGGTAGACCATGAATCACAAGCCAATCTGTCAAAGGAGGGCACATGTCCTTGAAAACCCAAGTTTTCCCCTGTGAGCAGCATCACATAGAAACTTTTAAGGAGAATTAAGTCAGAACCCACATCCCCAGGGCAAGGCTCAGTTTTCTAAACAGCCAGCTCTGCTCCCTTTGCTGTGATCCCACATCTGGGACATCCCATTTCCAATACAGCCGAAGCAAAAACACCACCCTCCCTTGATTATTAAAGTCACATGTGTAAAAGTCATTTATATCATCGAAAAATAGAGCACAACTCCGTTACCAGAGGTCTGCCTTAGAGAACACACACCTTATTTCTGGCACTTCCTAATCTTTATGCATAACTGTCCTCAGTCTTGCTCCTGGGAATGTCTGGATGCTCAGTAACACTCTCACACATGATACACAATGTGTCAGGCTACTGTGTCACCAGCCAGCACTAGCAGTGTCACCCTTTGCACCTGCACACAGCCTGCATACCCAAGCACTGCTGAAACATGGAATGGGATGAGACAGCTATAAAAAACCCATATGGAAAAGGAGTTACCTCCCATCAGCTAGCACCACACATAATGCCAGCTTGTCCCCTGCCTCCCAAACAAGCCCCTGGACTAAAGGGTCATCTCTTGACATGTCCTTACTCCTTCTGGCAGCCAGTGTCATCTCCCCTCTTCTACCATGCCTTATCCTTGTCACACAGCAGTATTTCCCCACGCCCCTTCTCCTAGCCTCACTCCACCCAGAGTGTCCCTGTCCTGTCCTCCCCATCGGGATTTTGCCAGATCCACCTCCCGGCAGCCCTTGGTATTCCGTAGATAATCAGAAAGCTCGGCAGCGAGCCTGCTCAGGCTCCTCCTTCCTGAACTCCACCACCTTCCCTCCTGCCGGTGGCAGGCCGCGGTGAGGTGCCCTGGGGACCGCGGCACAGCTGCCACAGTGGCGAACACATGGGGAAAAGGCAGGAGCGTGTGAGCCAAGGGCACGGCTCCCGTGGGATGGGCTGAGCGGGGATCAGCGCCGGGTGCCGGCGTGCATTCCCTGCCCGCGGTCCCTCGGCGGCATCGATACTGCAGAGAGCGCCGGTCCCCATGGCAACAGAGCCTGCGGTCCCTGCCCGGGCTGCCACGGGATGAGACAATTCCCAGGCTCACAGGACCCTGCACAGCAAATGCTCTGCTGCACCCATGTGCCACACTCCCACAAATCTGGCCAACCTGCCTCTCGCAGCAAACGCTGCCGTGGTGTGAGGAATAAGCAGGGCAGGGAGGGACTGTGGTCCAGAAGCTGGAGAGGGAAGCAGACACTTGCAGGGTATTTCTGGCTCATCTGCTGATTTGCTATTTTTCTCCAGGCAAAACATATTGAAATTCTGTAAAAATGTGTAGAGTGCTACATTCTCCGCGGTTTTGCCAAGCATTCTGATAACTTTAGCTCTGAGAGCAGATGTGTGATTATAATAATACACACAGATAACAATGCAAACCCAAAGTTCCACACACCTACCACCACAAAGNCAAGGCCAAATGTATCCTCTAATTTGGGCTGCACCAACCCCAGACACTTTGAATCTTATTTTTCAGGAGATATACATTACATGTAACATTTGTATTTCCAAAGTGACATTTCTATTGACTTCATTTGCTATAATGGTGCTCAGTATTTGTACAGGTAGACCATGAATCACAAGCCAATCTGTCAAAGGAGGGCACATGTCCTTGAAAACCCAAGTTTTCCCCTGTGAGCAGCATCACATAGAAACTTTTAAGGAGAATTAAGTCAGAACCCACATCCCCAGGGCAAGGCTCAGTTTTCTAAACAGCCAGCTCTGCTCCCTTTGCTGTGATCCCACATCTGGGACATCCCATTTCCAATACAGCCGAAGCAAAAACACCACCCTCCCTTGATTATTAAAGTCACATGTGTAAAAGTCATTTATATCATCGAAAAATAGAGCACAACTCCGTTACCAGAGGTCTGCCTTAGAGAACACACACCTTATTTCTGGCACTTCCTAATCTTTATGCATAACTGTCCTCAGTCTTGCTCCTGGGAATGTCTGGATGCTCAGTAACACTCTCACACATGATACACAATGTGTCAGGCTACTGTGTCACCAGCCAGCACTAGCAGTGTCACCCTTTGCACCTGCACACAGCCTGCATACCCAAGCACTGCTGAAACATGGAATGGGATGAGACAGCTATAAAAAACCCATATGGAAAAGGAGTTACCTCCCATCAGCTAGCACCACACATAATGCCAGCTTGTCCCCTGCCTCCCAAACAAGCCCCTGGACTAAAGGGTCATCTCTTGACATGTCCTTACTCCTTCTGGCAGCCAGTGNTGAGACAATTCCCAGGCTCACAGGACCCTGCACAGCAACTGCTCTGCTGCACCCATGTGCCACACTCCCACAAATCTGGCCAACCTGCCTCTCGCAGCAAACGCTGCCGTGGTGTGAGGAATAAGCAGGGCAGGGAGGGACTGTGGTCCAGAAGCTGGAGAGGGAAGCAGACACTTGCAGGGTATTTCTGGCTCATCTGCTGATTTGCTATTTTTCTCCAGGCAAAACATATTGAAATTCTGTAAAAATGTGTAGAGTGCTACATTCTCCGCGGTTTTGCCAAGCATTCTGATAACTTTAGCTCTGAGAGCAGATGTGTGATTATAATAATACACACAGATAACAATGCAAACCCAAAGTTCCACACACCTACCACCACAAAGATGGACTTTTTTTAGCACAAGACTCCACTTCCCCACGCCCTGTTTTCCCCCATACTCTCCAAACTGGGGGAGCAAAGTGGGTTTCCCCTTCCATTCGCACCATCCAGGATATCACAGCCCTTACTGCAACATCTACACAATATAATGAACTGGCTACATTTCTTCTCTTCCTGTGCTTTGCTGACCTTCTCATAAACAGCCTAAGCTTCCCTGTACCTTTACTACTGAAATACCATAAAACAAATTGTTTCTTTGATACTGAATAACAGCACAACTTTTTTTTCCCCCCCCTGACAAAAGCCATACAATTTTCTGTATAAATATACACTGATTGAAAATATTGCTGCAGTTTGGATTCTCTTGCTTTAAATACTGTGTAAATTATTTTGTTTCTTTACCCACAGAAGTTTCTGTCTCTCTGTATCCATGCACACACATCTGTATCCATGCACACACATCTGTATATCTATTTACTTAAAGGCTCTGCTAAATAATCACTGGCCAGTAACAAAAAAGAACAAGACTGAAATAGTCAATTCTGCACAAGTTGGGGTACAGGGCTGCTGTCAAGTACAACAGATAAGTCAGCTTATTTCTAATTGACCCAGGGCTCAATCTATAAGAAAATGAGTTCTTGCAGCTTTACCAGCTCTATTAAACTGTATTTCTAACAGAAGCCTGCAGTAACAAGGGTCTTAAAATGCATTAGCAAATTATAATTAGGGATTTCTTATCTCTTTTACATGCTTACAAATTAAAATCCAAGTAAGTCACAGAAAGGCTTCCATTGACTCAGAAGGCTTTGGAGAATGTCCCTATAATTTTCACCAATGCTAACAGGAATGATGTTTGCAAAGGCAAAACAAGAAGCTGATGTTCTGCTGAGGAGAAAAACCACAAACAACATGTGGGGAGTCTTGGTGAACATTATTGTGTATACCAGGAGGACAGGTGGACACCAGATAGCTTTGTCTCACAGCTAAAGGGGATGGGGAAGCCCTATTTCATAGCAATTGATGGCACAGGAGCTCCCAGGGATCAGTTAAAGCCAATCCCACAGCAGCCAGGTCAGGCGCTGACTGTGCACAGCCACATCACTCCCCTGATATAAACCATCTGCCCAGAATCATTGGCTTCTGCTGAATGTTTCTGAGCACACACACACTGCCTAAGCCTTTTACCTGAAACATTAATGCAAGGACACCTACACATGCTCCAGTGACCTCAGCCTTAGTGTCTCATGGCTTAGTTCTTCAGGGCAGAAAAAATAAAACAAGGCTTAGATTTTGCAAATGAAATTAAATGAATCATTTTTGCCATGGCAACAGTTTTTCCTAACTGTGATAGACTGCATGGCCCAGCACTGTGACAGCTAATTAGGCTCTAGCAACAGTGTTCTAGACACCTCTTATACTCTCCATAAGTATAAAGGGATGCCACAGTAACTTTGTATTGTATCTCTAGCAACAGGTGTGATCACAGTTTAGTTAATCCCTAATTTACAGGACTGTTTTGCAGCAGGATCCTGAGCTCTCAATCCCATGGAGATGAAGAGTGTGTGGGATGCCCAAAATAAACACCCCTCTCTGAGGATACAGTTCACAACTGGGCCCTGGGCTCTTGTCTCAGCAGTCAATAGCTCTAGAAACTCCTACTCAAATCATAAAACCATGGAACAGTCTGGGTTGAAAGGGACTTTAAAGGTCATCCAGTCCAATTCCACTGCAACAAGAATAATTTACTCTAATGGAAAGTCAAATACCTTTAGAACTTGCCTAAGCTTTTACTCTGAATTGTGCTCAAATCATTTATTCCATTTAGCAAAAGTTAAACATGCTGACTCCCCAACATCTAGGGTAAATATATATAAAAATGCTAATAATTCTTTACAGTAAACAACCTATTGCTGCTTGTTCAAGGCACCAGTAGCCTTACAAACTGACAACTGCATATCCAAAAGCAGAAAGAAATAAGCACTTCTCAGAACAGAACCCAAAATAATTGGCTTCCTAGCCCTGCCTCCAGGCTGACACTTCCAGTGAAGCCAGGAAAGCAATCTGAGCTTGAGGCTTTTGGTGCTTGGGGAGAAGTGAACTGTCCATGCTTAGGATGGGCATTTGCATCCTATGAGGAATCAGATCATCAAGTCACTTCCCAAAGCAACTCGGGACTGTTTTAGATAACTTTCAGTCCAAACATCGCTCTGTGGTTATAAAAAATTCCTAGTCAAACTTTTCCAGCTGGATAATGGCTTGCCAGTACAACACACTTAATGAGGCATCTTAGCAGATCACAAAAATATCTATTTTCCACTGAAAAAGCTGCTTACAGATGGGGAGATGGAAAAAGAGAGAGAGAAGGAATAGCACAAAAAATACCTTCCACCCCAGTGAAACTATCCCTTTGAAAAGCAGCAATCACTGCCAGTCAGGACCCAAAATTAATGAGGAACCTGGGGATGGGGGAAAAATCCCCAAGCCAAAAGTGTATTTGGATGCTCATCTCCAGCACTACCCAGGGCTCCTCAGAGCAGTCTGCACTACAAACAGCCACACAGCCTGGGAGTCTGTTTACCTGCAGGCTGATTACCTGCTTTGATGATTTACCTCAGGACATTGCTATAAATAAGCTCAATCACTGTTCCCACACTTTTCCAAAGAACTACCACGCAAGGAACACAAATTGTGGACAAGGATGCTTGTGGCTCCAATAAACATGCCTGGACATCCTGGTATGGAATGTGCAAAATACAGCTACTTACTGTATTTATCACACAATTAAGATCTTGAAATACATATATATGATTTACCTACACCTGTCTAACATTCCAAATAAAATCCCAAGGTGAGGATGCATCTTCAGGTAGCTCCAGAGTATGAACACACTTGCAAACCTTACAGCCTGAGTGACTGTCAGTGGTGTGACGTATTTTTGCTTTACTTTAAAGTCACACTGCATGAAAGGTCAGCCCTGCATTGTCACCTGATGTGGATCTGCTGGCCAAGCCAAAGGAATCATGCTGACTAGAACTTGGTGAGGACCTGTCCTTGGAAGTGGTTCTACAGGAAAAGGAATGTGCTAATTAGGACAGTTTCTCTCTATATAATTTCATTCCCCTGTCAGACCCATTTGGTCATTTACAACAAACCACCTTAGCAATTTCTTCCCATCCCAGGGTGGTAACATCCCTGATCCAAAATTTGGCCAAACTGTTCCAGAAGGCTGAATAGCTTTTCCCTGAAAGACTGGGCTAATTACTATAATCCCCTGCAGTTACTGAGGTGGCAGAATCTCAAGAGACTGGAACTGGTGACCATGGAGTGACAATAGGCTTAGGGACAAAGTCTCTTTGTATTGATAAACTGGGTGTGCTCAGTAGCAGCAGATGTAACTAATACTTATTTCCTTTGTTTTTCCTTCTTTTTTTTTATGTTCACATGGTACAAACACCAACAGCAGTCAAGTAGGTTGCTACCCAAGCCATGGAGAAAACAGTTACAATCCAAAAACAACAAAATGCAGCAAAGGTTGAGTTTTGTGTTAACAAAACTGCTGCTCTCCTGACCTGTATGCCTCACTGATTTGCACCAAAGTTCTGGAACTACAGAAAAAGGGAGGGGAGGAAAAAAGGAAAAGTCAAGTGCTGCAACAGGCTGCCCAGGGAAGTGATGGAGTCACTACAGAATCACAGAATGGTTTGGGGTGGAAGGAACCATAAAGATCATCCAGTTCCACCCCCTGCCACAGGAAGGGACTCCTTCCACTAGCCCAGGTTGCTCCAAGCCCCATCCCTGGACACTTCCAGCTTCTCTGGACAACCTCTCCCTGGAGGAATTTAAAAGATGTGCAGATGTGACACCTGGGGACATGATTCAGTGGTGGCCTTGGCAGTGCTAGGGAAATGGCCAGCCTCAATGATCTTAGAGGGCTTTCCCATCCTAACTGATTCCATGACCTTTGCACCAAGTGCAGGTAACAGCAGAGCCAGAACTCCTGACTGGGGAGCCAAAATTTCGACACACAGAAAAACCAGTTACAAATCCATTAACATATAGTCAAATGGCAAGGTTTTTGAGCAGGGCTCTGCTGCCCTACCTCGGAATACTTTTGCCCTCTGAGATCCCAAGTGCACAGCGACAGTCACAGCCCTGCAGGACCTGCTCTGAGTGCCCACTGGGCCCCCCAGGCAGCTGCAAAGCTGCCCCAATGACACCTGCATGGCTCAGCAAAACCGGCACTGCCGACAGCTCCCTGCTGACTGGACCGCAGGGAAAATTGGATAACCTTCACAGCATTACCCAGAGGACTTCCAGAACAATGGAGCAGCCCTGACATAAAGGGAATAATGACCACAGGAGTAGCCAAAGTGAATTTCTTAAGGTCTCATCATGTCAAATAAATTACAGTCCTGGGGGTGGTTTTATTTTAATAAGCCTTTCAAATGCACCTGCATAAGCAAAACGGTGTGGAATAGATGGAGATAAAAATCACAAAAATAGGTTGTTTCCTAACAAAATAGAAACATTCTTTTCTGAGGGCTGGAGATGAGATACTGGATTTGTAAAAATTTCAAGCAGCTTGGAAGGTAAAACAAAGGAGGGGAGATCCCTCTCTTAGAAGAGGAAGGGCTGGAATCAACTTCTCCCTACTCATCACCTCTGCCTCAAACCTTGTTTCAACTTCAGAAATCAGAACTGGGAAAAATTAGACAAGAAAAGTTTACAACAAGCTCACATCAATCAACAATTTCACCCATCTCAGTGGAGTTTGTCTGGTTTTCTGCCAGTACAGATGATATAGAAATATGGTTNGTTTTAATAAGCCTTTCAAAGGCACCTGCATAAGCAAACTGCTGTGGAATAGATGGAGATAAAACCACAAAAATAGGTTGTTTCCTAATGAAATAGCAACATTCTTTGCTGGGTATCTCTGACCTGAGGACTGGAGATGAGATACTGGATTTGTAAAAATTTCAGCAGCTTGGAATGTAAAATACAGGAAGGGAGATCCCTCTCTTAGAAGAGGAAGGGCTGGAATCAACTTCTCCCTACTCATCACCTCTGCCTCAAACCTTGTTTCAACTTCAGAAATCAGAACTGGGAAAAATTAGACAAGAAAAGTTTACAACAAGCTCACATCAATCAACAATTTCACCCATCTCAGTGGAGTTTGTCTGGTTTTCTGCCAGTACAGATGATATAGAAATATGGTTCTACACTGACAGATTTCATACATTCTTCAGCTCTAATTGGTAGTGTTCACACAGTCATCTACTAATTGCATTAATAGTTATTTCCAACACAAACACAGAATGTACATATCTCCTCACCCCAGTTGTCTCTTCAAAAGCATTGCCTACTTGTGCATAACAAGCCTTCCTCAGAAAATAATCAGAGGGGGAAATTCCTAGCCTGCTGCAGATAGCACTAATTCCAGTATACATCTTAGTTATGGAGATTTGCCTTTGATTTGCACACTTGTTTCGAGAAAATTAACATACAAACCAGAAATTATCATAGATAAGACAAAGGATGAAATTAGTTTTAACATTTCTGTCCTTTTTTTCCTTCTCCTTTACTTCCAGCGAGAACATTCAAAGCTGTGTGTTCCATGGATTGCAAAATGGGGGCTGGTGCCTTTCATACACCAACTAACACTTTTGTCAGGTGGATTTTGGTACCATCTCAAGTGGCCTTTGTCCCACAGCATAAAAATAGATGATTACTTTGTTAACATACTCTGGCTCTTTGGCTGACACACAGAGGGTGTGACAAAGTCACAAAC
Organism: Campylorhamphus procurvoides; assembly: GCA_013396655.1. Classification (NCBI taxonomy): domain Eukaryota; kingdom Metazoa; phylum Chordata; class Aves; order Passeriformes; family Dendrocolaptidae; genus Campylorhamphus; species Campylorhamphus procurvoides. The sequence goes on from WBMV01006161.1 coordinate 807,834, forward strand.
ACAGGGTGGGTTGGAAGGGACCTTAGAAATCCAAGTCAGCAGCAAAGGTTCATTAATTCACAGTTACATTTTTAAAAGCCTAGACTGGGTCTTCCTAGTCTGAAAAAGGAGGGTAAAATAACACGTGAATCAAATTATATAAAATTCTTTGTTGCTCATTCTGTTCCTGTTATCAAAATGCCTTAAATTTATCTCAGTGAAGTGCAGAGCTGGCAGTATTAATGTTCATTAAAGAATTGCACAGAGATGCTTCTCTAAAGGTACAATGCCCCAGGCAGAGGGCAGAGCCCCCCACACCCAGCACTTCCCATGAGGCAGCTCATGGAGGTGCAGGGAAAAGCCAGCAGCCACCACCACTACACTATTTTATCCTTTTGAAGGTAACATTTGGGGAAATACAAGCAGATAAGAGCATGAAGGATGTTTTTAAAGTGTACAAGAGCCTCAAAAGGCCAAGACTGATGTCCCACCAGCGCCCCAGGGACCTTTGTGCATTTCATGTACTACACACATGAGATGCAAATGTACACCTACAGAAAAACCCAGTCACACAGCCCATCCCCACTACACACACATTTGAGGAAAGCTGGTAATTATTTCTCAACATTTCTCAGCCTTCCTCGTTTGTAGCTTCCACTGCAGCTACCCAAAGTCAGTCCCTGCACTTCTTGTCTGCAAGCAACAGCCAAAATCAGCACGTTCATGCTTCACTACAAAGGCCATTGTCAGAGAATCAAGATTCACTTTAAGAGCAGCACCACTCATGCTAAAATGGCACGGTAAAATCACTGAAATATCAATTTACCAAAGGGAATTAACAGATTGCAGCCTGGGATTTAAGAAAGTCTCAGTGACATAATATCCTTTTAACTGGGTGTGATTAGCAGGTTACCCTGTATATTCAGCACGTTCATCTTTACATTTCTGAGGTGACATGAACACATCAATGCATACTGACCTGGCAATATTGAAATAAATGCAGCCAAACTGCTACAAACCCTTCTAAAAACTCTCTTAAGGCTTTTACATATCAATTACTTTTTTTTTTTAATGCAAACCATGAGAAATAAACATGTATAGGGTTTCAGCTTAATACACAAATGCAAATACAGAGTATATGACACTAAGCTGAAGTGTCATGCCCATGATACTCTGAACAATAACACTGTGCATGCTGCAATACAGAAACACAAAAAAACAGTGAACCTGAGAGAGAAGTAAATACATTTCAAACCATCTACTCATTAAAACACCAGAAGAACAAAAACCACTTGCTGGTTTATAGCCTTCCTTATTTTTCTGCAGTCCAGATTAATTCAATTGCTCTTTACCCTCTTTGGCATATCATCAACTAAACCACCACCTGGCTTAATTAAGCAGGATTGAAACTATCCTGCATAAAAGCAAGCATAAAAGGTGAGAGAAACTACATGTTCATCTTTAATCTCCTATTTACTCATGTCCCTGAAACCTGGGAACTCCTTCATTCCCTGCTGGACTCTTCACAACTAGCATTGTGCTTTATAGGAATGACATGAAGCTTCATAACCCACATAAAATTCCATTCACAGACACATGGCATCCAATAATGTGGAAACAGCAGAGTTCACTCTGGTGAGACCCCATCTGGAATGCTGATCCAGCCCTGGGGTCCCACACAGGAAGGACACAGACCTGTTGGACAAGTCCAGAGGAGGCCACCAAGATCACTAGAGGGATGGAGCAGCTCTGCTGGGAGGAATGGCTGGGAGAATTGGGATTGTTAAGCCTGGACAAGAGAAGCTTTGGGGTGACCTGATTGTGGCCTTCCAGGACCTGAAGGGATATGACAAGAAAGATGAAAAGACACTACCTACAAGGGCCTGGAGTGACAGGAAAAGGGGGAATGGCTTCAAACAGAGGACAGGGTTAGACTGGTTATTAGGAGAGGATTCTTCCCTGTGAGGGTGATGACGCACAGGGTGCCCAGAGAAGCTGTGGCTGCCCTGTCCCTGGCAGCGTCCAAGGCCAGGCTGGACAGGGCTTGGGGCAACCCTGGGATAGTGGGAGGTGTCCCTGCCCATGGCAGGGGGTGGAACTGGATGGGCTTTGAAGTCCCTTCAAAAGCCAGGCCATTCTATGACTCCTTGAGTTCTAAAGGTCCTCTCAGGGCAGGCAAGGTGTGGGAAGGCACCACTCCCACTAAAGCCTGGGAAGGTGAGCAGTGAGGCTGCTGCTCATTAATCCTGGCCCGTGCCCAGGCTGTCACCACCCACTGTGACAGCCACTCTCAGGGAGCACAGCACCTGCACAGGGGTGACAATGCCACTGGCAAAGGACAAGCGCTTGGATCAATTCTGCACTCAGTGCTTGGCTGGCAGCCGAGGCCAGTGAGACAGACATTTTAGGCATAGTCTTACAAAATATCAACAGAAGAGATGAAGGAAAGGGGGTGATAAATCATATTTCCAAAATTATGTCTAAACAACAGAGAGATGCTGATAAAACCCTTGCATTTTTTAGAATCAAAATGCTATTCTTTTCCAAGGTTGTTTCTTTTTGGCTTTTAAGTTATTTCCCTAAAAACCTTCCCATGACTTTATCTTCTGTGAGTCTCCATTTTATTTCACTGAAATTATATTATGTGCCTGCAATCCAATTGTGAAACCTCTGCAGTTAGTAAGTTCCCAGAGGCTACAGAAACATTTCTTCATTTAGAACAGCTGAAGAAATAGTTCTTTATCTGAGCAGACAGATACATGGAAGGCATTTAACGACCCAAGAAACAAATCCACTGAGCAGTGCATGGAGTGACAACCTGCATGGCTGGAGTGGACAAAGGCCCTCAGCAACAATTTGAACCCTAGTCTGAGGCCAAGCCTGAAGATTTCTGTCAACTTGAACAGATGTTGAATGAGATCAATGTAAAGAAAGTACGTTTATTTTGCCTCTGTCCTGAAATGTTTTGCTAGTCCAAATTTCATTAAAATGGAATAATGCCCAAATAATCCCTGCCGTTATTTGTAAAGGGTTTTCCACACCTGGAATTTTCTTTGTAGTTCTTCTGCATCAGAAGCTCCCTGTGCACGTGCAGCCCCTGAGGCAGCTCTAGTGCTCACCCTTCTCCACACTCACCCCATGCTAATAACTGCCCACACTGCCCTTCCCTCTGCTCCCAACCACAGCCAACAGGAGACTGAAATTCCGGACACTGAAAATACATCAGAGCAAGTAAAACTGAAGTCATCTTCTCCATCAGCACAAATATCCAATAACATCATCCTCCTGCAATGACTGAAGCTCATCACCATTCCTAAGATGAAATCTCTGTCACAAGTGATGCTGTTCCAGACACATCTCCCAATCAATGTGCCCTCCCTGCTGTACCACATCTTAGACCATCCTGAGACTGCACTGTCTGTACACCAAAAACTCAGATGGAACCTCCAGCAATGCAGAACAGCACAGCAACTTTGGGGAAGTCACCTTCTGACCATGTGAAAGGAACTGCTCCAACCAGTCACACAGAACAATCCACAGGCTGGGGGATTTGTGCCAGAGTGTTCAAATTCAGGCACAATAAACAAGAACCTCACTTTGTATTTTGGAAACAACTGCGCAGCCTGATTCACCAAAAACTCATCCTCATTTCCAGCAACGCTTGGAGGAAACTAGTGAAACAGAACTCTGATGATTACAGAAAGAATTAACTAAAAAAGCAGTGAAAATAACTCTACCCAGAAGACATTCTAATGTGCTCTGGAATAAATCACCTACACGCACATTTCACCACTTACATGTACCCAGTCCCTACTGCTCTGATACAGCAGGTCATAGCTAAGCACTGCTTTTAAATTGGAAAGGAATTGACATCTTCAGAAAGACAAGTAACTGTGTTTCTACAGGTATCTGCTGATTTTTATGGCACAAGCTGGGAAATGGAGTGATGGTATTATGTTTTCCACAAACATCAATATATACTAATGGTTTTCATTACTACTGCAATAAAGCCATCCAATAATTTTATTAGGTAACAAGGAAAAAGATTTCCAGAGAAGGATTAAATACCTGGTCCCAGAATTTATCAATCCAAGTTCTAAGTATATTGAAAACCATTCCTAACTCAGCTATTTAGGTAGCTACATGCCATAAACATCAAGGGTAAACAAGGAAATATTCAGCTCAGTCCTGGTGGGATGAATCTCAAAAGCCATTAAAAGGAAGTAAAAATTACTGAAGTCAATGAAAATGCTTCCATAAATTTCAGCAAGCTTTCACTCAGGCTCTAAAAATGAGTTGTGGGTTTCGTTTGAAAGCAGCTCAGGGTCTGCTTTCCACAGCACATCCAACCTGTGTGAGTCCCTGAACACTTTGTGTAAGCTCTGAGAAAAGACTCTGGGCTCAGAAGGGAAAAGTAAAGGGCATGGAGAGCCAAGAGAAGATGCACGGTTTTAAAAAGGGGGTGTGTGGGAAATTAGGGGCCTTGAAGCATCTCTCTGGCAGTGAGGAGGAGGCAGGAGAGCTGAGGATTGCTGGATTCTCTGCCTTGTTTTGGCACTCGCACCTGAGGCTGCCCCAGGTAAATCACTGCAAAGCAACTGGCTGCAGCAATACCAGCTTTGTCCTACAAAGCACATTAGCTGCAATGATGAAACATGCTGTTTGAGAAAATGAGTGTATATTAATATCATCACTATCAGAATGGCAGCCCAATCTCAGCTGGTCGAGACAAACATTACAGCAACGTAAATCACACTCTTATTTCATTTGTGTTTTTTAGACTGAATTAGAAGAACCAAATAATTGCCTGCTTTTCCAATAAAGGGTTTTTGTAAGTACACAGGAGTGAAAAGCATCTCTCTGATGTTCTAGTCAAGCACTGAAACACACAAAGAACGGGCCTCACCTTGTCTGCCCTCCCAGCTGCTCATTTCCATCCCTTCCCATTCCTGTCCCCTCCACAGGGAGGAATAAGGGAGCTCAAACCCAGAGGGGGTTCTTACTCTGGTTCCCAGGAAGGACAACAGAGAGATCCAAACCCATAAGCCCATCAGTTCCAGAACTTATTTCTAAACATGATTACAAATGCCACATCTGCTTTACAGACACTTTTGGACACTGCTTTGGACACTGGAAAGGCCATGGAGACTCTTCAGACTGGAATCTGAGGCATTTGATTTCTCTCTGGATTAACTAGGGCTTCTCTTTTGGGCAGCTAAGCTACGCTGTTTGCAGAAAGTTTCAGCAGAAGGTTAATCATTTGTTCCCTCTTTTGGGGGGAAAAAAACCATAAAATTTATCATCATATTCATCCTCCCAAGAGGATGGATGGGAGAAAATAAGCAGAGGTTGCCCACGTGAATGATCCACCAGCTCTGGCCTCCAGCATCAACACCAAGCACATGAAGCTCCCCTGATTCCAGCTCATTCTCAACTGCTTTGTAACCATGTCTTTGTCACTCTGATTACAACAATTAAAAAGGTGACTCCCATTAATTGTATTTACCACATTCAGTCAGCAACTGAGTTGTTTTTTGGTTTTTTTTCATTAAATGTATGTGGCTTCCACTTGCATGAGGATACATTGTGCAGAAGAGATTTCCAGCAGGATTTTTTGCTCATTCACGAAAGAAAGCTGGGATACCATTCACAGAACTGCTGTATAGGTAGGAGCCAGACCATATTATTTCTGTTCAGAGGTAACAACTGGTTTATACCAATGATTTCTATGAAAGGCACGTTGTACATCACTACCCTAATTGCTGTCAGCCACGTTTCCAACGGGCCACGCTCCTAAGCTCCCTCTGCAAAGGAGCAATCTCCAATCTTAAAGTGTACATTAGTGCATAATGAGATCCTGGCAGCTGTTTCCCAACTGAAAGCCATCTCCTGCTGCTTCTGTTGGGATGTGGCTGTGAAAAAAAGCAGTTCTGCTGATGAGCAGGGGGAGAGAGGCACATACAAATACACAGCACCACGTGTAATTAACCATAAGCCCTCACACACTTACACCTCCAAACACAATTACAGTGGCTGCAAGGGCCATGGTTTCCTTGGAAAACACCTTCTGCACCACCAGAAGAGGTTAATTAAAAATAAATGCAGCAACAAAAGCTGGGCTTGTCTTTCAGGCAGGGAGCACAAGGTACAGAAGGGGGTATTTACACCTTTCCTCCCCAACTCTGAAGTGCAGCAAAGGAAATGTTTAACTCTGCTCTACACTTGACCCATTATTAACCTGTATTTCACACCAAACAAGAGGTTATCAGCAGTTCCAAGGGCTGAGTGGGAGGCTACAGTGATCTCTAAAGGGAGCAGGGGGGCTCGGGCAGGGCAGTGACCTTTAGATCAGGCTGGGAACATGTTCCCCATCCTTCTCTCCCCCTTGTTTTCGGGAATGCTGCAGTCACCCTTCTGTCTCCAGCATGAGCAAAGCAGCTAAAGCACAAATGGAAATGCCAGCTCATAAAGCGCCTTTCTTCACTGTTTCAAAGCTAATGAGCATGAATCACAGATTGATTGGAAAATCTGTGCCCATTCCAATGCTTCTGTTTCCTGATGTTCACCCCACTCTGCCCTGTCAGAGGTACAGCAACCAGAGCCCAGCCCCTCGCTGCTGGGAGCTCACATCCAGCACAGATGCCATGCTCCAGAAACAAACACAGGATACATCACAGCCCCACGCCCCCGAGTGCACACACACACCACCCAGAGAATGCTGCTCCTGGTGTCTAGGCCTATTCATTCAGTTTTTGATTAGATCATACCAGTGTGTCCACCAGGACGGTCAGATGAGGTTTCTAAGGGTTTGCACCATGAATAACTGCCACTGTTTCTTGACATTTATACATTGACATCTGCTCTCTGGTACTGAAAGCTGCCAGACGTATCAGATATTTACAATGTTTTAAAAAAAGGCACTGGCAGAGCCTTTCAGTCACAGGAAAACAGCACAATTTTTAATACAGTAAGAGACAAACAACGTTCAGAGTCGTATATTCTATAAAACGATGTAAATTGTTAATAAACATCAGTTTCCACTTTCATTAATGTACTTCAAAACCACTACCTACATTTCTTCATTGTCTCAACTATGCCAACACACTCTTCAGACCCTGCCTTACAAAGGAACCTGAGTAGTGGAACAATTAGCAGATTTAATTGATCAGGAAGCCAGATCATTGCAGGAATCTCTATATTCCTGGTGCCAAGTGAAATCCATACCCTCTGTTTGCTCAGATCCAGTACTGGAGCATTAATGCAAACACAAGGCAGCCAAGAGTGGATGAACCAAATCAAAGCAACCAATCCCTTCCGAACAACTCAGCCTGTGGCAGAAACCTGTGTGCTGTTCAGCCTAGAAAATCACTTCCCAGTGCAATTGCTGCCATTTGCTCTACCCTTTCCTTAGGAGCTGATCCTATTCTCCAGAGAGCACTTCATTCATGGACTAAATCCGTGTGTGTGTGAGCTAAACCGAGAGAAAAACAGAAGTAGGTTACAAATTGTGCACCTGCTTGTAACACAAGTGCAGCCAGCTGGAAGGAACCACAGAAGAGGTGAGATAAAGTGCGTTGGTGTCTACCTTTCCTCCATAAATTGCTGTGTTCTCAAGGAACATTTCTATTTCAAGAAGCTTTGGGAAAGACCAATCAATCAATGCCTGTAGGTTTGATCTGCAATGCCCAAAAGCATACACTGCTTTTCTGTTTAAAAGGCAAAGATAGGACACTACATTTCCATCCTCCAAAATTGCATTTAAAAGAGAGAAAGATAATTTGAAAATCAATTACATGTCTTTTCAACTATGAATATTTTTACCAAAAAGTGACCTGAAGCAATTCACTGATTCTCTCATGCAATTTTAGAAAATACTCTGAGGGAGCCTTAAACATTGGCCCATCTCCATCTACTTTTTAAATTTTTCTCTCTCTCCTACATTTGGTGCCAGAGAACAATGAAATCAAGTGGAAATAAATGAGAAAATGCAAAATTGCAAGGATCCCACTGAAAGACTACAGTACAGCACACTTCTATTGAAAACACACTTAGGAAATACTGGATTATTCCTACACAGTGTAGGAATAATAACAGTTAGTTCAAACTTTCAGCTCAGCAATTTCTGCCACCAAGACAAAAGCAGCCTACTTAATCAGCTAGGAAAGATTTGGAAATAATTCCTGCAAACAAATGAGGATGGAAGAGCCCCTGGCCATCTTATTATTTCTTTGGCCTCCCTCTGTTCCTTGTGTTTCGGAGCTCCAGGGCTCCACAGCATCTGAACTAAATATCTACGTGCTGCATATGTCAGTATCAATTTGCAGAGTGACAGAACTTCCCTAGCCAGAAATGTCATCTGAAGCATCAACACAAGCCGGGCAGTGGAGACAGGGACACAGAGCCACACAAACATGGGACCTCTGACAGGGAGAGGCAGGTAAGAGAGGTGGAGGCAGAGACAGAGCTTGGCCCCCATGTCCCCAGAGAGCCAGGACAGAGCTTTAAGCCCAGCTCAGCCTCTGTCACTGCAGGAAGGCACAACAAGGCTGCGAGATGTGCGAAGGCGAGACAGTATGTGCGACACTTGACAGCCCCAGGCATCCTGCAGGGAGAAGGGGAAGCTGGCTGGGGAAAAAGGGACTTGCTTCTCTGGCTCAGATGATGTTTGCCAAACCCTGGTGAAAATGAGCAAGAACTGCAAACGATAAATCAGGAGCCCGGAACGCGTGGCAGGCACAATCAGGCCCAACACACCACAGCACTCCCTGTAATAGTCCCCACTCTGATACAGATCATTTCCTCCTTGCTACCTTCACAGTGTTTAATCTGTAAAATGCAGCACTGCCACTAATACACTACAACCACTCCACCCCTGCAGAGATTCCTATTACTCTGCTAAAAAAACCCCAACAATTTTAAAAGCAATGTATATATTAACTTTAAAGCCCACAATGAAGAAACGTAACCTAAGCAGCTGTGTTAGTTCTAAGACTTGTTCTTTGCTCACTCCAGAGATACAACAGAGCACAAGAACATCTGAAGTGACCCTGTTCCACTGGAACACGAAGACCTAGAAAAGCCAGGCTCAGCTGTGTGGCTGAGACCATGTGCACTCTCCATCTTACACACTAGAAAACATGACAACACAAACTGCTCTAGTCCAGATGTTTGGCTCTATCACCCGTCATTATCTGCCCTGTCTCAATGGTATAAGAACATGGGAATTGTTTCTGCAGAGTGCCAGTCACCACAGGGCTGCTGTGAGGGAGGCACAGGGTGTCTGCTGATGCAATGGTTGCTCTGTGGCACCCTGGGACACAGAGGTGAAATGTTCTATCCCACAGTGGCACAAATACACACCATTTGTGGTTTGTTACCATCACACACAGCAACTAAAGCTAAATGCATCAAAGATATTGCAGCTACAGCATTAGTTTTACATCTGGTACAAAATGTGCTGGGAGCTTGGTGATAGGATGAAAAGGCAAAGGGAACAAACAAATCCTGATCTCAGTAACGCAAGAGTATCAGTGGAGTTGCATCAGATTCTCAACAGTTCAAACCATGTTAAAGCACAGGGCACACATTTAGCAATACAGCTGGTTTGCCCTGTAACAGTCTTAACAAACCTCTCACTTCCATGACTTAAAATCAAGTGTATCTTTTTCTCTATTTTCTAATGTCATTTTTCTGCCTGTTTATTTTCATGTAAATGGATTAGCTCTCCTGAAAGCAAGGCAGTTCCAGCCCCCTCCCACTGCTACAGCTGAAAGAATAAGACCTTCCAGCCTTACAGAAGCTGCACTACCAGTAAAATTAACAGTATCAGGCACCAGTGAGAGTTGGGTTAACTTGTAACTACCACTTTTCCTTTGTGATAAAGCCTTTTAGACATCCTACTGCTGAAAGAAAGAAAGAAAAGCCTGTGTTTTTCCTCATTAGCTCTTTCTGCCTGTTCAATTTTCCATGTATCGACTGAAGGAAAACCTTTCTTCTAAAACCAAAGGACACAGATCTCTCTCAGAAGAGGCAGCAGACTGTTTTCATCTCAGCTGGATCACCAAACAGCCCAGCAATGGGCAGCATAGCCACAGCCATTTGTCTGCCACCAGTAAGAACAGCAGAGTCAGGGAAACAGCAGCAGCTGGAGAAGGCAGAGTGGGCCTCAGCCAGTGTGGAATGATGGCAATTTAGGGACATAACACCCAGCAGATTGGAACTGCTGTCATAGCCAGACCCCACACCCATCTGGGGAGAGATGGACACTTTTAAAATACTTAAGTAGGCACATTTAGCATCAATTAAACTGCTGTGTAATATTATTATGGCACCACAGATGATGTGGGTGAAAGCACAGAAACGTGGGAGCAAGAGGGACCTCCTCGAAGGAGCTGAATCCAGTCCAGTGATATGTTAGAAAAAACACATCTCATTCATAATTAAGTTCCTCTTGGCTCTTTATCTAATTAAACCCATTAGAAGACTGCAGAAGAGGATCATTTCCTTTTCCCCTCAGATAGCCTTTTGCTTGAGCACACTAAAGCTAAGCTCCTCTGGATTTTGCTCGCTCTTCTAGCAATCCCTCTCCACATGTTTGTGTACATTTGGATTCTTGTCCTTGTTAAGTGACCAACATTATGCTTGTATTCCAAAATGGGTCTCGAGTACCTTACGCATGGAATAAACAACCTTAAGTAATCAAAACTAATTAAAAGCATTTGCTTGTACATTGTAATGATTCTATTAACAAGGACACAACTTCCACTGGAAGTAGCTCATCTAATGCATCCAAGTTTATTTAAAATAGGAGATCATGTTTAGGTAAGGAAAAGAAGTCTCATTACAACTTCCTCCATGTCTTTTCCAGTAGGAGCCCAAATCCAAGCTTTTCATTTCTCTTAAAGAAAGAGCAATACAAGCAACAAGACTGGAATAAACTAAAATGGGTTATTTTTGCACTGACTCACAATGGTGTGGGATTTAGGAAGAACCTGTGGCTTCTGGAAACCCCTCTGTCATCTTTTAGTACTAAATATGGGAACAGGATTAATCTACATGGTTAACAACATTAGTTGGTTTTCATCTCAAACACTCTAGAATGAAAAAAAAAAAAATCCTTGAAAGGAATTGTAGGAATTTAGTACTTGGATCCATCACAATATATACTTTGCAAAAAACAGAAGGAGACCTCAAAAAACTAATATATTATAAATTCAGGATGACTTGCTGCACCACTCCTTCAAGACCAGGGCTGGCTCCCAAGTTGAGAGGAGCAGCTCCAAGTGCTGCTCTCACCAGGTTTCCATGAGGTTACACCAGCAGCAGAACAGTCCTGCTCTGTCCATTTCTGCATCCTACACTCTCCAATAACTAGAACTGGATGAATGCAGATCTAATTTTTTTCCCCCCAGGAACACAAATTCCATCACAGCCCAGTTATTAGACAGAGCAGAACTACCACAGGAAAACTGGATGCAACCCTAGCACTGGATTCACAAACCTGTTAAAACAACCCACTGACCCACGAGAAAGCACGAAGCCACAACCATGACCATGAGGATTAAATTTGGCTTTGTAGAGGTAGTAATTGTCTCCATTCTATGAAAATGCCCATTTTGCCTTCCTGTGTTAGGACAACACTGAAGCCTTCTTATTTTAAAGTGTGCATACATTTAAAAAATGGGGTACTGCTGAAAAGCCTCTGTGCCTTCCTAGCTAGGACACCCTCCTGGAACAGAGAAGATCCATCTGAGCGCTGTATCCGAGATGAGCCCCTCTGTGCCTCTCCCAATACATAGATCAAACTCATCCAGCTCAATTAATATTTAATTATCCACACAAAAGGGATCAACTTCCGCAGAACAGATAGAGGGCATGTTGGCTGGTGCAATGCAGCTCCGCTCAGCAAAAGTAGTTCAGGACCTGAAAACAGGCTACATTACTTGGGATTTTGGAGCCCTTGCACATGGCACTTTTGTCTCTGTTCCCAAAATAAATTGTGCCTACCTAGTCAAAACACAGAGGAATTCAATTTGGAATTCTTGTACTCTTGGCTATTCCAAGGTGTATCTTTCCCATCAAGAAAATTATCTGTTTTGAGGTTTTCAGAAATTTATTCACAGAATTTGGAAAGGAATACTAAAGCCAGGAGCTGTATTTCTTCACCAAGTCACCAAGGGTAAAGACTCATGAGAGTTCCTCTCATACCAGAACTGAGCCACCAACATCTATTGCCTCCAGACTAAGGGATTAACCAATTTTTGCTTACTATTTGTCAATTGAAAGTGCCCTATTAATATTTTCTAGTTGTAAAAGATAGCTTTAACAAGATACACATTTATTATGCTTTTGGAAAATTAAAATGAATCAGCTGTTGTAAGACTCTGAATATGGAGGCTCAAGGTAAGAGGTGCTTTCCAAGCATTCATTTGGCAATTGTTTCAACCTCGAAAGGCTCTGAGCCACTTTACTTGGAAAACAATAGGAAAACAAGAAACCAAAAATACATATATTACAAAAGAAGTGATAGAAACACCCACTTTGATTCCTTGGATCTTCAAAACATCTCTCCTAGTATGATATTGGTCCCAGGTTATCTAAAAGTCAAATTAAAACATTGGGTATGCACTTAATCATTTGATTTTTGCTTCCTTGTAGAGACTTCCACACCCGCACAAATAAATCCTGCAAATTCAGAGGTGAGGTGAAGTAGATAACCCCTCTCCTGCTCGGTTCTGCTTAAATATAAGGCCAAGATGCTATATAAAATCCCCCATTGTGTGGAGATCCAGGCAATATTCCAAGCACAATGGGGTGGGGTGAGGATGTTTTTGTTCAAATTCTCGCTTAGACTGTAGTCTCTCATGCCTTTATGGTTACAGGTACAGAATCTTCCCTCTGTAACAAAAAAGGGCCTAACAGGGTCACCTATTGCAAAGCAGCCTTTCCTCAGCAGGTCAAAGCCTTTGCAAAAGTCCCTGAATACGTGTCTGGGTGTTATTTCAATTTGTAGCAATTTGTCTTGCTCATGTACACTGGTGGTTAAAATGCAAATTCTATGCAAAACGAGGGACTAAAGAATTCATCTGTGAATATACTTCATACAGATTAAATGCTTCTTCATCCTGCAAGGAGTCCCCCAAATTTCAGTGGGGAAACCTGTGTTACACCAATTGACATAAAAGAAGGGGAGGGGGAGAATAACTGTAAACCCGTTTATGTCATAATTATGCAGCACCACAGACATCTTTCCTCCTGAAGGGGAGAGAAAGCCCAAACAGAAATAAATAGCTGCCTGCAATTAAAGCCATTAAAAAGCGATCACCTCAAGCAGGTGGTTGAAGCAGCGGGCACTGCACCTTGCAAATCAACCATTTGTGACAGAGGGACTGGACACACAGGGAAGGTGCCCTGGGAACTGGGTGTGGCTGGACAATTCCCATTTTCACCCAGTTATCTGTCACTAGCATCACTGAATTACCGCGGATGGTACAGTAGCCAGCAACGTATCTCTCTAGGGCTGCTTGTAACACGATCTAAGAAACACCTCCGGAAAAAATAAACCAAAGGTCTATAAACCCACATCTGTGCAGCCTGAAGGAAAAGCGATGGCAGCACACGAGTCCAGACCACCTTCTGTCAAAACAAACCGCCCGCTTTCTTAAGGGCAGCACCTTAAGGGCGCTGAGCAGCATCCACAGCCGAGCCACACCAACTTGCACGGAACAAAACCCGCAGGACCCACCCTGCGCTCAGCCAGCCGGCTCGGTTCTCACAGCGATATGCATTCCACATGGACACACACAGACAGACACACGGGGAGAGCCGCCTCTCCCGCGGAGCATCCCGAACCACCGCGCCCAGCTCCCGGTCCCACCTTCTTGGGTCTCTTCCTCCGCTGGCTGCCCCCGTTGCACTTCTCGCCGCTGTCGCTCTTCTGTGCCGCCTCCTCGCTCATGCTGGCGAGCGGCAGAGCCGTGCCATGCAGGCTGGTCGCCCAGACCCAGCCCCAGCCCAGGGTGGCAGCGCCGGGGCCGGGCCGGGGGCGGGCACAGCAGCGCTGGCGTTGCCGGGGCGGGGACCGGCGGGGATGGCACACCCCGTGTGATGCTCCGCGGGAGAAACGCCGGTGCTTGGGCTTGGGAAAGGGCCCCTAAAAGCGCATCTCCTGGTTCCGGTGCCCCCAACCCAGTGCCGCTAGACCGGGTTGCTCCGAGCCTCTGACCAACCTGGACACACACAGGGATGGGGTGGCACCCACGGCTTCCCCGGGCTACCAGTGCCTCAGCAGCTTCTCTCCACCCAAAATGAGCTCTCAAAGGCAAAAAGTCACACCGGAAAATGCACAGTATGCACACCTCTAGTTCATTAGCCAGAAAAAAAATGCAGGGGCAGTGTCCCTGGCCAAGTGTATGTTGAGCAGAGGTTTAATACTGGCTTTCTTTTAAGACTGGAATCAAGAAACAGAGGTTTGTGGATGAAAGGGACTGACAACAGAGTATTTTGATCAAGATAGTGTTGTGTCCTCCTTCCTTAAAAATGGACCAGCCCCCTGAAAAGGCACCAGTGCTCCTCCGTACCTGGCTGTGCTCAAGCAAAGAACACCCTGCGCTTCCCGGGCATCCCCTATCACAGGATCAGAGAATAATTAGGGTTGGAAGGGATCTGGAATACCATCTCACTGCAACCTCCCTGCCATGGGCAGGAACATCTTTCACTAGCCAAGGTTGCTCCAAGCCAGCCTGGCCTTGAACACTCCCAGGGATGGGGCATCCCTGTGGCATGAGGCGCTGCTCACACCCCCTCCTCGTCCCCGAAGCCATACACGTGAGGGACCTATGTGGCCACAACTGTAACATCCAAGAGATGATTCACTGTCAGCATTCAAACAGACAATGGCAGCATGATTGGCACAGCACAAGGCGTTGGTTTGTACTACTAAAATAAATCACCTCCTCCTTGGTTTGGAACAACAACACAGCAACATTCACATGTAAATGCATGTGAGAACTGCAAATGCATTCTTCTGGTGAACACTTGAGAGAGGAAAAAAAATTACACTGTTCCACTTACAACTAAACAAAACAGCCAAGCAACTTGCCCTCCTTCTCCAACAGCAGCAAAGGCTGGGGAACAAAAGAGAAAACTCCCTTTAACTGCTTACTCAGCAGAGGAGAGGCTGGAGAAAGTGGAAAGGACCCAATGAGGCATGAATTCGCTCTCCCACAATCGCGCTGGCTGCGAACACAACGAACATCTGCAGCACAACAATGTGAGCAGTGTAACAATCTGAAATCCTTTTTTTTCTCCTCTTACTTTAAGAGTGACTTCTTTGTTACTGCCAGCAGTAGTAAATTCTAGACCAAAATGAGAAATAACTCATGTAAAAGTAAGGGGAGCTACAGATCTTGAAGAAGGCGGGTGCCATACAACACTGCATCTGTTATGCCATAATTAGAGCTGCAATCACAGTCACAGCAAGGATTTTGGGGAAGACGTACAACAGTCAGTTGTTATCAGCATCAGACATCCATGGAATTCATTTGTGGAACCTGTAGAGATGTGGTTATTCTTTTAATTTACAAGCCAGCCTGCTCTGCACACAGATGCTCATTTTAAACAGAGGTCATCTCCAACTTCTCATTTTACTCCAATTTTGCACAAATTCATCCCCCTCCCTGGACCTTTCTTGTAAAAACTAAGCCTTTTACAATCTTTGTCTGATATTTGTTTATTCTCAATAAGTGATCCATGGACTAAGGCAGGTTGTTCAAGTACATGGTGACCATGTATTGTGTGTTTTCTTCTTACAATGTTTTTTGCACAATTAAAAGAATAAAATCACTGATATTTCTGAATGTGAATATGAGCAAAACTTCAATCACACAAGATGGTTCTTAAAACTCAGAGGTGATGGCGCAGTGACATAAAAGGGGTGAAGAAAACACAGTATCTTACTCAGCCAAATCCATCACTTGTCCCTCTGTCCCTAAAAGAGGTGGAAACTGCTACTACTACATTTTTTAACTCTTATTTTACTTTGGTCTTCAAGCTGGAAAAGAATAAGGAAACAGGATTGCAGGAGACATCATCCGTGATAGCCAGGAAATGCATGGATTTTCCTGAGAAGGGTTGATGCCTGGTGAAAGGCAGAATTCTCTGGGAGTCACCCTGAGGGGTAAAAGGGCAGCACCCCAGGAGGCAGCCACTGCTGAAAGTGCAGGCTGGAAGGTGTGAGGGAGGAGTGAGACAGGAAGACACAGTCTGAGGATTTTCAATTTCCACCAGGAAGCTGCACATTTCTCACCTGATCTTTCCCTCTTTTCTATCAATATATGAGGGTTGCATTGCCACACCCCTCCCAGGGAAATCAACGGTGCAATGGAACAGCACCCATAACCAGAATACTGGAAAAGCCTTTTGGGACAAGTATTTCAACTCCAAAACCCTCACAAATTCACATGCACAAGGTTCACTGCAGGATGACAACCTCATTAACCTTAACTGCTCTTTGCTCCTGTCCCTGGATCCTGGGCATTTACCTTTGGCAATAAGTTTTAGGTGTAGTCAAAGAAAACAAATGCTCTTGCTCAATAACAACACCTTACTCTTCATTTCCCACAATCCCAGAAATCCAGCACAACACCCGACCCAACCAACCAGAGAAGCACAGCTGGTGTGAACTGACAATAGGACTAATAACAGCAAAAAATCAGGCCTAATAACCACATGAACTGCCTCAGAAATACCCAAACACCCCAGTAAGTCCCAAATATTCAAAACTGCTGAGGGCATTCTTCGCCACTTAAAGCAGTTATGAAAAAAATATTATAGAATGTGCACTGCATTTCCTTCACAAAATTTATTAGCTGAAAAAGCATGTAGACATAAATTTCAAATACAGGGAATTGTAGAGGAAATAATTTTTAACTCTCTTGAAACAGGCCTGCAGTGCTCAGTCCTCAGTAGTTTACAAGAGGGGTATCAGATCTCCAAACCACACACACCCATTAACCCACAGATCCAGGATCAATGGCTGGTAATTTATGAGCAGGCAACTCCCATGAATGAGGGTTCAGGGGAGCAGGTAAGATCCATGTGTGTGCACTTCCCACAGATACATCCTGTGGGTTATGTTGTTTCCAGGCTCTATTCATTACACCTCAATCCCGCTGCTTAGCTCGAGTACCTTAATCCACCCAACATGTGAACCACATTCCAGTGTAATAACCTGTCAGGTTAACAACTGTACAATTACTTCCCTTCATACAGCTTTGATCCAGGGGATTCCACCCCAGATTAAATTTTCTTTACGGAGCTGAAAATAAATGATGCAGAAGTGTGAAGCAGCTCCCTGAGAGCTCTTCAGCAAGGTGCTGGCCCAGCCTCTCCACAAGCACTGCCAGAAGCTTCCTGCAGCACATCTGCAGTATTAAAGGGATCCCATTAATTTGGTAAGTGTGGACAGTCAGAAGGTCTTCCTTACTTAGTTTTACTTGAGTGTTTTCCAGTCCCAAGACCTTCACTCCCAAATTCATTCACATGGCCATGTAAACCCAAGCCAAAGCAGAATGTCACCATGTCACCAGCCTGCACTGGGACACTGCAGCTGGGTCACAGCTGCTGTGCAAGATACCAGGTTTATCACTACCTCAGGCATGTCTACACTGTCAGTCTGTCACAGGCTTTCCCAGAGTCATTCTTGGTATCATCATTCCCAGTTACTTCCACAATTAAAAAAATTAAATCCTACAGAGCCAGCCCTATTCCCACGGAATTTAAAAGCAGATCCAATAAGATGCATTAATTCCCCACCATTACAACAAAGAACAAAAATTAGAACCTTATCTTCTAGTTAAATTAGAACTTCTTTCTACACTCTGGCCTTACTTCATATTCTGCACCTGTACTACCTATGGTTTTCTTTGAAAAATAATAATTTAAAACAACCTTGTCAGCAAGTCAGAACACTTTCACATTCCACAGTCTGGAAACTGAAGGCTCAGGGAGATCTTATCAATGTGTCAAATAGACATGGGAGAGAGTAAAGAAGCTGAGACAAGCTCTTCTCAGTAGTGCCCAGTGCAGACAATGGGCACAAACTGAAATGAGAGAAATTCTATCCAAACTAAGAAAAACCCCTTTAAAAGTAAAGGAACAGATTATCTAGCTAGACTGTGAACTCCAGATCCTTAGCTATACTCAAAACATTACTGGGCATGGTCCCAAGCAACCTGCCCTGGCTGAGCATGATCCGAGATAGGGATTGGACTGGATGATCTCCAGAGACCCCTCTCCACCTCGCCTGCTCTAAAAGCAACCCCTCTGTATTTATTGCATCACAGTAGTTGTTAAAGGCATTAAAATGCTCAGCCATTCCAGCTGAGTAATTGCAAATATTGTCATTCTTAAAATGGTGACACTTATATTCTTGTCAGTCGCTTCAATGCTTCTTATAAACCCCCTCTAAATACCCTGTGTGGTCAGTGCTCAGTACCTACTCAGCAGTGTGGCACAGATAATCATCGGGGATTTTATCGACCGTCACTGCAGGGGTTTCTGCTGGTTACCTTGAGCTGAACCCTCAGCTTCCATCTGGCCCACCCTGATAAGGCAGGAACAATAGAGCCAAGCAGAGGGGGATGACAAAGCTGTCTATGGTTTACCACTGAGTCATTAAACCAAGCTGTAATAGCAAGGAGTTAAATTATTTATTTATATCAAAAAGCCTGAACAAATTATTTTTTATGATGATAAAATTATGTTAAATAACATATCATCAAAATGACCATCTTTACATGCTATTTATGTGTGTTCCCTATTTATTCCCTCCTCAATGTATAAGGGACAAACACAAACTCCTAGTAAGAAGATTCCTCTGACCACGTGTGAGAGCTTCCAGTTAAAAATCACTGAATCACAGAAGGGTTTGGGTTGGAAGCAATCTCAAAGATCACCCAGTCCTACCCCCTGCCATGGGCAGGGACACCTTCCACCATCCCAGGCTGCTCCAAGCCCCGTCCAACCTGGCCTTGGACACTCCCAGGGGATGGGGCAGCCACAGCTTCTCTGGGCACCCTGTGCCAGGGCCTGCCCACCCACACAGGGAAGGATTTCTTCCCAAAACTTGACCTAACACTACATGTCCTTGTACAAAAATAACTTGCTGTGTTTACGTACTGGAACATCACAGTTTGCATCTCAAACACACAACCTTTCTTTAAGCTGGATGCCTGTTACACAGTCATGATTGACCTGGTAATTACTCTTCTCAGAACAGAACAGCTGAGAAACACAAAGCCATTTTCCAAGCAATATATCTGATGTGCCCCTCCATTCTCTTAATAAATCATATTTGAAAAGGAAAACCAGTAATACAATAAATAAGGAACCCCAGCTCCTTATTTCTGAGTTCAGCACCTGGGCCATGGAAAGCAGGAGGAGCCAGATCCGAGGGGGACTCTGGGCATGGACCCCCAGCACCTGCACAGCACAAACACCTCACATCACTGGTTTGCACCCAGCAGAAAGAGAGCAACCATTTCTGTGGCAAGCACACTTGGGTGACTCATCTCCTCGGAGGAGTATCTGTTGCTGGTAGCAACCTCAAAACAAAGACAGTGCCTCTCTGTGTGTCCTTGGTGTAAGGCAACAATAAGTAGTACCCCCTCACCATCTATGGAACCTGACACAGCTGATGATGCACAGTCATACCAAAATCGTGCACTACAGGAAAGGCTCTCCTTTCAAAGGTAAATATTTCTAAATCATGCGAATTTAACATCCGAGTTTGGTACTGTCAGCAATTTGTATACGTGTTTCAGATACATATATTTCATCACTTGGCTCTATTCCTTGTTGCTTTTGTCCTCTAGAAAAGTGTCATTCCATGGAAGTGGCAAGGAACTATCAATATTTAAGACTGTCCAGAAAGAATTCTCAACAGCCTTTAAACACTGATGAAAGTCAAATCAGCAGTGCTGTATGCTGGAATGAATGCGAGACTATCCAAATATCCACTAAAAATTAAGTAATGCAGAATGCAAATTTGACAGCCTTTTTCTTTCTAGAAAGAGATCTTTCTATTTTTTTCCTCATTATTGAATTCAAGCCACCACACTCACTAGGCAAAAAAGCCAATGTCTAAAGAAAGAACTAACTTTAAAACAGCAGGTTATTTTAATGCAACACTTAAGTTATTTTGTCCCTCATTATTGACACCCCCTGGTTGCTGCAATTTTACTGTATTTCTGCATCAAAATATCAGCCAATTTTTGCAGGTTACCTGCCTAGTTCAAAGAGCTCCACAAAACACATACACAGCAACCATTCCCATGCCAACCAATAGTCAAAATACAGATTTAAAACATGTTAGACCGAGGAGAAGAAATTCCCGCCCGCACTTGTGGCGTGCTGTAGATCAAACAAATTAAAACCCATGAAGCGAACGCACCATTTTCTGCCCAGTGGGAGCTGCAAATTGATCGTTTGCATTACCCATCCATCTGGGAGGCAGGAGTGAGGGGATGTGACCTCACGTAACACCTCTGCTGAGAAGACATCAAACTTAGGCAAGAGGAAAGGCTCTTAAGTCCGCTGCAATTATCATGCTGGTCACGTGCTCCATGGCGATTACTATAGTAACCAGACACTTGCCATGGAGACTTCTGAGCTCAAAGCATTCTTCTCTTATGCCTTCAATTACTATTCTTTAGATAACTGTTAATTTAGGGTTTATTCTGGAGTAAAGGAGTTAAGGGTTTTTTGGGTTCATCTAGCAAAGATTACCAGAAATTAAAACTGAAATCAGTTATAATAGAAAGGAAAATTAGAATAAAGGTTTGTATCATGGGTTTTATAAAATACCGTGTTTGTATCATTTAGCATGCACAAAATGCAAAAGAATTGTGTCATTTTCAGCAGAATGCAAAAAAACCAAAGAAAACATTTTTTTTTCTTGCCAGATACTCAAATGAGCCTCTAAGGCTGAAATTACTACAGATGTAGCTGTTAGTTATAAGCATTAAACACAACCCTTTCTTGCTAGATACTGTTTTCTTTTCCTGTAGAACATTCTGATCAAATTTCCACCTCTTGGATTTGATACTCTCTCAAGATGAACTTGAAATGTTCACCTGAAACAGTTCAATTATTAAAGGTTTGACATCGACATGCTCTGGGTCAAAGTGCACAGAAAGGGCAATGAGACTGCCAGCACCAGGGAAGCAGAACCAGGACCGAATGCAGGAGTGGCACTGGTGCAGCAGGAGGGGCAGGGAAATTGCACTGGGGGTTGGCAGAGGGGAGATGGACAGGGGAGTGAGTCATTGCTTCCTAAAGCCTCATGTCCTCCAAAACCAGAGGGAAAAGGTCAAGAAGAGCAGGTGGTTGTCTACTGTTCCAGAAGAAAGGAAAAGCAAATAGCAAAGGTGCCTCAACTCTACCTGTATTAATGCTTTATACCACCAAGCCATATCACTTCATATCTGTTATTTCACTAGAACCACCTGGCTCTCTCAGGGATGAGATGACACACAGAGGGATCAACAGGATATACAGAGCGAGGGCATCTGGTATTGGATTTGCAGATGAATTTAGGGAAATTAGGAAACATGGTGTAGGACAAGGAACAGAACAGTGTCTTCACAGCCAGAGTAGCTGATCATCACACCACATAACAACATGCATGCTGCTCCATCTGTCCCCTCATCATCCCTCATACAAGACAGGTGCTTAAAAACAAGCTGTTCACTGCAAAGTTTCTCATTTTCTGGATGCTCATCAGCCACCTTGTGATCTTGTCTTCCAAGGGTTAAAAACTCTCAGGGATAATCAAGGTCAAGAGAGAATCACCGAGATGGAATAGGCTAACTTGGAAAAACAAAACTCTCTTGTTTTCCTCAACTACAGCTCCAAACTTAGTAAAAACTTTTGAATATCATTTATACCACTGTCTTTCAGCACCCCATCCACTGAACAGGAATAACTGTGTCTCTTCACTTACCAGAAACATAATGAAAATGAATTAATTATTTTCCACACACTGGCTATGACTGATGAGCAAGATAGATGAGCCCCCAGGGGAGTAATAATTCTGCCTTCAAAGCAATGTTTAAACAACGTGTTGTAAATAAGGCCTGGGGCCACAAATGGAGCAATGAGCAGGAAATAAGCTATGGAAGAGCTGTGCATTAAACACGTATCATTATTGTGTGCATCGAATACAGTGGGAGCTGGTGGAAAAAGTATTAGGGGCATGTGTAATTGAAGCCTCAGTAGTGATGTACAGGCATGACTGGGCCAGAGAGAGGTTACAAAAGGATTTCCTAACTCTGCACTCTCTGTTAACCCCTCTCAGTGTAGTTTTTAAGTACATATATATAACATGAGCAAGGACTCAAATATAAGAGGAGCAGAGTGAGATTTTCTGTTCTGACAGTCACTGCCACGTTCAGCAATCACATCTCATCTACGTGACACCAAATCCCTCATTAGAAACTTATTGAAAATCAGAAAGGGTTTGCAAGAATTACTTCAAAAGGAAAAGGTTAATTAGCTGAAGATATACATTCCATGGACAAGACAAGGAACTGTGAGCCATTCTGACCTAATCCCAACACTGACACCAACAACTTTGGCTTTCATCAAGCATCACAAAGCAAATCCCTGACACGCCAGGAGTGGCTCTGAAGCTGCTGTATCCAACTGCTCCACTCCACACACCAGCCCCACCAGGGACATAACCAAAAGCAGCTTATATCTTGTGAACTCCAGGGAGAACGACAAGCACAGGACACAGCAGCACTTGGAGCCCACCACAAGCCAAGGAAATGATGCACAGAGAGGCCACTTACAGCACACTGAGCTCTGCCTGGCAGTGGGGACCTTCTGCTAACTCACTTCATCTTCCCTGAGATGTTACTGCTCTTCACACTGTTTCGTTCAGGGGTTATTACCACTACTATTCCATAACAGAGTCCTTCAGCTATTTCTCAGTCCTGTTTCTCCAGGCCCAAGGAGGCACCACAAAATACCCCTCCCCTATGAAGCTTCTCATTCTCTGCCTGCCTATCCTGGCATCTCCCTGCACCCCAGTGTTCCATTTTCAAGTGTCATAGTCAAATATCTGGGACAGTTTCTTGCCTTGAGTGAAAAAAAATACACTTCCTCCAACTTCCAGAAAAAAGCTGCATGTCTATATATTTAGCAACAAAAACTGGAGTAACATTTAACAAAGAATTTGTTCTTCCCCTTACTGTAAAAGAACACTTTGGCACGTCAAGCTGACATTCTTCTAGTGAAAACCCATCTTGTTAGAAAATATTCTCTTTGGATCTGTACCAATATGTACTTAATGAAACACACATTTAAAAAATCAAAAGGGCTTCCTTTTTATTTTCACCCACAGGTATTGTACTTTGGAAAAATACTTTTTACAAAAATAACCGCTTTCACAATATTAGGCAAAAAATAGAAGTTGTAAGATGTTCTCTCTGTGTTGAGATCAGACAGCTGTTGCACAGAGATGTTTAGGTCCTCAGTGCTGGGCTGAAGACAAGCTCAGGCCCAGAATGTGGTGGGATTTTTGTGGATATGCCATGGTCATCCACAGCCAAGAGGAGACCCCTCCCAGGTCTCTGAGGCTGCTCTCAGCTATGCTGGCAAATTACATGGAAGAAACTGAGTTTCAGATAAACCTTCTGCTCTGTCCTCAGCCAAGTACCACATTCAGTGAACTTTTAATTCAGTGAAGTATTTATTCGCATTTAAGTGCTTTTCTGTATCATGATGATCTTAAAATGCAAGCTGGAGGGGGGTAATTATAAAATAACCTCCTACAGCAGCCTGTAAGTTTGTCTGTCCTGAAAATGCCAGTGTAAAACAATGAAAAATATTTTCTGTGTAGTTTTTTACCTTGATTTAAACATCCCTAAATTGTAAACATTTTTAGGTCCGAATTCCTACGTGTGCATGAAACAAATGCTGTTCGTGCTTTCTAAGTTGCACTGGATAGGTAGGACTTGCTCAGGATATATAACAATTTACAAGTAAATTATATTAAATAATCAAACCAATGGTGAGTCTTAAGTAAAAACATCAGTTTAACATCACAACATGCTGCCCAACACAGAGCTGCATTTTGGAAACGCTCTGGGAGAGACCATCTTTTACAACTGACACTTCCTCCAAAGAAACTACGAGTACTTTGCATGTAACCAGCCTTACTCTCTCGGATTCACCTTATGGATGTGGCACCTCTCTTCCCATTTGACAATTAACACTCCCACAGTAACAGGATGAATCATTCCAGCAATAGCAAAACCCCCAAATTTTTCAAGGAAAATGCTCCACATCTATTCTTCTGCCTTAAAACAGTTCTTTCCTTCACATGCTGTACTGTGAACAGCTCAAATACATTTGATCCTAGAATAATTCTGCTGTTTATAGTACCCCAAGCCAAAGCACATAAAGCAGTGAATGCATTTATTTTTAACTCCCTGTCTCAATAGGGAAACTCTGGCAGTAGAGAGCAAGGACAGTCTCTGGAATGCTGTTTACTCGAGAGCCAAGACTGAGGGGTGGCAAGGGACACCCCACAGGTGATTTGGGAGGCAGTGGGGTCCAGAGCCACCACACACAGCAACTGGAGATGATTTTCACTGCCTCAAGAAATGTGCCCCTCAAGAGCTGTGTTGGCGTGAGTGCTGCCCACACAGATACTCAAGACAAGCCTAACTCACTACATCTGATCATTCTGGGAAGTGGGAGAAATATCTCCTCCTTGTGTAAAATAGGAATGGGGTGCAGAGAGAAGGGAGACACCTCTGCTGTGTACCAGGAGCTCACCTCCGTTTAAAAAAGAATATCGAGAAAAGAAACATCTTCCTGTTGAAACCTACATTATCTCAAGAGCAGTGAAGGTGACCTCCTTTCCCTATTTTTGTGTATCATATTCCAAATTTTTTCCTCTGCCTCCAGACCTCTTTGCTAAACTCAATGCATTAGGAATAACTTTTTAATAAAAAAAAAAAGGAAACATTCCACATTTTTGGGTAACATACAATATTCATCACCAAAACTCTTTTGGTAAATGATCCACCAGAACCTCTGCCACCCTTGACCTTGACACAAGAGAGTGGAAGATCCTGGGGTCAGTCCAAGCACAACAGGAATTCTCCTTGTGCAAAGAAACAAAAGAGGAGGAGGAAAGAAAACAAAGCAAATAAAACCAAAGACAGTTCTACCCTCATACATAATTGATAAGACACCATGAAGTCGATGAAATAAGTGAGTTGAACCCAATTTTAGAGTGAATCTAAACTCTGAAGAAAGACCTTTTATCTATAACCTCTGAGTTGTAAGCAGTGCTTGCAGATCACAACCAACACATGCAAATTAGGTGAGAAAGAGCCTGAAATATTTGAGTCCAACTAAAAGAGAGCACAGGTAGCAAATAAATTTGGACTATAATACGTAAGAGTAACTTGCACTGAAATAAGCACTATATGTTTAGTGTATGTTTTGTTGCATTTTTATGACTGAGATATATTAATAAATGCTTGTTTTGCTTCTGCACCAAAGTCAGGATTCTAAATGAGAACAGAAGGAGTATAAAGTGGCTTTAGCATTTCTTTCCTGGAAAACCAGCTACAATAGCAAAGAAAAATTCGAAACTCCATCTGATTTAAACATGAGAACTAACAGAACACTTAGGGAAATTGTTATTTTAAACTCCCTGTAACCGTAATTGCTAATTTTCATTCTGGAAACACACACAAAATTTCCACATGCAGAACAATCAGAAAAGATAAACATTTTATGTAAAATAAATGGATGCCTTATCCTGCAAAGACTTGAAAATATTTCCTGTTGCCAGCAAAAATACTCATAAAATTTGGAATGTGCACCAACAGCTGGGAACAGTTATCTACAGGAGAACCAGCCGGGTTTGCAGCCATTTCGGAAATCAGCGCACACAGTGGCATCCATAGGTTTTCATTTCCTCTGTGACAAGCCTTTCCCAGAGAGGAAACTCAGCAGTATTCCTCCCTGCCATACTTTGAATCCTACTGTGAATTTCATCAGTTCATACTTGAAGGGTCTAAAAGAGACTTGAAAGCCCAACAGTCCACACAAGGTGGAAACCACAGGGCTGGGGATGAAAAGGCTCCTTAGTCAGGTGGAAGCAGAATAAAGAACCAAGGTAGCACCAGGCCTGACCCCCAGTCACAACACTCCCTGCCAGCATCCTTCACTGACTGGTTTCTTGGTTCCAGCTGCGAGTCAGGGACAGTTTATTCATCTATGGGATCAATTTCTTACTGCAGCAAACACACATCTTATCTCACACAGCTTTTTCACTCTTTGTTTCAACAAACATTCTTGATTTTTACTACACAAGGATGAGAATCAAAACCTGATACAAGGAAAGGGCTTCCAATTCTGCACAAACAAGTACACAGCAAATAAACCTCTGCAGCAGACAAATTATTTGTTTCCTAAGTGAGAAGACAAACATTATTGAGATATCAATGCCCACAACTGTTTTCAGATTATAAACATAGGGGTAGAGAATTGTATCTGAAATATAAAGAGAAAAACCTAAAAGGGTTAATTCAAGCATGCAGATCTCATTTCAGCAGAAAAGCTTTCATTAATTTCTCTCTTGATAATAAGATTGTGTTCCTTCCCTGCAGTATTTGTAATGTTGGAAAAATACTTTGTGTTTTGATACATTTGAGAAATGCAAAAAGTCAATTTTGTAACTCTTTGTTTCTCAGTTTCATGGAAACATGTGCAGCACTGACATTGGCATGAAACCTGGGTATCGTCTGAATGGAATAAAGGAATGGTGAAAAGCAACTGGTAAGCACCATTTCCCGACACAGAATTTGGCTTAATTCCTTTCTAAAGCATAAAACCAGCTTGGGTCTTAACCCACAGTGTTGCATTACTCCAGCTGTGCATGAACATCAACAGGCAAAACCCAGTGATCTCACGTAGGCCTTATAACATAGAAGTAAAAGTCCTCACTTTACAAAGTCTATATTTGAACATAAAGTTCATTTTAGGGCATAACAACCCTAAATAGTGCCTTGATGAAGGCTTTTATTTCCTCTTTTTTAAGCAATGCCTACAGTTGAGCATAGCCTGTCAAATCAATCACAGACGAAGGCAACCTCTGCATTTTCATACTGTTATATATGATTTCTTAAGGTACAAGAGCTCAGCAAAGTCAAGCACTAGTGTTCAACACAGTAGGAAAATTAAGCTTCAAGTCCTTTCATTAAGAACACTCAAGGAGAAGGATCTCAAATCCAGATAAAAGCATTACCATTACATATTTCAGTCTCATCTTAACACACAGTAGTGTAACCACATCAAAGACTGAGCTATTACTGCTTTTACTAGAGGCCTGGAATGAATTCCCACAGAACACAATGGCGAGCCATCTCTCCCACATCCAGCTCTGTATTATAACAGGAGCCTTTCCCTCCAGAGATGCTTTCTCTTCTTGTTCTCCCCAGTCAAGAACATAAACCAGATCTGCCTCCCTCCTGCAGCTGCAAAGGCCAAGCTGATCAGACTGCTGTTTTTAGGAAGGATTCATCCAGGGATTTCAGAATTCAGGAAGTACAAGAACTCCTGAAAGAAAATACCCTTCCAGCAGGCATCACTCCACCGCAGGCAGAGGAAAACCCGAGGTGTGCTGGGGCTCAGGACAGCTACGGTTCACACTAACATGCAGAGACTTAGAAGGGCCAGTCATTTATAAGTGTTTTGGCTTTTCTCTAATGCCTCCAGTCCTGTGTATAATTTCATCCCCTACAAACTCTTCCCTTCTCTCCCTCATTCCACTTCCTCGTGTTTCCCTTTCACAATTTCCCTTTTAGCTAAACTGAACCCAAATATAAACGTGTGTGTTTAATAACACCACACAGGGAGTGTTTACCAACCCTCCCGCAGCTTTGTTTGTTCTAGGCCTCCTGTTGGCCTGTGTGAATCATCCATTTAGGCAGCAAACTCTCCAGGAAAAGGACTGCTTGTTGCTCTAAATCCGTACAGTGCCTAGCACACCCAGCCCCATTCTTTATTATTATAATAACTTCAGCAATGCGCTGTTTCCTCACTCCTGGAATGCAGGATGCTTGGCTTTGTGTGCCTTCACTTCCCTAACAGATGCTATAGGGAAAACTACAGCAGGAGCAGCACGTGGGACACATGTTTGACGTGGAAACTCCAGGATGAGCCACAGTGACCAAATCAGGTCCTGCCCTCCCCACATGGAGCATCATCCACAGCTCCCAGCAGGGCCGCTCGAGGTCCCCTCTTTCCTCAGCTGAAATGCACCATTCCTGTTAATATCCACACCAATTTCATGTGCAGTTTGTGAGGAAAATCAAGCCCTTTACACATGAGCATGACCTACTGAAATCCAAACCCTGGCAGAGGGGCAGCGGGAAAAGGAAGGAATGGCGTGTTCCTGCTCCCGAACACTGTTGGACACTCCAAGCTCTGCCTTCCCAAACAAAAGCTTCTTTTCATTAAAGGGTGGAAAAAACCTCCCTTTTATTCTCCAGCCCTTGAAGGGCTTACATCATCTCTTCTTCAGTGTCAGGATTTCAGGGAAAACAAGCTTTCTGTAGGGCTGGTCAAATGACTGTTAACTAAGAATTCTTGGGAGTGTTTAGTCTACACTCTCTATTAATTTATCATTAGGGTACCTTCTAATAATGACTCATCTAATGAAGAAACAAAACCACAGCAGAAACCCTCCCCACTCGTACAGAACTAGTTACAAAGAGCCTGGCCATCTCTCCACCAAACAAGTCACCATACCTTTTTTCCCCCCCACCCCTTAATTAACCCCAAGGCTTCCAAGGGAAAACCACCATGACCTTTATATATTGCAGACAAAGTATTTTAACACTGCCTTTCATCACGTACATAAAAAGACAATTTCATCATCAGTTTTGCGTCCAACAGCTGCCCTGAACGTGAAAACAGGAATTATTTGAGAATAGAAATAGAATTTTGTTCAGGAAACTGAACAAAAGGCACCTGAAAGAATCTGCACTAGAAACAAGCCTTGGACAAAACCATGAGAGACTTACTTTGTCCCATCACCTGAAATGAAAAACTTAGACATCAAACCAAGGGATAACACAAATGCAACCTGATTATTCATACGGTTGTCTGTGCAAATGTCTCGCTCTGACCTGGCCCCTCAGGCACTCCCTGACTTCACACAGATGCTTTCTTTCCCCTCTGTACCAGACTATTGAGCAAATAGAGCACACAAATCCTTAAGGACTTAATAAAAGATGTGCTTTGGATCACAACATTTAGATTGACTTCCCAATGCGACACAGGTAGCCATCAGTACTTATGAATTCCAAATGATTGCAGGGGAAGTTTTTCATCCTGGCAACACCGTTGCCATAGTGATCCCGGCTGATCCAATATTCTTAGCAACCACTCCTAATTCTCCATCCCCGGCACTCCTTGGTTTCCTCCAAGGCTAAGCTGCATAACCTCATTTCCAAAACCCCACCGACCACCAGCAGAACTATTGGAGTGGCAGGAGCTGGGGTGCCTTCTCCACAGGTATCCACCTAACACACCAATACAAAGTGCAGTTTGCAATTGGGAGGACACGGGGAAATCAAGCTTGGCCTCTGGATAATGTGCAGGAAAAAGAGAGTCAGGCTGGACCTCCCCAGGCAATGCTTTCAGATCCTCAGCACACAAACAGGACAGCAGCGATGGTCTGTGATACTCCAAGGCCATGAAAATCTACCTTATTATTTCACAGACATATTACTTGAGGGCAGAGGAATGATTAGATAAAGTCAATCTAAAGGTGCATCACTGAAACCACAAGATGCAAAACATCATCTCAAGTTTTATCCCACACAGCAACAGAGAAGTTAATTCCTAACACCATTAACAATTGCCTCTCACACAGAACTAGGCAAACTGTATTTGCAAGCAGGCTTCTGAGCCAGCTGAAGGGAAATGAGGAACTGGCAAACCACAACACCTGTGTTACTCCAACTACACACACTGTGTTTGGCAACCACCTCCGGCTGTTGTCAGAGGCTGTGGGTTGGCCCTGCTGCTCACGGCTGGGCTTCCCTCCACCAGCCCCAGAATAAAACAGGGCTTCTCACACTGATTCAAGCTATGACCAAGTGACCCTCAGCTCCTCATGCAGGTGAAGCTTTGTGGCCTTCATCTGGGAATGAAAACGGGCATAGGAGAAACTAGTGCTCACAGAGGAGACAGAAGTGAAATGGATAGGGTGGCTACCACTCAAACAGTGCCAAGAACAGTGGACTGGACAGCTGCACCACAAAGCCTCGTGGACCTACTGCTCTGTTCTGGATTGGTACTCACTAAACATCACTCACAAGACCTGTAAATTAACAAAACACTGCTCAAAACAAATAATACATTTCTAAGCATAAACCACATGCCCAAGAAATCAGACTAAATATTTTGCAAGTGTTAATACATGTGTTAATGGTTGGACTCTGATCCTAGAAGTCTTTTCCAACCTATGTGTTTCTACAGAAGTCGACATTCAGGGAGGTCTCTTCAAAGGGAAAGTTTGCAGGACGCAGGCAAACAAACAGAAAGCACTGCCTAACTTCACATTTTGAAGTAAGGGACCCAAAGAAATGTAACATAGAAGGTGCTTTCGGCTCCATTTCCAAAAACCAGGGAATAGCAATTTTTAGGTAAGTACGTTCACAGCATCAGGGTTCCTTTTTCTCTACTGCCATAGTAAATTACAAGTTTCAACTAAGATCAGGGACCAAAATGCACTCAACACTACAAATGTGGAATGAAAGACTGTCACTCAATGAGGTTATTCAGTGTTCCTAGACCAGAAAGCTGCTGATAAAAATTTCTGGCTCCCTTCCTGAACAGAATCCTCTGAAGGTTCCCCTGCTGCAATAATAAGCACCCCTAGTTTGACACCTTGAAATCTGCAATTTGCAAGAAACACTGCAGGAGGACAACAGTTATGTGGCAAAGATCGTGATCTTGACCTCACACCAGTATGTACCAAGGACAACTTTCATCACCTCTCCAGAATCACACTGGCCTGACCTCAATATACATGAATAAAATGGAGACTAGGCTTGACATTTCAGTTTTACTCCTTTTTGTCAATTAAAAAATAAGCAGAATTCTACCAGATGCTCAGCTAACCAGCAGAGAATTTGGTAAATATCAGCTAGTGCTTTACTTCTCCATTTCCTGCATATTCTTCCTCAGAGGGATCCTGGGAAGATGCAAGACATGGCATTACAAAGAGCCCAACAATATTGTGTTTACTTGGACAGATTTTGTGGTCCCTTTCAAGTGTGCTATATATAGCTGATTATTTTGCTTTCTAGCCCAGAAAAGGAAAATCACAGCTGACACAGATTTCTTCTCAGCAGTTGCCTGCAAGCCCTGGCTGCAGATCTCCTCCCACAGCACAGAACAAGCAGCAGAGTCCTGCGGTTGCAGGTGCTCTGACCGAACACTGGACACCTACTTGTGTTGTTTTCTGTTCCAAAATTAAGTACAGATAACAAGTGGGAAATGTTAGAAATGTCAGTGCCTCAGGTCACTTACCAGCTTATTGTATTTGCAATTTAACCCAGCCATAAAACAGATTCCACAGAGCATATCATATTAACCATTGGGCTTAATGTATTCTGCAATCAAAGCCAAGGCTGCATAAATTGCAGTATCCAATTTACACACACGAGCTCTTTACTCTTTTTTTTTCCCTAAGACCAAAGAAATGCCAATTGACAACCTTTCACAGTTATGTCACTTTGATGGAGCTGAGCCAGAACCCCCATGTGAGGAACCCTTACATAATTTATTCAGGTCATTTTCATTCTGAAGAGGTGAAAATACGTATTATAAAGATTCCATCTTAAAACACAGCAATTTTCCTTTTTTAACCTTTCAGAAGTGCTTTTAGTAAATGAAAAGAAAGCTGAGGATGCCACCATCCCCCCAATATGATTTATCCCCCTTGCTTTCAACAATCTCCTTATAAAGCCCTGTTTTTCAAGGTGAGAAAACATTAGGAGCTCTCCACCAGCAGCATATGGTGCATGGAACAAACTTGCTCGTGTCACACTGAAGAAAAGGGTGCTAAAAGAACATCATGCTTGCAACTCTATACACTCCAGCACTACGAAAGCCAGAATTACACAGTTTAAATCTGCCCTTTTGTACATATCAACATTGTTTATCACAATACTATAGAATGGAGTCTTTTTCCTGTAAGATCCAATAGTAATTAGGGGATGCCTCATCCAATCTCCATTTTTGGCCCTATTCTTTCTTTTTAACTGTTGTTTTTTGTTGGGTTTTTATTTAAACAGAGTGTCTTTGTCCAGCATCAGAGCTGTTATTGCTCCTCACCCATGGATTTTTTTACCAGTTTGAATGGAGCCTTATGTTAAAAATAATAAATCAATCTATGGCACAAGTTCCTGCGCTGTGAAAAGCCTGCACCAACTCTAGAATGGTTATTTTCATATACATTCTCTCAAAGCAAGAAGTTAATTCTTCTATAGTATCTGCTGTTGTTCATAGATACAAGACAGAAAATGTGCAATGGTTCTTTAATTTTGAGTCACTGTAACTAATTGCTTCAGAAATTTTTTACAAAGAGACTAAGTGTGCACTCATACCTGATTTCTGGAACCCCCTGACTGAGCAAACAAGGGTTACACACGCAGGTTTTCCAAGACAGCCTTGAACCTCACTGAAAGGAATTCCAATTTATCCATGGCAAAATCAGGCCTACCACTAGAGGGGTTTTAAAGCGTCTTTTATTCATGCACGAAGATAAGAACTTCCTTAAATTACTGAGGGAAGATTCTCAAACCTTCAGCAATTCACACCTGACACAGTGAGGCTGTTCCTGTTAAAGGTTATTTGACAATTCTTTGAATGAGAACCCAGCATGCTCAGCTTCCACTGCACCTTCACGCTGAATGCATGCACAGCAGACATAATCAATGGCACGAAAAAACTGCAAAATCTGGAAATATGTTAACAGCACACAACCACCCTCTGTGGCAGAGCACAGATGTGATTCCACAGAACCCCGGGATGGTTTGGGTGGGAAGGGAGCTCAAAGATCACCCAGTCCCACCCCCTGCCATAGACAGGGACACCTTCCCCTAGAGCGGGTAGCTCAGAGCCCCACCCAGCCTGGTCCTGAACACCTCACACTGTGCATGAAAATCAGTGCCTATTCCAGGAGCGTGTTCAGAGTTTGCTCCTGCAAACCTGCACAGCTTCGTGCTCTTCGAAAACATGTTTGCAAATTTAGCTCCATCTGGTATTAGTCAGGAAAGAAACAGCCTTAGGTTGTTAAGTCTTATCCCCTACAACCACAAACCTTAAGCTGTAATAAAATAAAAGCCATAGAGCTCATATAAATTTCTCCGTAGACTTATAACTTGGAATAAATATTTTTAAACTGGACAGAAGCCTGAGATTTATTCCCTGGACATTCTGTGTCTGCAGAAAGATGGTAACTGACCTACTTACTGGATCTTGGGAGCACAGGGGATGGTGGTGTTAGTCTGGAGTGCTTAGTTAGGAAAAAAAAAAAAAAAGAAAACCAAACAAAATCCTGTCCCATAGTGCCTGACTAACACTTGTTTCAGAATATACTTATCAGAGAACTAAAAGGAGATTGGACTCTCTCCAGATTTTAAAATGTTTTTTCTGATCATTTTAATTTTTCAAGATGTCAGTTTTTCAGTAGCTGTTAAGCCTTGAGCTCTAACCCAAAGTGAATAAATAAATATACAAATAGAGGGTTTATGAAAACCCATTTGGGATATGTCCCATATAGCTGAGAGAGACTAAGATTTTATGCATATTTAGCTGAGTTACTCTAAAAAATCCTTGATAAGAGAGATATAACCTTGGCCTGGGACACCACAGCCATGGCATGGGAGTCAGAACAGGTCAGGCTGGTTCCAAGTAATAACCAAAGCTTCAAGGCCATGACAGGAGGAGGGGTGAGGCAAAGGGATAAGAATGGGAAGACTTGTTAGAAGAACAAAGAAAACCAGACAGTAACAATAATTGTGTGGAACAACAAGATGTTTACAAAGCAAAAGAGAAGATTAAAGACTAACCCTGAAGGGAGCAGTTATGAAATGACAATGCAAACAGTATTCTCAGGGCACCGGCCACACTCTCATTAAACTATATATAAACACTCAAACGACAACTCAGCACTTCAGCAATCTTTTTACATCTTCCAACCAGTAAGAAAACATTCTAAAAGGAAGAACAGTGGATTGCTTTTGGTTTTGTTCGTATGGAAAATCCCATCAGGCAAGCAGAAGCCACATAACTCTCTGCCATAAAATACTTGATAATGAGAATATTCAATACTACTATTATTAACGTCAGCACACTGTAACTCAGACGGCCCAAAAATCCCCCAGCAACTAAATCCTCTTGATGGATTTGTTGTTTCTTCATAGCAGGCTGCTGTTTCTGATTATTTTAATTGGTTACTGTTCGCAATACCATACTTAGGGAAATAAGGCAATAAATTACATAGCTAATCATGTGGTCACATGGATCATATAAACGTCATGTTGCTGTGCCTAGGAAACTGCCTGCTGCTCTGCTTGGGGCTTCGGTAGCAAACGAATCCAATCTGTCACCAAGTCAATCAATGGATGTGTGGCTGTTATGAGCTCCACGCCCCACAGGCACATCCTGCTGAGACCTCAGTGCACCACAGGGGCATTTCAGAGGCAGAGAACAGCAGAACCAACACAATCCCACTGCTGCATCCCCAGGACAGCGAGGAAGGAGGGAGGATCTGGGACCTCCTGTACCAGCACTTCCAACCTCTTTTCCTCCTGAACACACATTAAACAATCAAGCCAAAGGCTCACCAAATCTCCACCCCTTTACACCAGTTGACTTTGCAGGGCCTGTTCACTCTACTCAAAGTCAACAAAAGAATATTTTATTTGTAGCCATTAATTGCAATTAAGGTACCATAGTTCTGCCACAGGGTAGAACTCCCTTCCCACACTGCCCTAAGATGAAGCTCCTATACGGAACTATGCAGAAGAAAAGGAAATTCAGGACACGTGTAGGACCCTGTTCTCCCTTCCCACTCTAATTTCTTTCAAGACACTGAAAAGGCTTGCTGAAAATACAGCTGAGTGGGTAATATAGTATATTCAGGTTTGGTTCACATGAGATTTCACTGGGTCAGAAGATTTCTTCAGTAAATTTTCATTTCCCTAGGAATGAGATTTACATACTAATGGGGAACTCCCGGTGTTTTCTAAGATGAGAGAGGTTCACATTAATATTATTCCTTCCATTTTTTGATGTATTCTTTCCACTGAGTTGCTGCAGGGAACTAAGGGAAGGAAATGCTGTTTAAAAAACAGGGCAAAATTTTGCTATCACAGAAACACAGGGTAACACCTGAGAAAAAAGGCAGGAATTCCACAGTACTCTCCTCATTGCAAACCAAACTGATCTGAGCCACGTCAGCTGTCAGAAGATGGCTCCTTTTGTTACATGGAAATAACCTGGAAGCTGATCTTTCCCTAAAAACTTTCAGCTAAAACTTTAACAATTAAAGTTTTCCAGCATGTTCTGTACTGCGTAACTAAAATTTGCATTTCATGGAAATAGGTCAAGGATCTAATTTACTTACTTATAATTAGTCTATTAAATTGGTAAACAATGTTCCTGCAAATCTTGAAATGCATACATAGGAGTAACATTATTTCAGCCATTCTAGTCTGGTATGAGGTCAAGATACAAGAACTTTGAAACTCCTTCCAAGTCCAAAGCCAAGACACTCAGCAATGCAGAAGCATCAGCTGAGATCATCGGAACAACTGTGTGCCAGAAAGATCCCTCCTGTAAACAGCACCTTCAGTGTTCTTGGGTTTGCAATCCACTGGCTGGGCTATGCCATAATCAATACTATTGATTTACCTTCAGATTACACAATCACAGAACCATTTTGGGTGGAAAAGACCTCCGGGACCATGGAGCCCAACCATTAACCCAGCACTGCCAGGGCCACCAATAAACCACATCCCTAAACATCACAGCCACCTGTCTTTTGAACACTTCATTAATTCTGGCAAAACGAGCAAATAGTTAAAATTAATTCCAACTTTTAAGTATTAAAGTGTTGTCCAAACTGCCTACACTGTGGAATGCTCCAAGCTTTGTCATGGTTCTTTCCTCCCTAAGGAGTGCAAGCTGCAAGTAATTTTTATTCATGCTAAAAACAGACCATAAGATGTGGAGAGAAAACACACAAATTCCAACAAATTCCTCAAATTCAGTAAATCCCATGCTACTGT
The DNA here is from genome assembly GCA_013396655.1 of Campylorhamphus procurvoides. NCBI lineage: Eukaryota > Metazoa > Chordata > Aves > Passeriformes > Dendrocolaptidae > Campylorhamphus > Campylorhamphus procurvoides. The sequence goes on from WBMV01006161.1 coordinate 844,214, forward strand.
TTCTCTGGTCACTGACACGAGTGAGAAACGCAGAACATTCTACATATTTTAATTAGAGATTACTTCATTATTAATTAAATGCTTACAGAAAGAAACCACATCTGTATAACTGTAATAGACATTATGTTACCAGAGATTTATAACTTTGAGTATTTGGTTTTTTTGGAATAATATATATGAAAACAACATTATTATTTTGTAAGTATGAAGAGACGCCTTTCTCTTCCACCACCCTTACTTCAAGAAGTTCACAACCCTAAGAACTCTCAAAAGGAAAAAAAAAAACCACGAAGTGATGAACATCACTATAAAGCGAGTAAGGTCATGTTCAAAAAAACCCAGAACAACAAAAGCCTTGGGGATATTAATAACGCATAGCCAATACCAAAATTCAAAGGCCTGTCAGAAACCTTGCAAGCCCAAGTTAATTTTGCAGAGATAATAAAGTGAGAACAACAGCAGGCTTGTTTGTAGTGACAATAAACCCATAAAACAGCAACACAAAGTAAAAAGGCACAGCACTGGAAAAATTAAACAGATGAACAATATTTCAAATTGCCAAAAAAAAAAAAAAGGCAAGGATAAATGTTTATAGGCAATACCACCACATATTATCTAATGCTCCAGAGTCAGGCCATCAACAAGGCCAGAGGAAAAGGATTCAGAGGCTGTTGAGGGGACTAAATCATCCAAGTGCTCCTGGTACCAGCAGTCCTGGGCTCTACACAGGCTGAATGTGCTGAGGGGGAATGGAGAGATCAACTCAACCACCTTCTATGCAGCCCTGGTAAGGTCTGAGGAGCAAAACTTATAAAGCAGCTGTTCTTCCATGCAGAAACAAGAGGTACCATGTACCATGTGTATGGAGATAGTTATTCAACAACATTAAGGCTGGAAGCCTGGACTCAATCTCCCACATCTATGACAAAAAACTTAGCAGGTTAAGTCCTCTGAAGTCCCACTGGGATGATCCTACATGGACCCCACACTGTATTAACTTTCTTCCTTTTGTTTTTCCAATGTTTTACACTGATGGATGGAAGAAGCCACTACACAAAGCTTTGCAAAGTTAACACACACAGATATCTGTCCTCAGAATATGCTTTTTCTTTAATCATACTTAATACTACTGAATCATGTTAATCAAACAATATGCCACAGCTGGAATTCAAAGATATCAGATATTCTGTCTACTCCACATGTCAAACTTAATGTTTAGGTGGTGCTTTGCTATAAATCCCTCAGAGTAGATGCTCTCAGCTCCAAAATCATTAGAAACTAGTAGGTAGTAGTTCAATGCCTTGTCTCTACTTACTGGATACATGCCAGTGCACATTCTGTATTGACAGGTGAAGTGAATGGCAGTCAGGAGCTTAAATTTAACTTCAAACCCCTGACTCAAGCACCACAGTGAGATGCTTTGTGATACACCAAGATGGAAAACTCTAATAGAAAGACACAGTTATTAAATTTTTGCTTCAAATTCTTCATTTATCTGACAACAGGGTAAAGACAAAATATGAAAAAATAATCTTATGTCTGCTTTATACACAAGTATTGGAGCACGTACTCAAACTGTGTCACACATGAATTCAAACAACATTCAGCAGGAAGCACCAGAATGTTGTGGAGTAGTCAGAGTCTATATACTTCAACCTAGTTATTTCACATTGCTCTTAACACATCTGTGTCTCTTAGTTGCCAGACTTGGGCTCAATTTTCAGATATTGGCCTGTGCTACTGTTCCAAATTAAAACAAATTATGAGCTCTCTGACCCGGTATCTGCTTTCCTCTAATCACCTCGTGGCACAGCTCAGTGTACAGTGGAAAGTGGCTCATTACAATCCAGCTAAATTGAGCAAAGCTAAGTGCTCTATACTGATTGAATTTCTCCCAGGGTGCACAGATTGTTTAACAGAGCTGATTTTTTTTCTGTTGACACTGGGCATTTAAAAAGTATCACATCGTTTTGTTCTTTAAGCTTCTGAAAAGCCTGTGGGGCGGGCAGGAAAGGGTAAGTCATAATGTTGGAACTTGAACATAAAATTGTTTGTTCTGTTTCCATTTCAATACATACACTTATTTTTAAAAAAATCCACAACTTTGCTAAAGTGGCAGAACCAGGAATTCAACCCAATGCCATCTTCACTGTAATTTGTACTTTAGGCCACTTTTTGGTAATTCAGGACAAATCTACTCCACATTTAAAGTTTGCTTGACGTCTGCTCATCACAGAGCTCATGATTAGAGAATGGTGATACATAAGGAATAAGTCACTCAAAACTGTTATTTCTACATTTGTCTTCCATACAAACAAAAGTTAAAAACAGCTTCAGTAGAATTACTTACTTGAATAAAGCGCGTGGAATTGATTGGCTCAAACAACTTAATCCTCTAAAATCAGTAGCTTCAGGTAGGTGAATTCTTCTATGTTATATTACCCCAGACAGTTATTTATCTATCTTACCCCCACAATTCATCACTTACCTGTAGCTTAAAAACCACCCTCAGTAATTTCTGCAAGTGCAAACATATAACTGAATATAACACAGTTTTTAAAACTACTTCCTCCAAATATCAAAGACCTAAAAATAGTTCAGAACCCCTCCTAATGAACAGCTTCTCTTTTCCACAGTCATTTGCAATGTGATGATGAAATGAGACAAGAACATAAAGGGAAATTCAGTACCACAAAAACCTAAGCAAACATTAGTTAAAAGAACAAAGTGACAGCATTATATCACACAAAGAACAAAGAGGAATACAGAATCAGACAGAATTAGAATGGGAATTCCTTCAATTCTTCTATCAAACATTCAAGTCATAAAAAGTCCAGGGCAGGTCTCTAAAATCGGGTTTTAATCACTTGCTTATTTTATTCCTACTCTAATGGTACAGTTATTCTCCACATGAGAAGGGAAGCAGCAGAGACCTGTCAGAACCCCTTGCCTAAGCAATCTTGCAGGACCAGATCTGAAGCCAAAGAGCCCTGAAACACAGCAAGTGCCAAGAGGACACAAGCTGCGGGGCTCATTGGCTATTTGGGTTCTGTATTGGGAGGATCGGGTCCATTAGCATAGGCAGATTAGGAATTGCTCTGCTACAGCTATGGCTCTATCCCCCTCCTTTTTTAAAATTATTATTTTTAGACTTTGGGTTGAGCTCTACCTGATCCCTGAGTGATCAGCTGCAAGTGAGAAGGCAAAGCAGTACAAAGAAAACTGCTCCAGCAGCACAGGACTACAAGGAGGAACCAGTGGAGCTCACAGACCCCTTAGTCCTGTTACAGATTAAGGAAACCAACAACACTAAACCAAACAACAATGCTCAGGAGTTATTGCATTTAGGTTTCAGCATCAGGAGAACGATTACTTATGCAAAATTAATAAGAATCTTGGTCTTGATGTGAAATGCTACAAGGGAATTTCTTTTGTGCCACTGATGTAATGGAATATTTATGAGCACTGGGAATCAGGGCCGTCAGAATTACAAGGAACAGAGGTCACAAAGGGTAGGATTGTAAGGTTACATCGGTTGGGGCTTTTCTTTTCGTGGGTTTTTATTGAACAGACGCAACCATGTCCCTTCACAGATACTTTTACTGTCCTGAACAAATAAAGAATTGCTGTGAATTTGTCTGGAGATGACCTGGACACACACACTGCAATGCCAATTTTTACTTATTTCAATCACCATCTCCATTTTCACCAGTTTACCAACATGCACAAAGATGCTATGGCTCAAATGTATCTCATTTTTAATCATGAAACTGCTTGAAGCTAAAAATCAGAACTGAAGTACAACCAAGGGATCATACTGAGCTGGGCATACTAGACATTCATAAACAGGTGGGTGGACACAATGGTAGCCACTCCTGGAACAATGTTTTAATGCACTTTTTGATTCTGCGCAGTCACTGGAAACTTTAAAACAGCAACCAAAGCAAGAAACTTCCTTTCTTAAATCCAATTTGCAGAGCATTAAAACAAGATCTTTCTGTTCTTGCACAGAACAAGAAAATGCCCTGACCTTCAGCAACTGTTTTGCTCATAAACTGGGGTATAATCTTTTTGCTGTTTAATTGGTGAGAAGACAGGGTTTCACAGTAAGACTGAAACATACATCTTTTGTCCTTTTCTTTTGTGTCCACGCAAAGAACCCAATTTAGCATAGCACTGAGGGAATCTCCTGAGACAGGCAAAGTTCATGAAAATATTCATAGGAGGAAAGGTATGAAATTATCCCCAGGCCCTGCTGACTAGACTGTAATTAGAAAGATCCCTCTTTTTTAGCAGATGGGTCTCCTGGCCTCTTTCCAGTCTAAGCTTCATGTTGTCTATTATGGCAACCCAAACTGAAGGAAGGAAGCAAAATAAAATGTTTCCTAGTCTACCTTTGGACAGAACCAACTCCCAAACATGAGCACGATTTTATAATTATTTTTAAATACGAGGCACAAAGACTCAATAAATTGCTAACTGGCTATAGGAACACCCACCCCAGGATAGCTGGATCAAAGCTCCTTCAGCACTGCAGGGATAGGGTCATTATTCCATGACAAGACGGTGATCTCTTTCTAATTCCTCCAAGACAAGGAACTGTCATAAGAAATACAAGTACAAACACAGCCTTTGTTGGCAGCCTTAGCACAAAGATCAGACAAGAACTGAAGGGCTGTTCACCTATTTAACAGCTTTACCAAGTCAAAGCCAGCCTGGAATTGGTACCAGAGCTATCTGCTACCCTAATGCACAGAAACATTCAGGGCTGTTCAGTTTACCCTAATCACAGGTATTTTCTCCCCCTGCCCTACCAAACAAACACAACAAAGATGGTGGTTCAGCTCTGGCTAGAAAATAAATAAATAGTGACAGAGCCCCCATGTCTCTGGAGGAATGGCTAACAAGATATAATATCAATATTCATCAAGACCAGGACATTTTTAGGAACTTAATAACAGGCACAGTAGGAGAAGTGGAGTCAAACCCTTCTGTGCTGTTTCAGCAGCATTTCCCCAGTGAGTTCTGACAAGAACCGAATCCTGCATGAAAACACCACTCAGACTCCAGAGCCACACACTGCTTGGTCTCTGCAGCTAACACAGGTTGTCAGTGTGAACTGTGGAGGTGATCCAGGAGATTGGGGTAGGTCTGCTGGGAGCTCCCCAGAGCCCATCAGACTCATTTTACACAGGCTACTGAATAGCTATTAAACGGTGTCAATTTTCCCTCACTGCTACAGCTGAACAAATAATGAGAAAAATGATATGCAAACATCCCCGTGACTTCTGCAGGATTCTGCTCCAACTGTGTTCCCACATTTTCTATTTGATTATCACATTTTAAGGGAAGAGTTTGCTCTCAGCATCCTCTCAGGACCACAGAGTAAATCTTACCACCAACAGCAATTTTCAGAGGGGGAAAGAAATATTACATACAAAAGTAGGATAAATAACAAATAAGTCTGTTAAAATTGCAATCTGTTTGCAGACAATCTGCAATCAAAGAAGGAGGTTCATTAATCAAGCAAATTTTTACTGGAAATTGTCTTCCACATCTATAATCACTCACATAAGCTAGGGCATGTGGAAACAGAGGTATGAAAGTCCTGCCACCAATTCCTGGTGTTATCTGCTTGTCACATTTAGTTTAGTGACTTTGTATGTGGAACGAGTAGCACAAAACATGGACTCTCTAGTAATGAACTTCAGCACAGACTCATGGAATATTCTGCACTGTCTAACACAGCACACACCCACTAAAGGCTCATATTTATTTGGAGTCAGCCATAGCTTCCACTACCTACCAGACTCCTACTCCCTCTTGGAAGCTGAAAAAAAAACTTCTGGAATGGTTTTGGAGGAAGATCAGTCATTCTGGCAGAATTGCTTCTGTCTGGCATGTAATTAGTTTACTTGGGGAAAATCATTTGCTCCCTATTCGCCTACAAGCTCTTCTGTCTGCACGGAGCATCCTGAGAGGAAAGATAGCTGGAGGTTAAAATTAGCAAGGAAGGCAGATGCCTTTGTCTCCTCTCATTATCTCCTCCTACGGTGGGTGTCTCGCATCCAAACTGAGTGGGGATGAAAAGCACATCTAAAGCTAAAAGAAAATAGCAAAAACAACCCCTCTTCGAAACGGGATACATCAGACCTTTCTGGTCAGCAACTACTTTGCCGATCATTTTCCAAGCAGCAATTACAGTATGTGGCTTCATTAGTATCTTAGGGTTGTAATCCCCAACCCCAGTGTCAGTATTAAATTCCATTATCTCAAGACAAGAAAATCAGGAGAATGCGACAATTAAGACTTCAAATGACTTGAAAGAAAACAAAGAATCTTCTGAATAGTCTGTTTCTAGGATGACACGCTGTAAACAAGGACGTCAGCACTGACTTCAGCTCAGCTGCCACAGAGAAAAGAGCATCTGTTTTTCTTCCTGGCACGTACTGAACACAACTGAAACATTCCCATATATTAGAGATACACTTACACCTTTCGAAAATATCATTTAAGTAAAAACAAGAATTAATTCCTGCAGCCCCATCTTCAAATAATTTTCAGAGATCTATGTACAGGCCAACAAACAATGAGTGGGACCAATGAATTGCAGCACCTTATAAAAAAATTCCCCTCAGAGAGTCTCCTATGTGGCATCCAGAGAGAAAATAACATCTGGATTTAGGATGTTCCTCTTTGCTGTGTGCAAATCTTACCCATACAAAACCTGACCAGCAAAACCCTCCTGAATGAAAACAAAATGATACACCAACTCATAATTTGCAACTTTATGTCATGCCATATGTTAGGAAACAGAGGAAAAAATACTTAAATTTTAGATTTGTGTGCGTGTAGAGAGAGAAAAAGACTGGTGTTACTGTTGTGATCAATCCAATTGTACAAGATAAAACTCCTGCCTTTTTGCCTGATATCCTCATTCTGTACAGACCCATCTCCTCATCCCCTTCTTTTCTTGCCTGCTAACTGGGGACTAGCAGGCAGGCAGCAAAAAACACCACCAAGATACTGTTTCTAAAATGTGTCAGGAGCCTTAACAGTGCACAATACTACAAGTAAATTAATGCTTCTATCAAATGGCTGACAGGATCATAAAGGATCATGGTTCATACATACAAAGAGCTCCTCTTGAAAAATGACTCAGCCATGTCCTGCTCCCAAGCAGAAACCAAGAAAAATGAGGTCTACACTGCCCTGGAATAACCCGAATAAGCAGATCTTTCCTTACCCAGAAAGACTTGAGATACTACTGGAGGGGGAAGAAAAATATTTATTAGGGGAAATTTACTTTAATAAAGATCTGAAAGCAAGCAAGCTCCTGATCACAAGGTCTACTCAGAAATTCATAAACCTCCAATAACATAATCTCTATTAAAAAATTATAAAGATGTGGTTTGTTAATATAAGTATCTCATTAATAATGAATTAATTACAAATTAACATATATAGGATGTTCTGCACTTCTGTAAGCCTCTGGTATCTTCAATTAAATATATTCATGAAGGCTCCTGTTCAAATCCAACAGCACTGCCTATTCATAATTAAAAAAGCAAGGAAAGATGCCGTGTTTTCGGATGGCACCACTTTCTACCACTAACTTGTTTCACACAGTGTACAGTGTGTTATTGACCAGGGAGCTTCACTGGCTCTCAGAGTTATCACAGTTTTACTGCCAACCTAAACAGAGTGGGACCAAGCCCCACATTGTTTGTGGAAAAGGTTTCACAGGACATGGAAACCATCACCTCACCAGATTCCTTCTGATAGCCTGAGTGATGTTGCAGAGAGTTAGGAATGGGAATCCAATGACTTTCCAGAAAACAGCGTTCTTGTCTTACACAACTGAAGTTATCACGTAAGAAACAACTCCTAAATGATTAAAAATTAAGTTGCTGGAATAACAAGTCCAGCATTCTTCAATGCCAAACACTGAGACTGACAAGAAAAAATTGTGCTGGGTTTGGATGGGGTAGAAAGAGCAATAATACAATTAGGGATAAAATGTTTCCTTTTCAATTAAAGACTAGAACTGAAGGGAAATTGAAAAGCAGAGATAGGTTGGGATTATGACCCCTGAAATTATGTATAGCTCAATGCCAGGGTCTGATTTGAGCTACTACAGCCTCAAAGGGGTATCTTCAACTGGCTGAGGTTTTATGGAACAAAAGGGATTCCAGAGGCATTAGTATCGATGAAGAGAGGAGGTTACAAAGTACTTGCTTTCGGCGAGTAAAAAGGATAATGAAATTATGCAGCTCCTTTCTTCCCCTGCTGTCAGCAGATCCTGCAGACTCATTACTGCCACTTCTGACAGCTGCACTACAACATGGGAATCCTCCTAGGGCTTGGAATGCTGTGCTGAAACATCCCACCCCTGTGGCTGAAGAGACACTGGATCTGTGCAACAGCAAACACTGCCTTATTTCAAAGAAAGGCCAAGACTTCACTGACTGGTATCTGGGTCTCTGGAAAATACGCCAAGCTCACATGTACAGATGTGGAATGGTCAGTGGGACACCATAAAAAGATGAGCACTCACACAGCCTCATTACACTCAGGGCCTCCTAATGGATGTCTGTACCTGCCCAGAAGAGCATGCAACACCACTTTCCACCCTGCCAGTCAATCCAGGAACCACATCTGTGAAAACAGGGAGCCATTTCCTTGACCTTCCCTCACACACAAGGAAAAGAAGAGTGCTTGTACTAAAACATTAGGGAATAGGTTTGTGCTCTACCAGCTGACAACAGCTGTGTTTGCTGTGGTCACTTTCCTATTGACCTTCCTTCTTTTATTATCCATAATGCACATTTCCCAAAGATACAATGACATTGGAAGTTTACTGTTTATCACTGTAATGAAGACAGGCTTAGCTGGAATGCACTAGTCCACACCCAAAGAAACCTTAGAGTGATAAGAGTCAAAAAAAATATTCCAAATTTTCAATAATTCCAAAGTGTAAATTAGAGAGACACTTTCATGTACGAATAAGGTATATAGTTATCACTGTGCCTTCTTCCTCTTCAACTCCCACTACTGGCAAGCAGGACAAACTTTGGTTAACCTTTCACTGCTTTCCTCCTTTTCTCCCATTTTGTCCCCTGTTCCACACCCCACTCCCTTCTTTTTTCCTCCTCCTCCATTTCTGTCTTTTCCTTGATAAACTCAATTCCTAGTTCCATGCTCCTAAGTCACACTGTAACGTACCTACACATTTTTGACAGGTGGTTTTGCTGAAAGATGAGTGAAAGGAGCCTGTTCCTTCCTGCACCTGCCAACAGTTCTGTAAGAGTTAACCACGGAGGGAGATTGAAGGATACAGCCTCAGCACTAAAGCCATTTGCCTCCTGACCCAGCCATGCCTGGAAAAGGAACCCAGCGCACAGATGAGAGGAAAGGAGCAGCAGTTGAAGCCCATCCATTGTCAGAGCTCCCACTATCTGACACACACAGGCCTTTAAAGATTTCTTGCAGCATTTCTTACTGTAAAAGCAAGAATACACTCCATGATTTCCACTGAAGGGAAACATTACCTCAGTGCTCACTGAAATAAAACCTGAGCAAAGGGTGAAAGTTTGCTCTATTTTAGCACTATGCAGAAACTCCTAGCAGATGTTTCATTCTGCACCTGATACCCAAAAGCCTTGATCCAACCAACCACACGAAAGGATGCTATCCCTGACCAGTATCCTGTGGGCATTTTCTTTCCTGTTGGATAGGCTCAGAGTTACCCTGATCAGCCAAACTAAGAAAAAACCCATCTTTTCAAGCTACAGTGGAGGGGCATTACCCAGTGCAAACCAACACATGTGACTGTGGGTACCTGGGGTAGAAAGTGCCCAGAAGGAAACCAGGGGGAAGACAGAGCTACACACATAGCTCAAGGCAGACTTTTCATGCAGATTAAATCTATTTGAACATCAACACTGATTAATCTTAGCAGGCAGTTTGACATCCCTCTTCTGCTTTAATGCTAGAAATTTGAGAAACTGGATTAAGACACTCCGTGTAGAATTCCAGGAAAGTTCAGCTCCTGAACATGCCAAATCCTCTACTTGTCTGCCTTTTCCTTTGCTGCCTTCCCCAAGAGCCCCATGCAAGTGCTACCCAACAACGTGTCTGTTTCTTCTTTTAGATCCTGACTCCTCAGTGTTAATACCAGGACACTGAACCGCCAGCTCTTCCTTGCCAGCACAGTTCCTTACTGCAGTTCCCACTAAAAGTAACCCTTTTGTTTTGCCGATCACAGGCAATTCTTTGGCAAAAACAGCTCCTCTGACCTTTTGGTTTTCTAAGCACAAAAATGCATCTGCGATCCAGACTCTGTGATAAAAGAGGGAAAGAAAACATCCCCATCAGATGCACGGAACTCCTCCTGCTCCTTAAGGGAGCAGAATCTAGTTCTGAGTATCTGCGCAGCAAATAGAACACAAAAAAATGTCCTCCTCATTGAGATAGACAAGTTAAATGCCAATTTTCTATACATCAGCTGGCACTCAGGTACCCAGAGACACAGCATCAAAAGCTCATCAATACTTCTTCTCACCTCCTTTGCTTCCTAAACAAAAACATCATCCTGAAACAATTTGAAGAATTTCATTTTAATACAGGATTGGCATTTTTTTTCTATAGTGCAAAACAATTGTGTAATTTGAAGTCTCCATTTTTTTCTGCCTAGATGACCATAAGGGAGTTTTCCAGAAACACTCAGAAATGGCCTATGGAAATGTCCGAGCAGACAATCCAAGACAGGAGGTGTCATCCAGTTTTCTGACAGCTTGGATGAAAGAATTTGACATGAACATTGCGCTCGCAGGAGCACAACAGAAGACAATGCGCCTACAGAAATGACCAATGCATCGAGCAGATGATGATTAGAAAGGCTCTTCTGTTTCTATTAATTGAATTGGCCGGCCTGGAACTTTGTTTTATACTAAAACCAACACATAAAAGGGCGATTTGGAGTTTCAGTTTATGGAAACATTTGATACATCCTGCAGCTCCAGACAGAGACCAAGTTCAGTCCTGATATTTTCTTGCCTAAAAGTCAGACGTTACATCAGAAGCAAAGGTGACCCTCTGACTGTCATGCTCTGGTCTATTGAAATGCACCTTCACGGCGGAAGGTTTAGTCTGGTCTAACACAAAATGTCAAAGCTTGACTAAATGTCAACATTTCATTACACTCTGAAACAATGCCCTGAAAAATCAGTGCAAGTCAGAGCCAGTTTTTAAATACATTTATTGGATACTATGCTAAAAAAACTCAATAAAAATATTAAACAAAACCATAATGTGACTAAAATGCAGATTCTGACAAAAACTGAAATGACACTTCATGATTCCCCAGTTCTTATATTTTGTGACAGCCTCAATCTAATTTGCAATTCTTAAGCGTTAAGAACAGCACTTCAAATTACAGACCAGATGTTGATGAGTTTGTTTGTATAGTGAAACAAATCAAAATACAGCAACAGAAGCTGAAATCCAAGAAACTCCAATTTTATATTTCCCAAGCAGGAAAGCAATGAAAGATAAAATAGGGACTCCTGAAAAAATGTTACTGTCATAGTTTGACAACTAAGGCAATAACCCCAACAATTAGATGAGTAATCATATAACTTGTGCAACATAAACGTTATTTAGTACTGTTTATAAACACAGGTAAAATATGACGCAGTTGGGCCCTGCCATCCTCCCCTCTAGAGCACACCTCCTGTTAGCTGACCAGATTTATTTCTCCTACAACTGACTGTAACGCTTTATCCTCACAAGATGCAGGTGTTGAGCAGACAAAAAGAACTTGCTATTTGTAGCTTCTAAGTAAGCCATGCCAAAAGATGGGAAGAAGAAACAACTCGTATATAATGACACAGCTGCTTCTCCCTATGGCTCTCAATCCATGCAATTTCAAGGCTGCATTTCTTATTGTCCAATTCCCCTGGCTAAAAGTACCTGTTAGGAACAGCATCAAGTATCCCATTGGTTCCCTCTCTATCCTGAATTTTAGTAGAGAACTCATATGCCTTTCAGCTATAATTTAAATTGCACGTTATTTCCAGCATTTTAAAGGGGACCAAGTTTTACTAGTAGTATTCCAAGGGAGCTGATATTTTCTATGTCTTTTTGCCTGAGTTCCTAATGAAGCAGCAGGAGCTAAAGGAGTGTTTGGGCCATAGAATAAGTCATAAATGCTGGCAAGGACACACTTCCCAGAGACCACCAAGCAGAAATTTTCAGAACAAATCAATGCACTTTAAGTAATCAATTCTACAATTGCTTCTATTCTCTATTAAACTATTCAAAGGTTTAAATGAGTCTCAAATTCTGCAATACACAAATATTGATGCTTCAGTTTGTGATTTGTGAGCTTTCAAGGTAATCGAAGCCAGACTGAGTCACCCTGTGTCAGAGATACCGTTTACATCTTATTTTTCCAAAGGACCAAGCCTATCATTCATTTTCCCATGGAAAACATTTTCCTTACATTATTTAAACAGGGGCTTGCATTCAGGAATCCAGAAGAGCAACTGACATTTCCTTTTGGCAGTGCTTCCTTCAAAAGCTGTAAAATCAAATGCCATCTCTAATGCAAGTTCCCTGGTGCAACACCAAACTGCAGCGCGAGCTTGGTGGGAAGCAGGATGAGCAGAAGGTGGCAACAGAGCACCAGATCAAAATCCATACACGTTTTATTCGTAATTAGACTCTTGCTCTCACACACTCGTGTGTGGGCTGCCCATCTCCACTGAAATGCAACAAGGCTTAGGTGTGATTCCGTATGGCTGCATTACTCCTGAGTAAAAGTAAATGTAGGAAGTCTACCTGTCCCCTCAAGACTTCCCTAACCACTTCAATGTGCTGCCTACGTGGTTCCCGGCATTTATAAGAAAAACGCAGAAAACACAGGGATTGGCACAACTTGTCAATTGAAAAATATTATTATTAGTCCAGGTACCTGCAGCTGAAAAGCCAAATTATAAACATCTGTCTTAAAGCTAGAATCGAAAATTCTTATTACATTTATATAACAACATTACCCTTCATTTCTAAAAAGTCATCTCTTGGTACTGGTGAAAAATGCAGTGAAAGCTTGATCTTATTCTTTCCAAGATTAAAAGTACTCTGGGGTTTAACACTTCAGTTAACCAGATAACCACACAGAAATCCAGCTCATCTCAAGTTTGTAGTTCAGCTTGTAAACTTCAGTCAGAAAGTGCCATTTAGTACTGCCTCGGAGAGACTTCCCAAATGAATGGAGATTATCCGAAATGCCCTTTTCCATTAAAATCGTGGAGGAAGGAGGGGGGAGGAAGGAAGGCAGAGACCTCCCTCTTTCGGCCAAAGGGAGGCGAAGCAGGCACACGCTGCCTTACAAGAGAAGGCAGCTAATACTGGGTTTCTTCTTGGAGACAAACACAACAGGATAAAAACAAAGTGGGGAAAAAAAGAAATCATTTTTACCGGTGTCTCATGTGCAACACTTTCAAGTTGCCAGATGTGACACCACAAGCAAACATGGATTTTTATGCACCAAGAAAAGTTTTGCTCAAGTTTCATGTGACACTATTTTGAAACTCTGCATAGGTTCTCTGGTTTAAAACCTCACAAAATACAGGTGGTTCTTAACATGAACATGTCAATTAAATAGATTCTTTTTTCCTGCCCCGCTCTCGCCAGCCAGAGCCAGCAAGCAGCAGTACCTGCCCCAAGACACTGCCCACAACTGGGCAGCAGCCCCAGCCCTTCAGGATTTCAAATGACCCCAATCTACCATGCAAAATTAAACCCCACGGAGCCACGCCTACGAGCAATTATTTGGGTTTAAGAGGTAACGTTACAGCACCTAAAGCTGAAACCCAAACAGGGCATGCCTACATCACGTGCATTTACATACTGTCCCTTCAACATACACATGTGAAAGCAGCCTGATTAAAAAGGGACATTGCCTGAGCTTCCCACCTGAGCAACAAAGAGAGGAACTGAGAAGCGAAGCTCCCTGGCTCAATTAGCAGTGACTGCAGGCAGGACTGGCAGGTCCCTCCCTGCCATCAGTCACCTGAGGATGGAAAATGATACCCAGGGCAGCACCGAGTCTCCCCTCACGTCTGTACAGTGATTAGAACGTGCTAAGTAAACATTCCTGGCAACAGCTCCAGTGGTCTGGGAGAGTATCAGCACCCAGCTGGGAATGCCAAGCTATAAATAGTCACAGATTTGGTCACCACAAAAAGGATCCCATTTCTAGACACTTCATTTGCTCTATCACTGCCATAAGGTCAGATTTTAAAACACCAACAAAACGAACCAAATAGAAACAGTCAAAATATCTGACATTCCAAAAAGCCTTTCTGACTCAAAGACAGTATCAGCAAATATTACCCACGTGACAAAGAGAACAAAATTGAGATTTCAAATGACTAAACATTCAGGTGCATCATGTCCAGCTGCCCCGTGTACCTGAAAGCTGTCTTTAAAGCAGGATTTTAATACTGATGCAGAGATTATTAATTGACCATTTAAGTGCCATGATAAATCAGGACACAGCAGAGGGAAAATCAACATATAGAAAAGCTGTAGTTAGGTATTCACATGTTCTGCTAAAACAGTAAAGAAATCTCTCTCAGCAGCTTAAATTCCAGTTTTACTGGCATAGCAACTGCCTGATAAACACTTGTTTCATTGAGATTAAGGGTTTAAAAAATGAAATCATGGCACAATGATCCCCTCAGCAGAAAATAATAGTTATCAGTACACTTTCTGATTGAAAGTCTGGTTTGCTTAAATATTAGCAACTTTCTATTACTGAGCAAAGTGGAGCAACTCAAGCACAAAACAGGAAACAATTAACTATTGGATATTGTTTCTTTAAAAAAAACTATAAAAGGTAAACTACAAAGTAGAGCAACCAACACATGTAATCTCTTAATTAGCAGTGTTTTTAAATAACTTCCCTGCTACCCCAGCTAGGGCTTCCTGACTGGTTCACAGAAGAAGAAGAACATTATTCCAAAGCTATTTCTTGCCCTGACCTGTCATCTGGCCTAGTGACAACATTACACGATCCCCGCCCTCCGACAGGCTGGCAGGGGACCATCATTCCAGAGCACTGGCCTTTGTCAGGGAAATGTTGCACTTCGGTCCCATATAAAAACTTTGCTTTCCCTGGAAACCAGGATTTGGGCATAGTTTGGGTTTTAACTGCTTCTGACACGCTGGAACTGCCTTAGCTTTAAGGGAAATGACAAATAAGATACAGTTTTGTTCTTTGGTGGCTGGTAACTATAAAGTAGATTAAACACCACAAACTACTTAACCTTTTTCATTTTGTTTGGAGAAAGGTATGAAAGACATTTCCTGTACAAAACTAAAAGAATTCATAACTCCTAAGCATTTTTCTTAATTCTGTGATCATAGCTCTTAGTAACCTAAAAGTGACTTACAGGTCATGAAACACCATCACACACTCAAAAATAAACTTAATCATCATCAACCTCCACTCCCAAACCTTGGAAAAATACAATTTTCAAGCTGATTTTATCCCAATGATGTAACAAAGGGAAAAAAACCAAAACCTGGTATATATGTTTGCAGAGAGCAGCTCACCTTTGAAAGAGTCTTCCAAAGACTGACAGCATGAGTTTTTTTTAAGGGAACAGCAGAGGGAGGATTATCATATTTATACTCCATATATGTGTAAAAGTAAAAGAAACTTGATTTTAGCTCTGTGGGTACTTTCACACCACTGTGGTACCTGCATAAATACATGGACTTGTGTTTTACTGAAAGGTACTGTCACAATATTTGAACACTCAAATTCAATTCCTGCTATTGTACTGGCAATATTTAATAGCAATAAACTACTGGCAGTACCATAATGTGCCAAACTATTTAAACATAAGTTCAGCTCTCCGCATTTTTACAATTCCACCCACTTGCAATTAAAGCAGAAATTGTTTAAAGAACAGCAAAATATTTTCTTACAAGTCCCTGACTAGAAACTAGACAAACCAAACTAAGCTCTTACACCAACAGATGTTACTGCTGTAATGCAGAGAGCAACTGTTCAACAACCTACAGTATAAGGCATGTTGCTTCTTAATACACCAAATTTAAAACGCTTTCAGTGCTTGGAGGCTCAGGCTGACAGTCCAGGCCTATAAAAAAAACGTGTCTGCAGAACAGCTTATTTTAAGAAAATTCTTACCACCCTTTCACTGAAAACCTCTAGAATATTCATGCTTTGGAGCACAGCTTTGAAAATCTGGCTGCCACGTCAGGGATAAATTAGCTTTCTGCCATTCCCATGAAAATTAATTCACAGCAGAACAAGCCAGAAGTCTCTAAAAGCACAGCTTACATTTAATGCTACAGCATCTCATAGCCTGGATGGAAGTGTCCCAGAGATCCCAGGTGTGCTGTGAGGATGGAAGAAAGCTGGGATGTTCTGCTGAGCAGCCCTACCTACCTCATGGGAAATGCTTCAGCTCCATGGGATAAGGCTCTATCCCTTACTTTGTTATGCATTTTCTAAGTTCCTACACTGTAATAAAGTTACTTTAAAATCAGGAAGAAACTAATAGAAAAAATAAAATTCATTTTAAAATTTTGAAATGAAAGACAGGAACAATGTGTAATGCCAAAAATAAGAAAATCAAGTACATTAATTTCTTGTATTACAGAATCAATAGAGGCTTTTCCACAAAATTCCTGCATCATTCAGCACACAAAATGGATGGAGCTTCCTATTTCATCTTCTCTTTTTAAACCCAGCTGTGACTACAGTTATTCATTTCCTGATGGCTTCCTTTTGAAAGCTAATATTTTATAAATAAAGCCATACTTAGGAAAGCAAGAGCACTGACAAGACAAACAGTCAGCCACTGCCAAGACCCAGATGCCTTGTCACTTGGGTAAGGATTTCTGTCTTTGGAACATGGTATTGTCTTTTTTTTTTTTTCCAATATTTTGGGTATTTTCTTCACCATATGCCCCTATTCAGTACAGTACATCAACTGTCACAATAGTTTTGTGTGTCCCAGCACAGCATCTGGAGCAGAGGTGGTGGCAGGAATTTCCCTTCATTTAGCAGGAAAGAAGGAGTTACTTCGGCTCAAGGAGGGACAAGTTTATGAAAGAGAAAACTATTGAGGGTTATTAACTCACAGGGACAATATCCAGCTCAGGAAATCCCCTGAGCTGAAAACAGCTGGAGGCCAGGAGATTATTCAGGGGAAGTACCAGTTCCTATTCTCCCCCAAGCACCAGGCTGTAGCTACTGCTGAGCAGAGAACACTGAGAAACAGACCCTCAGGCCTCACTGAAATGTGGTTTTTACTGATGACAAATGTGTTTCAGATCCGAATGTCCAGATAAAGTTGTTTAGTTCATTGCACATTTTCAAGCTGTCTGAGGAACAAGGCAAGCAACAGTTCATTAAGCAGTGTATTTACAGTTGCAAGACTATTACTAGAGTAATTTTTGAAGTGACCACCTTAGAGGTCACAGTCTTCAGAGAGACAGACTCCTGGTGCGGAGCTGTGGGAAGACACACAGCAAGGGGCAGCTCCCAGCTAGCCCTCCTAACAGGGGGATATAAATAAAGCTGGCACATACTCTCACATTAACCTTTTCCTAAATGGGAGGAGAGTCCTTCCTCCCCTCTCCTCTGCAACCACCACCTGTGCTCTCCTGAACAGTCGCTGTTAATTCTGTTTCCAGCACATTTCAGGACAGGTGTCCAACCTTGGACATTATTTATAGAGGATTCTACATCAGACTTTTGCTTCGCTACTTGCCCAGTTCTTTTGCAAAATTCAGGTTTTTCCAGCTGCTGCTCCATTTTATATTTTGAAAGACTAATGGCTCAGCCCAGAAACTATTAACTGCTTTCCTTGAATAGTTGCTAAATGTGGATCTCAGCAACTCCTTCCACTGAACGTGTCCTCACACTCACCCCCAAGCAATTTCTCCTGTCAGAAGGTGCAGCTGTAGGCTCTCTACAACTCCACAGCCACCAAACTAAGTTTTGCATCATTCCAAAGGCCTTGCTTAGTGGCTTTGTTTTAAACCGAATACTTGCATTCACTTATAAATCACTTCTTTAACAAACTGTCAAGAGACTCCTTAGAAGTACGCAACTCCCATCTGAAAAATGGCTGTTTGTGTCTAAGTTCTAAAGAAAAGAGCTCAATGCAGCAGAAAGTGTCTATTACCTGTTACTGGGCAGGATTGTATCCAAGGGCTTTGAGTTTTTAAACTTATCTGCCATCAGCTGACTCCCCTCAGAGAATTTATAGATTCATTAATATTTGTTCCTCTCAAACCATGAATGTGGGCTTTGTTTTATTTAACATACACTTATACACACCATACATATATATACATACACACATGCATGCACTCTGATATTCATTCCTTTTCACTAAAACTTTTTGGAAAGGAAACTGATTGCAAAGCTTTGATACACGCAGCTTTCTTCCTACCATTTTTATGACCTTTTATGTTAATATAATTACCATTACAGCAGATCATAATTTGTTCTCATGGCTACAAATTCAGGAGACAAATTGCTGTGACATTACAGTCTGAGCAAAGCAAGGGTAGACAACGAGGCAGCCCAGCTTTCACCAGCTTGTTCAGGTAACAGGCACCAAGGACAGAAAGGAAATCAAAATTACTCCCTCTGCCTTTGGGTTTCCACCTCTGCAGTGACATGGCCTCTGCACCAGAGATGCTACAGCCATGGGTGGCTGTAAAAACTACAGCCTGGGTGTGCACTCACTTTAAAATGTATGTCAGCCCTTTCCCTCCTTCCCAGAGAAATGTGGAGGAAGGATTTTGTGTGGGAGTACACAGATTGCTGATCTGACAGTTCATTAGAAGCTCTGTGTTTCTAACCCAAGGTATATATTAGGGGCAATATTTTGTTCCCTCGTCTTGTTCACCTTTAATAGATGAAAAAACTGGGGGTATTACAATTTTCTAAAGTATTTGTTCATGGCATGGTAAAAGCGCCTATGGAAGAAAATTATTTATAAAAACAGATGTGTTACGTACACACCACTGATACTTTAGGAAGGAAAAAAATCCAAGCCTATCCATTACAGCAACAAGAGTGATGAGACTGGCCTGGTTTCCCCTCAAGGATGTCAACGGAAAACTTTCTACCATTAACACTTCTATCTATCCAGCACAAAAACCTCACTTGCAATGGATTTCCCATTGACTCTTGAAACAGAGCCAACAAAACAATAACCTTCAGAGAGAGAAGAACATGCATGAAACACTCAGATCAACACAAGATTAGATATCCATTTTTAAGTGGCACTTAAAGACCTAAGAGAGTGAAACTTCTGCAGCATACACACACACTTTGAGGTAGGCACAGGCTCAAAAGGAGGACATTCGACACTCCCTAGTCCTTGATGGTGTTTGAAACCCTGGCAAGGATGGGTACCTTGGCCCATCTTCAAACTTTACCTGTGCCAGAAATAGCACTGAAACACAGAAGGTGAAAAGCAAAAGCAACAATATTGCACACTTACATCTTATCTGAGATTGTCTGAAACATTAAAACAAGCAGAGTATCTTTAAAAGCAGCTCTGCAGAGTGGCCAGACATATGTTTTCATCTCTTCTGGCACAATAAAGTGCAAAAGCTGCATTAGAATGAAGTGTTTTCTCAACATATGCTTATAAACAGAATGTTAGAGATTTGTCTGGCTGATAACAAGTACTCATTCTCCCACTGGAGAAACAGAATGTCCTTTTGTCTGTCATGCTCATGGTAAAAGAAAATAAATAAGGCTTTGGCAGAAAGGGTAACAAAAAATAAGAAATTGGCACCCAACTTGTTGCTCTTTGCAGTCAATGTTTCACATCTCAGGTTTTACTTTTTGCCTGCAAAATAAACTGTGGAAAAAACTTAGGACCATATGAGACACTTCCTCAGGATTTATACTTTGGACTCCTTTTTAAATAAAGCAAAGTGTCTTTGGTAGATCTGAGCCTATTTGAAGCTGCTTCTTCCTTCAATTTTTATGCCCAGGGAAAAAGCAAAGGGAAAACTGCAAATCAGAAGTGAACAAGTCACCGAAGGGCCACATACAATTTGCTTCTTAAACCATGACTGCTTCCAGCAAGAGATGCTTTCCACACACATTTCCTCCCCAGCCACTAAACTGGAAACTATTTTCAAGCATGGCTACACAATATCTTAAACCAGCTATTACCCAGTCACAGCATTCAGCCCTTGGCCAGTGCATCCCACTTCCCACTCCTTCTGGTGGCAGTCTAGGCTCAGACTAGTGCTGGACACTGGAATTATCCTGTGTGCCTTTACGGCCCATTAGCTGCAATTTCTGAGGGAGCAGAGTCCCTCTTCAGCTGGATACAGCTCAGTTGCTAATTGTCCTGGCATCTGAAAGCATTCGATGTGAAATCAATAGTAAACGCAAAGTACTTTGAAGTCTTCATAGAGACTCTGGAATTCCTCCCATTTTGCACTCACAGATCTCAAGAAGATCAAAAGAAAATAACCCTGACTTCTCCATGCTCATTTTGGTTACCATAAAAATGCTGTTCCTTGCTTTTTGTAATACAAGGGAGATCATGATGGATTAAACTATTATGAAGAAAATGGGCCTCTTACCTACAAAGAAACCCATGGAGGCAAAAAGCAGTGCAAACTCACCACACACCATTCCATTTTTGTTTTGAAGGAACAGTCTAAAGTCAAAGAGTAATTTATTCATTATGCCCATTTAAACTTTCATGTGCCCTGAACCTGCCAACAAAAATACCATTTCATGTGAAATGCTATCCTGCCTTTTTCAGATATTCAGATCTGCTCCTTAGAAAGTCCAAACAGGCAGTTAACAGCCACTACCTGACATCATTATTTATCTAGAGAGAATTTAAAGATATGCATGTGTCTGTGCATACACGCATTTTGGGCACTGATCTCCAAAGATGCAATTTTAATGTACACACAGAAGAAATCCTGAAGTTCTGCATTCATTTTTTAAGAAGGAAAATATTTTAAAGGTAAGATCCTTCTGTCCATTCTTACTTTCCACTGCTCACTGTAAAAATCTTAATTCAAACCCACATGCCCTCCAGTTCCACCCCTTTTCACCAATATGACAATGAAGTTATCTAAAGGAAAATGCCACCACCAGAGTGTGTGATGCCATCAAACAGCAGAGTCAGCTTGGATTAAAGGACATCTCAAGCTCAAAAATATCTGGTAAGAATATCAACTGTTTATGCTGAGGAAAAACAAGTTTCCTTTCCTCAAGCAACTTCTTTCCCTACAAGTCACCATTACTTTGCAGAATACCATTCCTTGTAAGCAACTGAGTGGAGCAGAGCAGGGATCTTCAAAACTTCTTATTGAAGGGGAAAAGTAACATGTCATTTGTCACCTTTCAACACGTACAAATAAAAATATGGAAATGTCCAACTACAGATACAGTAAATCCACACAATTCTCCAGGTGAAACTAGGCTGTAGAGCACGGCTAATTCCCAGCTTTCCAAACCGAAGTATAGGATCCAGTTCTGTATTTATTTCAGTAAATCAAGCCTTTACCATTGGCTTCCCAGTTTGGTATCAGGACTAACCAATGAGTCAGTTATAAACTAATTAAGGCATCATGTAGCTCTTTCCTAACTCTTCCAAGTTCGGTAAAGACATAACAAAGCAAAATTACATCCTCCCTTTGCTCCAATTCCAAAATTTGATTCCTCTCCACTGATGTTAGTTGATACCCTCTCAGTTCCACAGAAACTGAATATAAAAAGCATGGTTTTTTTTCCCCAAAACCTTACTTCTGTTTTATCAACTTCATATTCTTCAGTATTCTTTGCACTAAACACCAGGTTTTCTTACAAGAATCAAATCATTATTTAAAAGCTTCCTGGCACCAATACGAACATTATACTCTCAAAGTACAGGATTTGCCACGTTTCAAAAACAAAGACACAGCAAAAACACACAGATCTAATACGACACAATAAATGTCTCCCATTTAGGAGATCTGGCAGCTTTTGCCCATCAGTTACTATTCACAGAGGTTTTGGGTTCTCCAATGTTGAAAAACTATCAGTATTATCATTAAGAGACTCCAGGATAATTCTCCTGTGAAGTTGGATGTCGAACCCCACACCAGTAGCCTCAGTTTTCCAAAGAAAAATTACTGCTTCTCTCAGCATTTTATCAGGTGCTGTAACAATTGCCCCCGTTCAGGATCAGCAGTAAGAAAAAATGTGGCTCTTCAGAGCTGAGCCAGAGACAATAAAGGGAAGAAAGGATGCCACTTGTGCTGCTGCCCAGCTCCATGGAAAACCAGGGGAAGCATGTGCCAAAAATGCACTAAGTGTCTTTTATCAAAGGCCTGAGGAATAAAAGACATGGCAGCATTTCCCTGCTGCACAGCACAACACTGGGCACCCTGTTACCCACCAAGGGCAAATAAACACATTTTGATCTGGGATATAAAATACAGGTACACACAGAGAGGTCAGATTGCCAAGTCCTAAGCGAACACCTACCTCTAGAGAAATCCGTGTGAACACAGTTCATGTTTCCAGTGGCACCTCTATGATCATACAGGCTAGAAACTGCTATTTTAAAAGGCAAGGCAAAATTCCTAGAGAACCTGAAATCCTGGAGGATTCTGATGGACTTCTGAGAATCCCTGACCTTGGCATGTAGTTCAGCATTTACCTGAATGAACCGTGAACGTTATACTGAGACTGTAAAGTCCTGTAATTGAGAGCTCAAACTTGCACATATGGCTCAGCAGACAAAAATCTCATGGAACAAACAAAAATGGAGGGGATAAAAGCGAATCTACACTTCAAGAATCAGCATTGCTTGAAATGGTAATGATGTGGCTCATAGAGCAATGTCTACTTTACTGAGGTGACCTCTGAAAGCTTTCAAAAGCATAATATAAAATTAGATTATTATTATTCCCATAAAAATTAAAGGAATTTTGTATTCCTCAGCAGCAGTCTCTGCTGGCTTCTAATAGAAGGCACATAATTACAGCAAAGGAATAACAACCACTACTGATGATCATTAAGGCAGACAGGACATGACATGCTTCCAGAAGTAAGCTTCTAGTTATATCTTAGATACCACATAAGATGTCAAATGTAATAAACTAAATTGCCTGAAACAAATCATTCTAATTTCATCTTCTTATGCCATCATATCTGTTTCCCCACAATGTATCCTAACTTAGCCCACAAGACATAAATCTATATAGGACCACCTTGGCTTAATTTTACACTTAATAAATACATAAGGCATTCAGAAAGCATTGCACCAGATCTAATATTTGTTTGCTATATAAAACAAGTGCAAAAGCAATTAATGCCAATTTTATATAGTCCTATCGGTTCCAAATAACTGAGGGGTTATTTAGTGCTCAGAACCTCACTTGCAGATGGTGACAACTACATTCCACTGCAGGTTCCACCTCCATTCCCAAATTACTGGAAGTTTTGCCTCTCCTAAATAACTGGAGGCTTTCTTAATGTTTAGCTCCTCAAATTTGGAAAAAAAAAAAAAAGTAGGTACAAATAGCAGCATTTTGTTTTAATGTTAGCCAAGTGTTTTCTCTTCTCAAAGGGTAAAATGTTCTTGTGGGATTCTCTGGGAACTTAAAAGACCTTTTAGTTACCACAAAGCCATTTATTCACTGATAATAAGCAGAACTTGTACACACTGATATGTCTGTGCTTCTGTTCACAAGGACCTCTGAGTCAGCATAACTACAGCAAGTTTCAGGAGAGAAACAAATTGATTTGTGTTCTTGCTTGGCTACAACACGCTTATCCCACATCTTTCAAAATATTTCTTGCTTAAAATGCAAATCAGAATAATCAAGTGCAACCAAAGTTGCAGCAGGACTTGTTTTTTAAGCTGAAATATTCCCAAACTCAGTTCACTAAATCAGCTTCAGGTGAGGCTTTGTGTACTGATATTTCTATGTCAGTAAAATCCCAGTGGAGAGAAAGGAAAAACAGGAAGAACAGCAGAAATTAAGAAAGTAACTACATGCAACCAACCTTAGGAAGTCTATAAGGCAAAACCAGACAATTTTTCAGCTGAAAATCTTGTCAGAGAATACTGAATTTTTGTGTGCAATACAGTTTGTATTGTTTAACAAAATCTTGGGACAGGTAACAACTCATTAGACTCCACAACCTTTTCAGAAGTAGGAAATTCAGAGATAAACCTTGGTTCTGCCTCACTGAGAGCACAAATTGAGTCTACCTTATGTATCCCAGACACTTCCTAATCAATAGGTCTATCTTCCTCTTTCCACCCTTCTGTCAAAGATATTAAGAAGTATGACTTTCACTTTAATAGGACTAATTAAGAAACACTGACATTTTTGTAAGACAGAATGCTTTTTCTATAACCAGCCTTTCTGAAGATTCTTCCAAACAGCTTTGTGTTCTCATCCTTAATTGGCATTAACTGGAACTGCTGTCCATATCCACTGCTCTCCCATCAACCTCCACCCTCTTGATGGATTTCAACAATGACCACATGTGACAACAAACATTCTACAACATTGTAATTGATTATCAGTGATGTAAAATAATCAGCAGGAGAACTATTGCAAGCAAAATACAGCAGGGTGTGGTTTGAAGCTTGTGTGTGGGTGTCACCATCAGAAGCTTGATGATTTTGTTCACAGCATATTTACAGACATTGATTCCCAGTGCAGGATAAGCCCTCACATACCTCCATATCCATGTGGCTGTCAAGGAAGGGGCTGCTTAGGGATCAGAGCCTGGTTTAGCTTTCACAAAGTTACTTAGTGGTATCATCTCTGAGAAATCAAATGCAAGGCATCTATCCCTTCATGATCAGCACATGAAACAGACTTTGCAGTGATGACCTGCAGAATTAGCAATGCCTCATCTGGCCTCAGGCAAAGTCTGGGGCAGAAAGAGATTTCAAGCATGATACTTAAGCATTTCATTCATCATCATCACCACATTATTACTACTACAGAACCACAAAACTCACTGATTTTTAACCCTTTCAATCATTCAGTGAACAAAGGAAAATTTAATTTTTTTACAAACAGGAAAAAATTCATTCAATATTAATTATTCACATATTTCTTATCAAATCTAAATCGAAATACCTTTTGCAACATGCTGGCCATTTAAATGTCAATTCTTCATGTCCCCTTCAGTTACTTACCTAAAAAAAAAAATTAAGAAAGATGCATTAATTTTCTACATTCTCAAATCTGCCATGATCTACCTCGCTCTCCACTGCTCCCCAGTAAGTTCTCAGTGGTTATAAAGAAGGTAAGACAGTTAAGGTAATGGGGTTTGGTTGCTATATTAGTTCAGATGACATGTTCTCAACTTTGCCTCAACTACACATTCAGTAATTGAATTTTAAAAAAAATTTTCTTATTATTGCTCTATTTCTCCACAGTAAATGATTTTTAAATAAAGCTAGATGATGTCCTTAATAATTTGGGGGGTTTTTCTCAAATCAATCTGAGCTCTTGTTTCTCCCACCCACCATCCATCGCTCTTCTATGACTGAACTGCATTTACTGTTAATGCTTTTCTATACTCAAAATAATTTTTTTAAGTCTATAAAGGGTATGATTGTCTTAGACAGTCCTCTACAACCTCAAATATATACTTACAAGTATTCTGAGAAGAAAATCATTCCACATTGCATGCATAGCACCACCTTTGCCACATGCCAGCTTTTCATGTATTTTCTTAACCGATACAAGTTGAAAATTATAAGAAACACAGACGAAACCCTTAACAGCTAAATAGCTTTCATATTCAATAAAAACCCTTATCTGCATTGGTTGAGACCATAACCCCACCCTTCCCAGCATCAGGCTTGCCCCAGCTTTCTGACAAATTTCAGATGGCAGTATCGCTCTCTCCCGTAACGTGCTCACACTGAACAGAGTGTTCAGGCTCAACATCCATTCTGCCTGCACGCAACCAACTTTATTTTAGACTCAATTTCAAATTCCTGCCAAATTCAGACATCTCCTGCACAAGTTCTGCTGCTTCCACCTCCTGTCAGCCTGCTCTGTGATGCCTCTGAATGAACACTTTTCTTTTCCCTAGCAGAACTCATCTTACCATCCTTTTCAAAGCTGCAAATTTGGGTCCTCTGGCCCACATGCATGCACATGCTTAGGCTTTTGCAAGAGCAGTGTAACTGCCAGCTCCAACTCAGACTTCTCCAGGGTATTAGCCCACTTCAGAATATTATTGTGCTTTAACTACAAGAGGTACTTAGCTGGATTTAACATATGCCACTGTATATTTTTGGCCTTAAAATGACAACTCCATGTATTACTGCCATCTGACAAAACATGCCAGTTTTAGTTCTTTTCCCCCCTCCCCTTTCCCTTTTAAGGGGAAGCATAATTCAAGGTTCAAGACAAAGCAAATTGATTCTGTTGATCACAGGCACTGTCAAGGCGGGGTTTCCTACAGTTTTTTGCCACAATTCCCACATACCCATTTCACAGGGAATTTAGAGTATAATAAAAACTTGACTTTTTTACAGTGCCTACTTTATAGTTTAAAAAGTTGAGAGGGTCCCCTACAAAGAGTACATATATTGAACTTCAAGTGCTACAGACAAAGCTTATTTCTGAGGAAAAATACCTTTGCCCTTTGGAAAGTGTTGCACTGATTCATTTGCCTGGGGCTTATACCAGAAAAGCCAAAATCAAGACAAGCACCCCTTGTTGTGCATTAAGAGAAAACCAACAGGAATGTGCATATTTCAGCTGAACTTCACCCATTCTAGCTGGGATTCCACTCAAATGAGGTGTACACTTCTCTTCTGCTGGGGAAAACAATGACCAGACAGATTCCAGCTGAGGTGACTCATGGGCAGATAATGAATCCCATTCCATTTATTCCAAGTAACATCCTTCATTTCCCCCCTTCACCACCCAAGGCATCTCAGGCTGTACAGGCTCTGGAACCACGAAGTAAAAGCTGTGAGACTTCCTCTGCCATGCCACCCAATTCCTTCAAGGAACACCCTGCAGCAGGTGTTGGAACACCAACCTTTATCCATGAAATTCTAAGCCAAACCCTCCTCCAGTTTTAGAGAAGGACAAAGATGCAATGGAAATCAGTCTAACCCTTAGACACTGAGCTTCTCATGAAATAGGATTAGTGCTAATGGATGAAGCTGTCTCTTGTCTGCCTAACAAAACAAATGATCCTTCAAATTCTCTGACCAGAACTGTATTAACCAGCAATTACAGATATAAATATAGCTATAAGACTGAAATCACATTTTTCCTACTGCTGCAGAAGACTTGAAATGGAAATAGTTCAGTCCAAATCCATGTACAACCATCTGCTCTACGAAACGCTGACAAAATCTCCTTCCTTCTGGATCCAAGTCCACTGAATTAGATTAAAAAGAAGCTGCCTCACCCTCAAAATGCTCACTCCAGGAGCCAGCAGAGGCTGGTGCAGTACTACTGCCTCACAGCGATCCCTAGTGAAGTCAGTTTTTAGCCCATTTGTAGGGTTCAAATCCACACCTGGTTACCATTTCTAATGTAAAAAGTGAAGTATTAAACCCTAAAGAGTAGGTAAACATTGAACACAAATCTTAATTTGTACCCTGGGACCATTATACATTGCCTAAAATGTTAAAAGTGGGGCATTGACAGAAATTCACCTGTTTTTCTGATTAAACACTTTCAAACCAACTGCCCCTGCATCCTCCTCCTTCAAGAACTCTACAGCAGCTTCTTTTCTTCTGCAGCAAATGGTTTGGGCACCCTGGCAGGGCACCGAGTCACTGGGGTCAGAGAGAAGGGAACAAAGGCTGCCTTTGTGCGGATTCAGAGCTCGGTCATAGATGCAACACCAGCAGGGACAGTGCCAATTGCACAGACTCCTTTGCTGTGACACAAAGTTTCAACGTCCCAAGCCCTTATCGTTATTATCAGTTCAAAAAATCCTCCAAAAAACCCTGCTTTTGTGTCTAACTGGAGCTTTAATGTTTCAGAGCCCAATTCTTCAAAGTCTTTGAAGCAACAGGTGCTATTTATAAGACTGGCAACTTTGTCAAAACAGTAATTTATTCTCTCTTCCTCCTAAACCTAAGGATCACTACAAGTATTTCAATACATTTGGAACAGTTTAAATCTACTGTGTGCTTACAGCTACCTTAAAGAGTGACTGAATTCTGTATTAACAGCAAATTAATAGTCTTGCACATTCCAGTTAAAACTTTGACGGTGGGATGGCAACTTGATATACTTTTTTGTATCTATACAGACTATCTATATAAAGCTATAATGCAGTATTTGGTTTTGTTTGCTGTCACTACATCAACCATCTTAAAAGCATTAAAGTGCAAGAGTCTAATACGTGGATCCAAGGTACACATCTGAAGCCAATCTAGGCATTAGCAGCAAAGTGATCTATTGAATCCCTTAGGAAAAGGGAGATAGTCACAAAGCAATGGAAATGAAGCCAAAGGAGGATCTCCACAAAGCAAGGGGCAGTAAAAATGTGTTGTACTGACAAACTGCATCTGCCTTGCTCCCCTGCTGGATCCAACGTGCTGACTTCCATGCTGGAGAGGGAAGCAGCAGCTGGCACAAGGCCAGTTTCAGCACCCGAGCTGTCAGGCCAGAACACAAATCCTACAGAGAGGGTTCATCAACAGGTAGTGCCACAGTGCTTTTTCCTGGCCTATAACACACAACTTGGCCTGTGATGCTGAACAAGGGCAAAAGGAGAGATAAAGAACAGAGGGAACAATCAATTGATTTAACATTCTTCATGTCTCTGAGTAGGGTTAGAGACTACAGATACTCATTAATGGCCAGTAATTAGATAAGCGTCTCCTGTAAATATGCATCGCTGCTTCCACTGAGAGCAGAGAGATTAATGCTGAGAGCATTTGAAACAGCTCCTAGCAGGAATGACTGCTGATTCACTTCCTAATTGTTAATAAAGTAGTTTATGGCATTAATGTATTTTGACACATTTTCTGAGACGCCTCACAGCTTCCTTGCTACCTGACCCAAGAAGATGATCTTATTGCCTCTCTAAGGACATGTGTCCTTGGATGACCACAACTCAGTCCCAAGCCCCAGGCTGACAGCACGGCTTGCCGTGACATTCCCTGAGTGCCAAGCAGCTCCCAACGTCAATAGGTGCTTTGGGAAACTAAGCTGAAGGACCCAACTTGCAAGATGAAAAGACCTCTGCAGTCATTTCTCTTTGGCTTCCTTCCTATTTTTTTATGCTACATGTTCAAGAGGTTTTAGCTAGCAGTCTTTTATTTAATTAAAATGAAGATGCTGATCTAATTTTTTTAAAAGGAAGCATATTGTAAATGTAACTTGGGGAGGGAGAAAAAAAAATCATCTTCCTTACTGAGTCTTGCTAGATTTGCAAGTTACTGCCTGTGCTGTGCTGAGAGATCCTGGGAGAGCAGTGAGGGATGGCACCTCAACAGAGCAAAGGCAGAAATGGCAGAAATTATTCTTTTATTTCAGTTACATGACCCCCTCCAAACTGGAAGCTCTAGCAATTCCTGAACAGCTGTAATATAAAATAAACTGAATGGAAGGTTGCAAAGCTGAGAGGGAAGGAATGTCAGTTGTTATGATATGTCCTTACTATATTAAGGACCAAAGAGGACTTTTAGTGCCCTTTAACTGACAGACCCAAGTATTTCCACTCCTCTCAGTAGCTACTGAGCCATTAACACATTATAAAAATATATCCACGAGGATGGCTCTGCACACAGTTTGAGAATTAAGCCACTTATGACCTTCAGGTCAATGTTTCCCTGTCCAGTACAAAAAACCTAAAGAAGGCAAGTTCCCTTATGGTCTCAGGGGGTGTAAAAGACAAGAGCCATAGGGCAGAAACAGAGATGACAATTATTATTGGCTTGGCCTTCCAGAAGGAGCAGAGTTCCTTCACCCTCAGCCAGCCTGTCACGTTCCAAGGTGCAGCACTGCCTGCCTCCGTCCCCGGGCTCTGACGCATCTGTGGCAGGAACGAGCCCTGCCAGCCTCATTAGGTTACCCCACGCTTCCAGCAGCACTTATTGCATTAGCCTACACACTGTGCCTCTGGGTCAGCACTGGCTGCTGGCCAGCCAGCCTGCACAAGGGAGGCAGCAGGAAGGCTGCCTGGAAATGGCAAGGCAGACATACCCAGAGTGGTTAGCACAGCAATCTACACCCATCCTCTCTGGGCCAAATTCAGAGCCATGGCCATAATTCAAGGACGGTGCTGCTCCCTCACCACACCTTCCAGACATGAAATCTCTGGATCAGGAATGTAGTGGAAAACACACACAGAGAAGTATGTTCTGTTTGACTTGGGTTTAAAATGGAAATTTCTATTAGAGGTTGGACTTTTCTTGTGTTTAAATAAAAAATGATTGAATAAGCTCTGAGAAGAACAGTTCCAAAATGAAATGCCAGCATGCTCTGTACCAGGCATGGGACTTTCTGCCAAAGGGTAAGATACCCATCTGGTTTGGGATTAAGCACAAATTTGGTATAGCTTTGAGGCTGACCTATAATATTTGAGATTAAAGAGTTCAAAAGAAGCTCCAACTCAAAAGCTATATATTCTTAGTCATTTAAGAAAAACAAAAAGCTACTATTTGCTCCTTTTCTCATCTAATTAATGAAAAAGAATAGAGTGAAGAACACACACATAGATAAGCGTTACTCAAATACCCAAATTTCTCCCATGTCCTTTAAAAAATGAGCTTTCTGTACTTCTTTCTTCAGCAGTGTTGGGGGAGTGAGAGAATAAAAAGATTTGGTCCAGAGTTCTGGAACAGTAAGAAATACTCCCAGAGACTTTTGATTTGCCAGTAATACAACTAACTACCACAGCAGAAGTATGAGAAAACATGCAACTAAGCACTAGTTACACTGGACAAAGATATTCTGCACTAGCCAGAAAAAACATATCTGTGTAGATAAGTCTGTAATCTTAAGGAGATGTGCATGCTCTTGCACAAGAGACACAATAGGCAGGACCATGGCAAACACCCAGGTATCATTTTCAACCCCAGCTCACTCATATCTTCATTTCTGAGGCAGAGCCACCACTGCAGCCAAAGAGCTTTCTCCAAAGCTCCTCAAAGCAGCTTTTCTTTCAATGATTCTTAATTTTTTTTTACAACAAATTAAGTCAAAAGCTAAATGTGCAAGCAAAACAAATTGAGATTTCAAAACCTCCTATCTTGAAAATGATACAGTATCATGTAATTACTCAATTTCTGTGCTTTTTGAGTAAAAGACAGTATTTTTCCATATTACCAATTGCTGACAGATGTTCTCCCCTCTGTTGTTAAACAAGTCTTGATAAAAATACACTTGCGTCTTAACAGAACTGGCTGTACCCTGAGTGGGTTTCCCATTTGATCTGCTGTACGGCTCAGAGGGTTTTTTGTCTGCTTGTTGTAGCACAATGTGTGTTTGGTCCCACAACAGTGACAGCTGACAACTGTTTTTCCTGTTTGCAAAAGCTTTACCATTCAACTTGAACCAAAAGCATTTGTCATGTTGCATGGCAGTGAAGTAGATTTAATCAGATGAGGCCACTGGTGTTGTCTGTGCCAGGCTCAAAGAATCCAGTAGAACAAAAGCTGGATTTATCTCTCTGGGAGTCTGGGCAGGGCGCAGCAGTGTATCTTTATGAATGCACAAGGGGGAATCTCAAGAGGAAAAGAAAATGAGTGCAAGAGAATATTTTCAGTGCAGTTAAGCCAGAAGATAACTGTTCTTAAGTGACCAGCAGGATGTTCCTGCCAGGCAACAGCACCATTTTCAGAATTTGGACAACATAAAATGAACCTCCATGAACCTCTTTTAAATGCCACGAAGGCAGAGGACCATCCCTAAATCCCTACATAATTCTGTTTCCAGAATTAAGCATAACCTAATATCTAGTCACAGTCAGCAATCAACCTGCAAAAAATTAATTCAAGCAATGACAGTCCCCAGGTTGCAGCAATGATCCTCCAAAACATCCTATTAGGACTGCAAATTCTTTACAAGCCATAACAAAACATGTTGTACCTCTTCTAGCCAATGTCAGAGACCACGGTAAAAACAAACAAACCCAAACAACAAACCAACACAGCAAGGAAGGAAGTATCCATTTTACATAGCTATCCAGACAGTATTTCAGTCTTTGTATCCTTTAGGATGATCAAGTCTTTCCACAAGATTTACATGGGTAACTTAAGCCCAGAAGAAAATTAATGAAGCCACACATACAAATGTCAAATTAGAGGCTTGCAGCATTTCAAACCCCCAGTAGTGAGTGAAAAAACAGCAGCTCCACTTAAGGAGCCTTGCTGATTTACATCAGTCTAAACAGTCTCATCATGAAGTTGTGCCTTATGAAGAGGACAATTTTAAAAGTCATACTGTGGTTCTGAGCTGTTACAAATTTGGTGGAGGGGAAGTACTACAAATGCAGTTATTCTTAAAAAATATATTGTGAGATACAATTCAAGAAACAAAGCACCCAAACCCAAGAATATCCCATGAGACTATTACACAACATGAAGATTCAAAGCTTTATATCAGCATCAGAGAGATTCCAGGAAACTACAAGTAGACACACTGACAATGTTGCATTGATATTTTCTTGCATTATTTTAAAGTGACAGTTTAAATCTCCCCAAAGTCTGGGTAAGAGGCTGCCAAAGGTCAGGGAAAGAGGTGGCTGGATTTTATGTGGAGTGTGCTGGTGTAGCCAGTTCTTTGGCATGACACAGGCCCAGTTTTGGCATTACTATATAGAAAGCTGCCTACAGTCCATTAATGAATTGGCGTTCAGCCCTGCATGAAGTGTTCCGACATTGCCTCCAACTGTGCTAAAGGAATTGCCCATTTGCTTTTTTCCGCTAATTAGAGAGATGCTGGGACCCAGCACGGCCCTTGGAGAGGTGCGATGTGCCCTCAGAGTCTGCTCAGGCAGGAGAGCATGGTGTATTCTGAGCCACTCAAAAGACTACCTTCACCTTCCCCAAGAGGGCTGTAAGCAGGATGGTAGTTATAAATGTTAGATAATATTTACAACCCACAGCACCAGTGTCTAACTACACTTATTCTAGTCCTTGATCCAGCACCTACAACCACAGCAGCTGTGAAGGTGCCGATTGTTAAAGACCTCACTCATTTCTATAGACACCTGCCTTGCCTGGCCCATGTATAGGACACATCTCCAAGTGCACTGAGGCAGAATACAACACCCAAGGCAACTCCTCTAAAGGGCTGCAGAAAACATGCACCTAAAAAGCTGGTATAAAGCCTCAATGCAACATTCAGGTGTCTGGAATCTCACTGCACCTGCACACTGTGCAGCTTCTGAAACCAGACTCACCAGGCTCAGCAACTCTTACACATTTATTCCTGACTTCAAACTGGAGAAACTGAATTTTAAGATCTCTCTGAACTGCTTCAAAAATGCCTTGCCATTCAATGTATCCTGAATGACCAGAAAGCCACCTAAGCTTTTTTTTTTTAATTAACTTCAAAAATGTGGAAATCAGATGTCAGCATTCTCATGTGACACCACCACCTTGGTGTGCTTTATTTGCATCCAAACACCTGCTGTGCTTCAGGTTGTGCAGTGCCACATGTCTCTCTGATGTCAGCTGCACAGCAGGTGAGTCAGAGCAGCAGCACAGCCCTGAGGGTCTGATCCTCCTGCCACGTTTCCTGCTGTCTTTCACTGCCTGCTGAAGCAGGTGAAACCTCTCACCACTGTTCAGTAAACACTCCCTTCTCACCAGAGGTATCCCCCCACACCACTGTTTTGGGTTATAGTGTTTTCATTAAGCAGCATTCTACAATAATTAGCAGAGTACATAAACCATGACATTATAGAGTACTCAGCAAACTATGATCATCATAATATTAATGTATTTCAGTGCCTTCAGATTGTTTTGCAATCTGATTTTCCATTTAATTTCTTTTTATGCTTGCAATAGCAACAAAAATACACATTTTAACAAAGACTTAAACATAGTCTCTCTCTTGGTTTGCACTGATGTTCTGTAAGTTAAAATGCTATGCTTTATCTGACTATTAAGACAATTTCTTACAGATGCATTTTAAAATACAGAAAACTGATAGTCAAAATTAGCACTGACAGCTTTCCCAGAACACATAGAATGTTAAAACAAACCATTTTAACCAATATTAGTTTTCATGGCTTGGTTGCCTGAACAGTAGACTTCACTTCTGCTACAGTGTTCACCAACATTCATTTGTAAACCTCCTTCTTGTTCAACTTGATAAAATTGTATAAAGATCTTAAATTAGTAATGGGCTTTATGTTTCTGAAAGTAAGATTTTTTTTCTAGAAGACAATAGTGACCAGCCCAGCAGGAAGAAAAACAAACAGAAAGCTGGATTTCTTCCAGATGTTATCAGTAAATTGGCATCAATACCCAAAAACGGACTAGGTTCACCTGGCATGAGACAGGCATGCACACCTACAAAATCACTCATGTCAAGTGTTTCATTTTCTACTCTCCCTTCTCTCCAAAACACACCATTCAATTCACACTTTCAAAATCTTTCATACCCAAGCAGAATAAACCTAAAAGAATCTCCTCTTGAACGAATGTTAACACTGCATAACAATTTCAGAGCAGCTTTTAAAAAGTGAGAAGGGATAATGTTTCTCTATAATTCGTTCCCCATTTCTTTCTCTTTACAGATTTTTTTCAGCACTGAGAAAGAAACTGGGACTTTAAAGTACAGCTTTCTGTAGTGTTTCAGAAATTTTGTTTCTGATCTGAATTGTCATGGAAACCTGCCCAAATAATCAAATCTCATCTTTATCCAATTGGAAGAAACCCAAGAATGACTGTTCCTTCTGCCTTATCAGACATCTCTCTCTCTCTAAATTCCTTAGTGTTCTCAATCACAACATTAATTTTCATTTAAAAGAAATGTAATTTCTCTTTGTTTATTAACTCTGATACCCAGGAAGGAAGGAACAGCTTATGGGAGATTTACTCCAAAGTCCTGAGTACTGCCCTCCATCTGATCCCAAAAACCTGACTGATTCCAGCAAGCAATAAAAGCACACAGTGTACTTTGGAATAATCTTGCTCAGCCCGTGCAAAGGCCACATGTATTTGTGTGTCCTTCTCAGGGACACACGCCACCCAAATATAAAGGTCTTGATTCAACAGGACAGTCCTGACAGAATGACCAAAAAGAGTTCCCATTCTGTCCAAGGAGATAAGTAATGCCGGGTCCTCCACACCTTAAACTAATGTACTAATGCCAGGTTGCAGAATTCAAGGGGTTAATAAGAAGTCACCATGTTTTTCTGCTTTTTTCACCAAACTAAACCAAAAACCTGATCCAAATTCCACAGATATTAGTACAACTCTTCTAATGAGTTTAATAATTTAGTTCTTACAATCTTTTCATTAATTTTACTCTTTAAAATGTATGAAAATTTCATGTTGCCTTTAAAGTTTTATTGACATTTTAGGTGAATATTTCATGCTGATTTTAAAGAATCCATTACTTTTTCATAATGTTTCTGTTGTTAATACAGAACATAAATTCTATGCTCTCAGTACAATGAAAAAGAATTTTTCATCTTGTACAAAGTAGACTATAAACCTTGGCTACTGCAAAGAAATAAGACATCAAGGATGAGTTGTTTCAAAGCTACTTAAATGATTACAGAGCCCACAAGGCTCCCCTTTAAATTAATAGCAATTGCATGTCTGAATCTTTTAAGCAATTTTAAATATTTCATTGTTCTAGAAAAGATTTTCCCAG
The DNA here is from genome assembly GCA_013396655.1 of Campylorhamphus procurvoides. Lineage (NCBI taxonomy): Eukaryota > Metazoa > Chordata > Aves > Passeriformes > Dendrocolaptidae > Campylorhamphus > Campylorhamphus procurvoides. The sequence continues at coordinate 880,100 of WBMV01006161.1, forward strand.
TTAAGAAGACTAAGTTGAGAGTAGCAAACTGATAACATATCTCTGATGTACAATGGAAAGAATTCTCACGGCAGAAGTATTTTAAGCTGCTAAAATTGACCAAACCTCTACAAACATATGAGCACATTAAAATTTAAAACCAATCCCCTCATTTGTGCTTAAGTTCTAACACTTAAATACCTATTTTCCATTTCTACTTATTTTCCACATTTGTTTTTTTTTTGGTTTTTTTTTGTTTGTTTGTTTTTTTAAAGGCATTTTAAAGCTGCTAGAGATGCACCAGAATAACAGCAGTGTGGTGGTTCACCTTGACTTAGGGCAGTTGGGTCCATCAACAGCTGAGACAAGAAGGGCAAGGTAGGTACAAGTTCCCTCCCTGATGTTAAAACAATTACTGCAGCCAGTGCTGGTTGTTTACATACAAACAGCCCTGTATATTGAAAAAACCCCACCTGATCAAATATTTAATTTAAAACAATCTTTCCTGTTGACATAAACGGTTCTAAATATTTGTATTTCTCAGCAGCCAGGTGTAAAAAGAGCCAAACAGAGGACAAAAAAAAAGTTGCATACAAAAAAACCAGCCTGCAGGGAAAAGAAAAACAAAACAGGTAAGCCATAACAGCAGCTTAACACATTTAGAAACTGAACTTAATTTTCAAAATGCCTTGCACATACATTGCCCCTTCACAAAACTCTGAGTCAGTAGCAAAAACTGCATCAGCTTGTAGAGATTGCAGACTTCAGTGGTTCCTAGGCTAATTCTCACTAAAGAAATATGGAATCAGGAATTAAAATCTTCACCCAAGGCAGAATCATCAAATGGTCCAAAAGGCAAACAACAAGCACGGGGGTAGAAGCCGTCAGAGTAAACTGATTTTTTTTCTTTTCAGAAAAATAAAAGAACTGTGGTTAAAATAAAAGAGCACTTGAACTGTGCTAGAGTCATCATTAGCAACGTGCCCATTAGAATTAACCGGGACATGAAAAATCAAGATAAACAGACTATGCTGTAAAACCCTAAGAAATTACTGTCATTTACCAGTAATTCAACCAATAAAAGCAAAGTCTGTTTATCATCCATCACAATGTTTTACTTGCCATTTTTTAACTAAAGTCAACAAAAGAAAACAAAAAACCCCCACATTTTACAATTTCACACTCACCTTTGACTTGGTACTGCTTGTGTTGGACATTGATTATATCAATGATCAAATCCAGACAGCAATTTAATCTGAACACTAGATTCACTTTTACAGAAGTAATTCTAATTTAATATTATTTCTGCTGAAATTATTTTCAATTAGATCTTTGCTCATTTCCCTGAAGACCTGAATTGTAGTATTTACCATGTTCTTTGAGTTTTCATTTTAGTGTTCTCTGCCAAAGTGACCACAATCTTAGGATCAAACCTACATTTTCAATAGTTACACCCTAAAGAGTTTGCAGTGCATCCATATACTAATATATACCACAGAGGCCAGATATTTCATGATAACTTAAAATTCTGCATAGCCTTCTCATACATGAAAGGGTATTTCATTAAATAAAGCCTGCACTGTGTTTAGAAGCCATCCCAACACCCACATCAAATGCTCACCCAGAGCAGGCAGGTGGCAATAATGAGAATGAAGATAAGCTGAAGTGACAAAGAAAGGAGAGCACATCAAATACTGCCTGTCACTTGGACATGTCGGAAGATGAGCTGATACTGCTGTATCATTCCATATTATATTCATCTTTTCTCACCTTCATTTCCTGAAAAGGTTGCCACAATAATGCCATTTTTTTAATACAAGTGAATTTTTGATAAATATTCAGGAACTGTGTGCACGGTACAAATTAACATTCAGCTACATCTCACAGATTGGACACTGTATATCCAATACTGCTGGGATTTCCAAAAGTAGGTCACAGGAGAGCAGTAGGCACTAACACCTCTGTGTAGGAGAGAGGCAACCCCAGATCTGTTGGTAAGATTTGTTTTAGCAACAAACACATGAACTGTGTACATAGAGTCTGTTAGCAGACTTCATAAAGAGGAGATAAGGAAAAAAGGGCAAGAAGAGTATAAAGAATATAATATATAATATAAAAGTATAATAAAGAGGATATCTTTCTATGTTGCAGCCCTATATATACATACTAAAATATTTTAATATGTATATGGTTTTATATTAATATCTTAATACATTTTACATAATTTATGTATTACTATAAATTATTTATATGCATCTAGATATACATATAGATTTCTCCATCTTGAGAAACAAGCAGGTAACTGTAGTTAAACTCCTCAAGACATAACAGCAAATTGGCTCCCAAGCACCCACCTCTGCCATCAAGCCTAGGTTAGTGCTGAGTTATCAGCAGGAAGTAAAAGCAAAATAAACCCAAATTTTGAAACCTTGAAAGTTCTCGCAGAACAGGCTTGACATCTCTCCTCTCTCTCTGCTTACCATCCTGCAAGTAGTAAAAGAACTCAACTTCCAAACTGGTTTACAAGTACATAATTCTCAAAGTCAGTTTTATCTCACTAGGATTTTATAATCACACTCTCCAAATGTAGTTTTGCCTTTGAACAAACATAAACAAAATGAAACCCTGGTTTTAATCAACCAGGAAAACAGTCAAACCACATTATTAAAAACAAAGTTTTTGCAGCCACTACTGCTTTTGCTGAGGCTGCGGCAACTCTGACTCCAGGTACAGGACAGCAAGACAAGATGTTCTCAGCCCCAGAACGACAAACAAGGGACTGAGCAGATACTAAACCCCTTCAGACAGCAACTATGCACACATATAATCAAGTTTTGCTTCCATAAAATAAATGGAAGTCAAGAGAATCACAGCTGAGATCTTTCCTTGCCTTTCATCCTGGACTTCAAAACCTTCTTTTTAAATCCAGACAGCTATTGGAAATGGCTAATTTTCAAGCAAATGCATTTAGTCTAAAATGTTTTGACCACCATTAGAGCAGACAGCTGCTGTAGTCATTAATCTGACACACTGGAAGCTTCACCATTCATTTCATACTTCTTCCTTCAGATGGAAGGGCCTCTAGTACATGACCTCTTCACTGTTTTATTCTCTAATAACACTTTCATAGCCCATATAATAGCTTGTGTTAATTGGCAATTCAAAAACACCCCTCAAACAGTAGATTAAGCCTGTGAAATTCAACATATGCAAAAGCTTTTTATTTGCTGCTCCATGACCCTTCTCTTAGAACAACAAAAAGAGAGGCAAGGAACAAGAGGGAGGCCCTGAAAGCCATTCCTGCCTTGTACACACTTCACTGCTGGACACCCCTCAGCTCCCCCATGCCCAAAGTGCTTTATACTGGGCTGAGAGAAGAGGTTTGGGGGTCATTTAAGAGAGGATCACTCATTATAGTCTCCCTCACAGTACAGAGCTGCATAGAAAGCACAGTAGAAAAGACAGGATGTTTTCATATCCCTTGGGACAAACGGAGCCATCTCCTGCAGCAGCATACATTGGGATAGGAATTCCAGTACCTGCAGCTCTACATTATTAGTGAGTCATTTCAAAGACTAGAAATAGAAACCTTTTTAAGTGCTTGCACACCATTACCCAGTATTATTATGGAACACTGACAGCTGAATGCTGCTCATCTCCCAGGGAAAAAAACCCTTTTTTTCAAAATAAAACCAATAATTTCTTCCATAATACATAATGATTTTGTTTCAGCAGTGTGCACATTCCATCTATTGCCTTTCAATCAATTGTTCAACATATATTTTAGGGGGGAAAAAAACCCATATGAAATGTTTATCTTCCTAAACAATAGATAGTCAAGAAGCTGATGTGCCAATTGTAGAAAGCCAACTGAGTGTGAGAACACCTGGGAGCACTCAGGGCAAGGGCAGCACCAAGGAGGCAGCCAGTGTAGGGCACCACTGCCCTACACATTTTCTCAGAAGAACCAAGAAGAAACAGCATTAGGTTTTCTCTCCAGAATTACAAGTAGTAGATGGGGAAATACCTAGTGGAGATGCTTTTTATGCAGGTAAAAAAACAAGCTGCTACCCACATGCTCAAGGACTGAAACAGGACTACAAGGCTGCTACAGCCTCAAACCTGTGCTGAGCCACAAAATAAAAATCCCAGAGCCTTAATGGATTTAATTGTATTTATCAAGATTTCTGCTGTCTCTCTGAATCAAAGCAGTTTGTCAATAAAATCTGAGAAGCATCCTGGAAGGAATTATAAGTGACAACTTCCTTTCCAGGTGTGCAATCCACACCAGTCCCTGCAGCATTCCACACACCTCCACAGGTCCCAGTGAGGAACTACATGGAAGATCCAGTGGTGGCTGGACAATTTCCACACAGACAAGAGGCAGCAGCTGGGGGGGACTGGCTGTACTCTTCTGTCTCTACGATCACCAGACCCACAGAGTAAATCATGGCAGGAAAGGAGCTCAGCTGTTCTGCTGGTCAGAGCACAGATGTGTAAATCAGAGCTCTCTCTAACTGCAGGCAATTAAGAGTTTAAGTTACTGTCACTATTTAAAAAGACTGAGAAATTAAGAGAGCCTGTAATGCCATGTTTGCTTCAGCTCAAAGCATAACATTGATTTCTCTGCTTACAAACTAACACTTGAATCAATTCATCTTCTTAAAAATTGATAAATACTCATTTCTAGTAGTCATCAACTTTCTGTTCAAGAAATAAATACAAATAGGAGGCCTTATAAAATAGGTCCTTCCTGTTTAACATCAAAACCATCCTGAAAACTGCACTTTCTGTATAAGCCACAATATGCAAAACTCCTTTGCAGCTAATTTTGTAGTTTCCCTCTAGGTAGATTATAATTGTAAAGCATCACTGATGTAAATCATCTGCATGTGTTAAAATCTCACCACTGCCCTACACATTTTCTCAGAAGAACCAAGAAGAAACAGCATTAGGTTTTCTCTCCAGAATTACAAGTAGTAGATGGGGAAATACCTAGTGGAGATGCTTTTTATGCAGGTAAGAAAACAAGCTGCTATCCATGTGCTCAAGGACTGGAACAGGACTATAGAACTGCTACAGCCTCGAACCTGTGCTGAGCCACAAAATAAAAATCCCAATAAAGCTCAACTGTTGTTAACAGTGAGTGGTGAATCAGTGCACTGTAGATCAAAATAAACTCAAGGGATCATCATCTTTTGCTTTTCTTAACACATGAAAAATGCCTTTAGATTCAAAATAGTCATCTTGATAACCAAGGTTTTCAAGACTCAAGAATTTTGTGGAAAACATTTAAAATTCAATGCCCTTTTTTATAATGAGCTATGTTGTTTGCTTTAAAATGTCTTCTCCCCCTTACTTTCCAAAATTTTCAGTGAGCTAAGAGGTGGTGAGCCAAATTTTCTGTTTTACTGATATACGTACACGTGCATATATATAAACACATTTTTAAATTTATTTGCTGCTTCTCTCCAAACCTTACAGCAAAGTTGGGGCAAAATGTAAAGTGAAAGCCTTTGTCAGGGAAAGATATTCCAAAACAAGTTGAAATGACATTTTAGAACAAACTTGAAAATCATTTTCAGGCCAGTAGCTTGACTAAAAGAAAACTTCTTCAACCTAAAATGAAACAAATGATTCAAGTGCCTTTGGAATTTAACCTATGGGCCCAGATGAAGGTCAGTGAAGTGGCACAGAAGGAGGTCAAGTGACAACTGCCAGTTTCCAGTTTCACTGCAGGGGTTGAAGATGGGATCGAGAAGAGATGTTGGGGGAGTGGGAAGGCAAAAGGACGTCTCTGGAGGTGGAACAGGTGGCCTGTTGAAAAACTAAGATGGCATAACTAGCCTGGGAAAAACATGGGAGTGCCAAATGCACATTACTGATACTTTTTCAAATAGAGCACATCAAAATACAAACTAATTCTGGAGGATGGTGACAGCAGACTTGGCTGAAGGGAGACCCAGTTTATGCCTGTCAGCAGGGGAAGTCACCAAAGAGCCAGCACCACTGAGGAAGGTGGGGGAGCCTCAGCACTCCATGCACTCCCTGGGCTGGAACTGCACTTCAGGAATACAGCAGTCATACAGACACAGCCACATCCATCTGATCAAAACACCCTGTCCAAGCATGAGGTTCCCCTTTGCAGCAGCCAGACAAGGCTGAGCTTTGTGACAAAGTGGGAACACACACTGAAAAGCAGTGGATAAAATAAAGTAAGCAACAGAAACACATTTGCATTACTAGTATGTATGATCATAAAACTAATTTATAATTAGATGTTAGATAATAAGAAATACCTTTAACCATCTCTGACTAATTGCTGCGCATCACAACCCATTTAGGAGGCCTAACATAATTAAAGCTGCTGCAGTGAGTTGAAAAACTTTCTGTTCTGTATAATTAACCAGCCTGGATGAAGTTGTTCTATGAAACACAAATATTTTGCTTCCAAGCAGTCAGATATCCCGGACATCCACACTATCTTACTGCTTTATTCATAAGGTTACCAAGCATAAAACATAACTTTGCATATATGTGTTAATTTAAATATCAGAGTTTCCACAACTCAAGATAACCAGACTCTTCCCACTTGGTCGAGCACTCCCAATGAATGGGACTGAATTACTTTCAGGATTAAATCTTCCAAATTTAAACACCTAAATAATTTCAGATTACAACAGCAGCAGTCAGTGGAGAAGTTTGCATGCCATTATCCCCAGGGCACGGGAATTACATATTTAAGTCCTTGTCAGAGTATGCATTATCTTGTCATTGTTAATACACAACAAACTTCAGTGTCACATTTAACAACTGGAACAGTCTCGGAGCACTAGTTCGGAATTGACGATGAACAAAGGCTCTTCTCACAGCTGCCCCAAACCAATATCCAGGATTTATTGTCAAAATTAAAACTTAGCCCCTTTAGCTGTGCATGCTTCCACATAAGCATGTTATGGCATGAAGCACATGTACAGACATGCTTACAAAGCCAAGTATTATCTAGTGATGTGCAGAGCATGTGCTCTTCAAATATGCTGTTTGATATTGTATTTATATGATCCCCTCACAAATGGTTCTAACTCATTGATCCTCACAGCACCCTGTGAAAAAGAAGGAGGTACCGCTAACTCTACTTAACCAAAACATTTAATGACTTGCCCCAGGTCACAGAGGAAATATGTGGTGGTGATGCCGGGAATGACTCCGGGGATCTCTGAAATCCCATCTCAATATTCTGGCCACACTGCCACTCGTCCTCAGCCGTACTTAATATGACTAAATTACTGATGGCAACAAACAGCAGAATCTGACTTTCAGATGAGCTGATTTGTACAATGAGTCAATCCATAACTTTTGTCTCCTCCAGACACTTAGATCGATGGGCTGTATGCCCAGCACGTTGTAATAACCCTGAAAAGCTTCTGGCTCAGCCTGCAAACACATTAGCATTAACTTAAAGCTGCTGCTTTGTTTACTATATGAGATATCTGCTTGTGCTCTATACCCAAGTGATACCAATTAAAGAGACCCAAATACAGAGCTCACAGAAGAACACGAGACTAAAGCTGCTCATGAGCACAAAATTTAGTAAACTTTAGCTGGTACTTACTCCTCCAAAGCATTATGGTCTGACAATCACCACTTTCTTTTCCAGTCATGGACTTGTCATGATTTAAATTCAGAACCTTCCCCAAAATGTGATTCAGAAAGCATTAGAAACTGGCTCCCCTCCCACTGCTTCCGAAATGGATTAACATGACTCCAGCCTTGGGTGCACAGGACCACAAATTACAGTGAAGCCACCCTTGATTTAAGCTGTCAGAGAGCACAACAGGAAAATCACCAAGAATGCTGCTCTTTCGGCTGTTTAAACCCATTCATTACAGAGTCCACAGGGCCACATAGGTACAGGAGTAAATCACTCTGTGGGAGAGGACATCACTCAGTAACAAGAGGCTTTTCTTATTTCCTTAGAGGTCCAAACATAGCAGGGCCAGGAGGGGTCTAATTACCCTCAGAACACCCAAGCAGCACTGGAAGTGATAATTTATTGACCATATCAGTGTAGTTTAGTGCACAGACTGAAAAGAGAAGTCAAGGATTGTATCCAGACAACTGAAATGCCCACAGGTTGCCAGGGTAGGCAGATTGGTGCAAGCCAACAAAGCAGTCTGGCAAAACCGTAAGCAAGATCTATAAACCCATACTTAGCTTTACTGGGTTTTAGTGGAATAAACCAAAGGTGAGAACCTATTTTTATCTTTAAACGTTGAGAAAGAAGTTCAGGATGGTTACCAAAACACCCTGCCAGCATCCAGAGTCACTAATTACCCAGATGGGCAGCTAGGGAGCTGATCCAAAAACCTATCCAGGTCAGCAGAGTGCTTTTTATCAGTTGCAGTGGCCTTCAGATCAAGCCCTGGAATCCCAGTGCTGACCTGACTGGTACTGGCTTAGCCTTTACCTTAAGCAATAATCACCACTGAGTGCCAACTCTTGCACGGCTCCGCCCTTCTTAAAGCACAGACATGTGGAAATAAATTATATAAAATGTAAAACCAAAATGGCATAGAAAAAGAGTAGCAAAAGAGCTTATTAAAATGTGTTTTCTTGTTTCTCTACACAAACCAACTCTTTTCTCTTTGTGCTAGCAAAAAAGGGGAGGTTTCTGAGTGAAAAGTGCAACAGATTCACAGACAGATTTTCCAGCAGCTACACCATCCCACTCTCCAGTAACACCTCCACAGAGATCAAGCACATTTTGCAGAAAAATGAGAGAAGTAAATGGCAACAGGAGGATTTCATAGACACGACCCCATCCATGTTAAGTCACTCATGGCAGCTTAAGCATGTTCTAAGAATGGAACTTCCCTCTCTGAAACTCTACTGACAAAGAAAAATAGAGCAAAATAACAGTAAAAATTGAACAGATGAATGTTCATCTCTGCTATTCTCCTTTTTTTCCTAACCTGTACAAAAAGATAGGAAGCTGGGAGGAAAAGCAAAGGCTAAAAACAGTCTATTTCAAGCAGCTGACACACCCAAGGGCCTTGTTCAAGGCTCCATCACATCTCCTGCATAGTCAGAGTCCATGCACTGCTGCCAATGGAGCCCCAAGCCTGGAAATGATTTGGTGAAGCACCACACATGAACAGTCTCTACATTCAGCTGTTTAATATCAGAAACGCTAACTAGTGTTGCTTGATCATGTTATGAGGGAAATTAAATAGGAAGCAAGGATTTAACATGCATGTCTGCTATTCGGGGTCCTCGAGGAGAAAGAAAGGGAAGGAAGAAAACCTCAGGAACTGAGGACATTTTGCTTTCCCTAAGCCCTCATTCATTCAAAGAGAAGAATCAGAAACCCTGACAATCTTCCTGCAGCAACCCACTCCCATCACATCAACGGGAAAATTCGTTTGGACAGCTCTTTACAGAGGATACAGGAATTATTGACAAATCTCACTCTGTCTCTTCCCACTCAGCACATTGATGATTCTCACCCGAGGACTGCAGAAATGCAGAGTTTGGCACAGTGTAGGGAAGCTCCCCTTCCATGCAGCCCTCCCAAAGATGCAGCAAGAGCACCTGTGCCTACCAGCCCTACACGGCTGCGGGGTAGCATAGAAAATTCTCTCTGCATCCAGTGATACCAATGGGGGCTTCCTACCCGATCCCCCCATCTGCCTGACGTGCTACTTTGGCAGAAAGCAGACTTCCTGTTTCTGCTGGAAAAAATAAATTCCTATTATCCCTGCCTGATACTTGAATTGCAACAGTTTCTTAAGCAGGACAAGCTCTGCGGTTGCCACTGACAAATACCAACGAGACAAAAAAGAAAAGAAAAAAAAAAAGAAAACCCACAAAATCCCACCACCCAAGCCAGAGCTACGAAATCCAACACCCTTAACACCTGCTCTTGGACAGACAGGGACCCCGGGGCAACTTACAGGGGTGTACGGGCTTCCTCAGCGGTGGGCTCCCGCAAGCCTCCCGTCACAGCGCCGGTGCTGCGGCAAGCCGCGGGCGCTGCCAGTGACAGCGCCGAGCAGGGAACCCTCCCTCTACCTCTCCCCTCCCTCTCCTCCCGGTATGTCCAAGCTGCTGGCGGCAGAGCTGGAACAGGAGCAGGCAGGGCGGCACGGAGCCCGCTGCTGCCCCCGCCGGGCGCTGGGGACAGCCAGGACCCCCGGACACCGCCCCCGTCCCACTGTGATACCCGTGGGGGCGGCCCCTCCCCCGTACCGCCTCCCTCCCAGTCTCTCCGATTCCCCCAGCGCGGGAGGAACACGCGTGGGCACCGCCGGGGAGGGAGGCCACGCACACAGCCCGCGGGGTTTGGTTCCCCAGCGATGGGCGGGGGGCACGGACACATCGCACACGGGAGCTGTGCTGTGAGGGAGGGGAACTGACTAAAGTAGCTGCACAGTTTTGGTGAGCCACGATGGGGCCAGCGGTCAAACATTACTAGTTTTGTTTAAAGACACCTAATTTTGCTTTACTGCTGCATTGTAGCACAGATCTGAGACTACAGCTATGCTGTAACACTCACACAACCACAGAACGGATTGGGATGGAAAGGATCTTCAAGATCATCTCACTCCAATCCTCTTGCCACGGGCAGGGACACCTTCCACTAGAACAGGTTTGCTCAGAGCTGCATCCATCCTGGCCTTCAACACTCCAAGGAATGGGGCAGCCACAACTTCTCTGAGCAATCTGTGTCAGTGCCTCTCCACCCTCACAAGGAAGAATTTCTCCAATACCTAATCTAACCCTGCCCTCTCACTTTGAACCCATTCCTCTTTGTCCCATCACTCTTTGCCCCTGTCCAAAGTCCCTCCCCTGCTCTCTTGGGAGCCCCTTTAAGTACTGGAAGGTGTTACAAGATCTCCCTGGAGACTTCCCCAAGCTGAACAACCTGCTTGAGGCACAAAGATGGAGTGAGAAAGCAAGCCTAAGCCAGAACTTCAAGTAGCATCTGAAGGCAAAGCCCTGGAAAAGGAGAGGCTGGGAGAACTAAGGACAAAAGCAAAGGCACATCATGGGATAGGGCGGGCAGAAAGCAAACGGTGTGTCACCACCTCCAGTGAAACACAGCACAACACAGACCCCTGATTGAACAGCTCCACATGGCATTGCTCCACACACTGACTCGAATGGTCTGAAGAGAGATCTGCAACTGCACGGGTTGTGCAAAGCATTGAAATACCATCATTTATGGTGTGGTTCAAAGATGATGGGTAACACCTTTCATTCTTCTATTATAACATCACTTCATCATAGAATGGACAAAGTTAAGTGCTTTTACAATTTTAGGGCTTCTTCAGTGCAACAGCAGGAAATAACAGTGAAAGGCACCAGGTATTTTCCATAGCTGTGCACTTCTCTATGAAGAAAAAAGCCCTATATTAAACATACAGGAATCTGGCAGTGCAAGTACATGGGTTTTAAAGCCTGAATTGTTTCAGCCACATAAAGTTTGATAATTTTAGTACAAAAATATTAACCCACACATCAAGAAGCAAAAGATATGCTTTGATGTGCTCCAAAAAATCAAGAGAGACTGTAGCAAGGGTTACAGAGAATAGGAAATATGAAGAAATGCAAAAATAGAAAGAAGCTATTCTGTGGTGCTGTACACATTAGCTTTGGTCAGTGTTGTCTGAAACCAAGTTTGCAAAAGCTTTAACAGTTCTCAATGCTCCCATTAAAACTGTAAATGAAGTCAGTTACGTTGGATTTTTTTTTTAGCTCTCTTTCTGTACTTTCCCTCCCTAAATTAATTGCATTATGTTGCCCCATCACTGACATAAAATGACTAATGTGACCTGCAACATCATTCTGAGACCAAAGCAAGGGGTGGTACGCTTTGCGCAGCCTGATGAGGCAGAATATTCTGAATCCTACAGCACAAAACACACACCAAGTACAATATGAAGGAAGCCAGGAATAAAGAGGGCTAGGGAATTCACCACTGAAATATGAGGCATGAAACATTCATTTGTTTTCCCCCATTCCTCCTTCTCTCGTTTTCCAGATACATCTAAGTTGTTTCATTCACAGCAAATGGAATCAATAATGCTTTTAGCTGAGTGCATAAAGAGTTGAGCACAATGCTGCACCCATTTCAAATCTAACCCAGTCTGGAATTAGAATAGGACCAAATCCCAACAGTAAAAGAAACACTGCAGCAGGCCCAGCATAGTCATATAGGTGGGGAGTTTTGTAAGTAAATACATATATACACATACATCAGGGCTCTGAAAGAGCTAGAGAAAGCAGCAATGTTTCAGTGCTGCTCAATGGTCTGGGTGTCAAAGCAGCTTAAGTAGAAGAGTCATCTCTCTTTTGGGGGGAGGAGCAGGTCATTTCACTAATTAAAGCTGTTCTTCCATGCTTGATTTTCTGACATTTGAGCAGTTGCCTTGCCACGGGCAGAACAGAACACACTGTTGAGCTCAAGCCAGAGACTGATCACTTGTGACTCAGCTCAAATTAAAAAACACCAATAAAAACCTATGCTGACAGGTTACTACCCAAAGATGCATTTCAAGGAGGACACTCACATCCACTGAGCTTCTGAAGGTCATTTCCAACATGGAGTTAAAGGTATCCTCCTTACATCACAATGTAAATAACAAAAAGAAATGGCCAAACAACCTGTCACCAACCAGCAGAACAGTTTTCTTCTGCTAGGAAGGCTTCAACAGTTTCACCATTAAACAAGTTTTCTGCATTGCAACAGGCTAATAAAGCAAAGCAAAATATTTCACTCCAGCACCAATCCCTTCAGAAATAAGCTCACAAAAGCCAACTGTGAGAAGAGCCTAAACCACAAAAGGAAGGACAATTTTCACCTTCCGAGCAGAACAAGCCACAGAGCAGCAGCTGCCAAAAGCACATTAGGCCATGTCTGCACAACAGCTTTGGATTACTGGAGGTCAGAGCGTCATGTATTTCAAAGAGCAAAGTCTGGGGTTCTTTGAGATCCATTCTCCAAAAACAGTGACTCCATGAAGGTAACAGCATCACCAAGCCCAGAGATCCCTCTCAAAAGGAACTGCTGCTGAAGGGATGGACCAAAAGTTTTATAGGAGAAGCAGATCCATGTTCTTCCCAGGGGAGCTTCTACTTGCAGCAATGGCAAGGTGACTTCTCCCTGCCCATTTAGGTCCCTACCTTAACCTCTGCACCCCTAATCCTGAACCTGAACTATGAACAAAGGCATAGTGCTCATGTCCTTGACTTTCACTTCCAAAACCTGGTGGTTCTGAAGGGACGACAATCAGGAAACCTAACAATGCCAAATTTACAAGCCAAAGATGCTGGGGGGTCACTTTTTTGTTTAAAAGGGTAACTTCCAACAGTTGTTCTAAACTGCCCATTTCTTTTCACTGTTGTTTGCCTTCCCCTTTGCTCACCCTCAAAGCCTTACTGGTAAGGGGCTCTAACTTCATTTACAGCGTAGGCAAGAGGAAGTTCTCTGGTATTTGTTCATTTCCAGCATTATGTCTTCCTAATTAAATTTCTGTTCATCTCTGTTCAGTGTTTGGGCCACAATTGAAGGAGGTGGTTCCTACAGTTCAGCCACCAGCACGAACCAAGCTAAGGGTTTTTCCAAAGCTCGCAACAGGAAAAAGCAGCTTTCAAACAAACCTAACAACTCCCCAGAGAATGAGAACCACAGCAGGTAGCTTCCATCAGCATCCCCAGAGACAACTACACTGTAATCCTTCCATATACAGAGACGCACAGGATGCATCCACTCTACAGTAGTCAGCAAACCTTACAATCTGATTTCTTCCCCCCCAACCCCTCCAAGAAAAGCTGTAGTCTGTTATCACATCAGTTCATCCTTCATGTGGCCATCAGTGCTACAATGTTCATTCTCTCAGATAACAAAATTTGCTCTAAATCACTATGTTGGGAAAAAAAAAAATCACATTTCTGCTAATCAAGCACAACCTTTCCTCAAGCTTTGACCTACCCCCAAGGGATGCTTACTATCTTCTGGGATTAAACTCCCTGGAGAAGCCTTTGAAGTGTGACAAGAGCTACTTACCCTTGAACATAGACTATTCCAAAACCAAACTGCCAGAATTTATTGAGAGTGCTTTTCCCACTGCACCTAAAGGATGGCTGGGAGACCGTGTTTGGAGGAAAATGAGCAGATCCTGAAGCCAAAGAGTAAAGTGCAGGCAGGAAGTGGTGCGAACAGGGGCAGATTTTTATAGTGTCTTCATTTTCAATTTGAAAATAAAAGCAGTTCCAGTATTGAAATACATTCCCCTCAGCCTACAGATCAGTGTGCATTTAAACACAAGCTTCTTGTTAAATAGCAACAAAAAACAAAAAAAAACTCCTTAGCACACTATATATTTTAATGGAACCACCCTTGACATGCAATATGAAGGCAAATTCATTTCCTGTCAGCCTGACTCAGTCTGATGCATTTGGAGGCTGCAGTTTTTCCACTCCTCTTAATGACTTGTTGCAATGGAGATGAGTGCTCTGTGTACAGCAATGCCATCTTCTGGCACAGTTCCTGTGAGAAAGGGAGCTTGCTGAATACTGTTAAAAGAAGGCTCCTGTTTTGGGAAAACAGAAACTCAGGCTCCACAATAAATCTCAGATTTCTCCATACTCCATTGCACATGCTGTTGGGCTGATTGTTCAAGGGTTTGGAGTGAAGCAGTGAGAACACCCACAGTCTGCTGGAGGAGCAAACTCACTCAAGTGTGTCATTTGGAGGTGAAGTAGGATGGGCTTAGGATAAAGATTTCCCACCAAACCCAATCCCACTGCTTTGGGGTTCCAAAACTCATGCTACAGAATGTATTGAGAGTACATATTTTAGACTCAATGAGAAATTCAGTATTTCTGCTCAGAAATAATACCTGAGGAGAAACAGCACTGCAGAGCTCCTATTTATGGTGCCAGTTGATACCAAAATTTCTCCCTGGGAATCAGATGCACTGCAGAGATGCTAACCTGGCAACCTCAGCCAAAACAGCCCATGCCCTGCTGCTGCTTCTCAGATACCACCGCTAGTAACACAACAGCCAGTCAATTGCAGTTGATTCTTTTCTAGGACATTTTCATTTTGCAACTCATCCCAAGACCTCAAAAAAATACTTTGCAACACCCAAAAAAGCACAGCTTCATTTGCTTTTCACCAGTGAAAAAATAATTAAAGCATTCTTTTTTTGGTAACTGAAATAACAGAATCTGGTTCTTATATATTTGTTCATTTAAAAAATATCACCTTCACATACTTATTTTATAAATGAACAGCATATTTTAAACGTTTATGATTTCATGTATGAGAAAGATATTCTGGGCTGTATTCTGTGAACTGTCGGACAAAGCTCAAAGTTCTTCTTTCATTTCCAATTTCTTTGATGTCTACCATTGTTTTGCCTCCACTTCTTTCCCACTGTCAGCTTTGTTTACCTCTTCTCTCTCCCCGTGTATCTTTCAATTCCCATGAAAAAGGGCCTTGCCCAAATTCCCTGTACAAAAGTTATCCTCCAAGTTAAATGCAGTTTTTACAATGGTTCCCTCTGTGAAGAGTACTGCCTTGCTCAATGCTTGTAATTTACCTCTTAACACACATGGTTTGGGGAAAAAAGAAATCAGAATATATCTATTTTAGAAAAAAAAAAATACCAGTTACTTTCTAAAGAAGAAATTCAGAGGGTTTAGACTTGAAAAAAAGATAAATGACAAACACCATTAAAATGGTTCTCAGCACACCTCAAGTCCTGGATGTCTGTCTTATGCTGGTGAACAAATTAACAGACTGCCCCACCAGAAGTTTCATGTTTTTTAAAACCCTAACTTTTCAATTTGGGCTTCCTATGCTGATGCTCACAAAAAACAGGTTTGTTTTAGTATCAGTTTTAAAGAACTTGTTTATCAAACTGGACTGTCTGAATCCATCAGCATCTTATCCTGGCATGGCTCAAAGGCTTTGCCCTAACAGAAAACACCTCCCAGTCTACACTGCTAAAGCATTAGAAGGAAATGAGAAGAAGAAAAGCAGCTTTGCAGCCACCAGAATTGCTTGAGGAGATGCCTGAATTATTTGAACTACATTAAAGTTGCAACATGAGTCAGGTCTTTAGAGAATCCATGCAGGGAAAAACACTGCCTGAAATGAATTCTTAGGTGTTTTAATAAAGAGAAATCTCAAAGTAAGCTGTTTCTAACAATAAGTGTTCCTAGAGACTCTTGCTCCCGTAGATTCCCATCAGGCCAAGGCCAGGAGTTACAGATACGCTCTGTTCTCTCCACAATTCTCACTAGTTGATAGGAATCCACTTTCAGAAATTTTATCTTTCATCTTTCACAGTATTGAGTATTTCCAGAGGAAAATGCTTTGATCAGGCTCTCTCTGCTGGTATTCTGACTAAGAGAAGGGATGCTTGTATGGAGGCCTGGCCTACAGTTCAAGTGCATTTTTCCAAAACTGTTTTGATTTATCTGATAAGCCATTTAAGAGCCAGCCTATAAAAAACCATTAGGCAGGCACTTCCAAGAAAATAACACTATTACTGGAAGTATCTTTTAAATAAAGCTTACCCTCTGGACACATTTAAATAACAACCACTAACACTGGCCTAACAGATGCAGTAAATAGAACAACCAGGCACCCACAATCACTCAAAACACAAGGCTCAAGAGCTGACCCAGTCAGGTTTGGGTTTAAGGCCCTTTCAGCCAAGCATTCTGTTTGTTTCTCCCTCTGTGGGGAGATCAGTCATTCCAAATAGCATTGCTTGGGACTTGCTGCCCAGATTCTCCATGACTATCTAATTTTGCTTTTTAAGAGTATTTGAATGTTCAGGTTTGCAATCATTGAGCAATACAGTGAATAGCACATTTATGTCTAGCAAACACACAGAAGCTGTAGAATAAGCAACGTTCCCGCAGGGTGACTGACATGAAAATGGTGCTACCGATGTTTTGGAAGCTGCATATTTATTATAAAAATATAAATTACCAGCTTAAAGCTACTCCTGTATCTCAGTTATTTATGCATTAATGCATACAATACCAGGATAAAAAGCTCTTTCTTTTAATCTTACCCTTCTATCTCACAAGCAGCACAATTGAAGTTAACCATGCTTCTGATAACAACTGTGCCTGCAAACAGCTGATAATCCAGCAGGGCAATTCCAGAGGTGAGGATACAAACTGGCATGTCTGGGCGCAGATGTTTGAAAGCAAAAGCTAATCCTTACCTCAGCTCTAGCAATTTTCCTCAGTGTGAGCAAACAGCAACCTACCTGACAGGTTTTTGCAGAGATGTGAAATCAAGATTTGGTGTCCAACAGCTGTAAATTCAACCTCTCTCAAGATTAAAAAATGACAACAATGAAGAACATGCTGCTAATTTCAAGATCTCATTATGTGGGTAGCCTTCTCATACAGGTTTAATAAGTCCAGGTTCTGCTGGCTCTGGCAAACCTACAGTAAACAAACACTTCTCTTCCTTCCCACAGAGATAGCCAATATATGAAAAAGCTTAGGAAACACAAACCAAATCGAATTAAAAAGCACTTAGGGCCAAATGTAATAATTCTGCAGATCAGTAGCTGAACATGTTGGGTTTTTTCATACTGAACCATCTCTTCAGAGACTGTCCAACTAAACAAACAAGGTTATCTTACACTTGTGCCTAGAGGGTTCCTCACCCCCTGGAGCTGTTTAGCTACAGCCCTGCCTTTGCAAGGGCATTTAAAAACCTGAGGAAGGCACAGAGAAGTCTACGACACACAAACACATTTGTACACAGGATATCTGAAATGTGTATACTGTTCCAATATTTGGCTTGTTATATGATTTTCTTCTAAAGTTCATGCATCTGGGTAAACACAGGCATTTCCAATGTCTACTGGTGTCCAAATTCCTTATGAGCTATCCCAATAATGTAAATTTGGAATAAGAAGTAAAATATTTGTCTTGTCAACTAACATACACCAGTAACCCCTTTTCAGTAGTGTTTGTGTCTGGCAACAGTCAGATACTGGGCTTTGGTGGCAACACCAAGCTTGGCAGTTTGTCGGGAGGGGTACTCTTAAATTTTTTTCCCCCCTCCCTGTGTTCAGTGTAACATAAATTGTCTTTAATCTGTACAGTTTTAAAATTAAGTAAACCACAACAACACAACTCTGTGGAGCTTACTTTTGGGTTCACAGATGACATAGCTGCTGCTCTCCACCATGTTTCAGAGCTGGTTCTGACACTATTCTCTTTGGAGCAGCTGCTCGATGCCAGCTGAGCAGAGCTGGTGTCAGGTAAAACAGGATTACTCAAAGTGCTTTCTTCAAGGAGACAAAACATGAATGTTCATCAGGAAGGGAATAGTGATGACAACTCATCTCAAAACCCTCAGACTTCTAAAACACTTTCTGAAATTGCCTTAGATCCTGATTTTGCCCTTTAAAAAGTTCCGTTTACTCTACACTCTGTTATGGGTGATAAAAACTAAAAGCTACCTAAACCAAGAAAAATTTAAATTCACCTGTGACCTGCAACCCTAAATGTTTCATTTAGTCTTAGAGAAGATTCCCATCTTTCCTGATTCCTTCTTCCAACTGTTCTTGTCACCAATGTTAAATTTCCATATCAGTTTTCCAGCTTCACAGTACAGAGAAAAATTTTGGTCTAATGATGAGTGTAATGTAAGCAATGCACCTCTAGATGCAAAACTGCTTTCACTTTTGGCAGAATATAATCCTCAAAAGAGACATTTATCCACAATCAAGGGCTAGTTAGGTTTGCACAGGTTTTGCTTCCTCAGGAGGGGTTGAAAACCAACACAAAATGCCAAGTGCAAACCCTTATTCAGTATTTAAGATGTTAGAAGAGGATTTCTCCAAATTCAAACTGATTTCTATATGTGTATTTATGTTCTTCTAAATTTGATGCTTACACTGCATAAAAATTACTATTTTAATTATACATTAAATGGGCCCTGAGTGAAATATATAGTCATTTAACATAATTAAAAATGCAATAGAAATGTTACCTTTTATAGTTATTCCATGGCTTCCATTGGATCTTATGTATAAAAAAGTCAATGGCTCAGCTGTCATTATCTATGTTACCATGGTAAGTGTTCTGCCATACATAATTCCATCTGCCTACAAACAGGGACCAAAAATAGATATTTGTGTCATCTTGAAAGCACAAAATTTAATTTTTCACTCCTTTATCAAAGAAAACACATTTATCTTGGTAACTGTGTTTAAGCTGGGATTATTTTATGATAACTACAGTCAATAGGCCAAATAGAGATATTAAGCATTTAAGACAAAGATTCTAGAAACCACCCATTTATAGTAGGAAATTTTTACTACCTTTCATTTCTCAGTACTGACTTTGCCTGCTCTAATGCTTTCAGCTTTCTACAATATGAAAAAGTCTCTTTAGAATGCATCTTAAGCTACTGTTTTCCTATTTTTGTCTTCCAGATGAGTGTATCATTGTGTGCTATCTTTACACTTCACTGGTAAAATAAGTCTAGAGGGTTCACTGTAATTTCTTCCTATGAAGTGTTTGGTACATATGCTGCCTATTAGATTTTTAAAAATATTACCAAAGCAAAAAAACCGACATGCAAACCTTGAATTATCTTTCAACAAAAAGCATTATGCTTTTTGGAACAAGGCTTGATATAGTCTTTTTTACACCAGAGTATATTCTACAGGTGAGTAAACTATTTTAAGTAGCCAGCTTCAGAACACTTATTACTACAAAATAATTTCTCTTGGAAATTGTTTAACAAAGATTGTAAATACAAGCCTTTGAAATTCCATTTAAAATCCAGCTGAATTAAAAGTCAAGCCAAATGGGTATTGGCACACTATTATCTCTCCAACCTCAACACAGATTTAATTTACATCAAGATGTGCACTGCAAAATAAGCTCACACCACTTATTCTAAATAACTAATGGCAGTGCATTTCACAAGTAGAACTTAACTATACAAGATTAATAACCTGTTCTTTATGCAGACCTGAAACGCTCTGCCATTAATGAATGCAGATTTTGTGACTTTTGCAGAAGCAAGAGAGAGTAATAAGGGATTTTAAAGCTGTAGCTGAAACTAAGGCGACCAACTCCCGCAATTCCTTGTTGAATTGCAGCAGGCCAGGGCAGCTAATTGTTTTATGCTCTAGGGTTAGTTTGTCATAGCAACAGTGTTCTGAGGAAGCTGAAGACTTTACTAGGAGCTTGTTTTTACAGAACATGGCATTTCTAGTATTTCAAACTGATCAATCATAATTAGGATCAAAGTCATCATGACATTCTATCATTAATCTCAAACCTCCACAATGCAGTTGCTCAGCAATTTTCTGTGGCTGAAATGAATGTCTAATCTGCAAAACCTTGAAGAAAAGGGAGAAGAAAGAAAACTAAATCACAGATGTAATACACTTGTACTTTCAGGGAAGAGATGAGCATGGTGAATTATTGCTGCATGTGGGTGATGCACCTACAGAGCTCAGTGCCAAAGCTCCCACAGGCACTACTCAAACTAAAGCTCCATGGGACAGCAGGAGGAGAGGCTGGCTCTCTCCTCAGCTTCCCAACAGCTTCTAGGACAGATCTTTAGAGAGGTTTAAATAACTTTACCTTAACAAAACATAAAAAGGCAAGCAACTGCCCTTCATGCATGTGGAAGCCAGCTCCAGGTAAAGGTCTAAGTCTACATGCACCCCTCCAAAACGGGCACAGCAAGAAGCAGCATGACAGGTGCACAGAATACCAAACTATGTTTAGTTGCAGCAAAGGCTGTGTCAGGTCACATTACAGATAACCACAGCTTTCAGCCACACCCAGCACCACACTGCTAGATGTAAAGGTTTGCCCCTCAACCTCTGTGTCAAATCATAAGTAACCTAGTGTTTTCAAAAACATTGCAAAGGAGACTCCAGTTGCGTGAAGTGATGAAGCTTTTCATCCAGAGCTACAATAGCTTAGTTCAAATACTGTGCAAAGACCAGAAACAACTAAATTACCTGCTAGAAGCAGTATTAGCCTGGGCAATAAGAGATTATCACTCCCTAGCCCATGCTGAGTAAGTAACTGATTAAGTAACTTCATATTATAAAAATAGAACATCAGTTCATTTTCTACAGTATCAGTCCATCATAGCAAATCCTACCACCACATGCAGAATGTGTCAGACAAAATGCTTTTTATATAGATTTCATACACATTTGCTTTACTAAATATAGACCCTGTTCTTTGAGCTGAACAAATGGAAGGGGAATTAGTGGCCACTGAACCCAAAAGGGGTTTTGCAGAGGTACTTTTATTTCTAAATATTTAGACTAGACTTCTGGCTCACTACTTGCTTTGACTTACTCAGATATCATTTTGAGAACCATACGGCTCTCTCTCTTTGTCATTTTAGTGCTACTGAAACTTAAGATCATCTGTTCTTCTTGCCACCCCTCCCACCTTCAATGAACAAGTCAATTTCACCAATTGCATCCTTAGAACTTCCTAATTCCCATAAAATAATTCCTGGAAATCAAGTTCATTGTTTTGCAGTTTTGCTTGTTTCAGGAAGTGACGGGATGACTAATACAAAGCAGAGGTTTGCTGAACATAAAATTCCCCCTTTAATGGTGAAATGACACACATAACTTAGTCTTCCTGTAAGGGGAATGAGACAAGTGCTTAAATAGCAGGAATGTTGGCCCTTGCTCCAAAGACCTTCGTAAAACCATATTGGACTGTTTGCAAACAAATACACAAGATCTGACCTGGCAACTCAGGCTTTCAGCCTCAGAACTGCACATCACTCACAAAAGGCTTGGAACCAGCAGGGAGACAGTCTAAGTCCCATTGCTTCCAGCACATCATGGCCCTTGGGAACAGCCCGTCCTTGCTCTCACTGAAGTCTGAAGAAGGTTGTGCTGACACTCACGTGGGATGAGGGGTAAAAATAGGACTGCAATGGCATCTTTTCATCAATTGTTGTCACCTGACACATCATGTGTGCTCCTGCTCCCTGGTAAGTGAACAAAGTTAGGAAAATTCAAATGAGGCAGAGGGACATCAGCTCTATTTTATAGTTTTCAGATATATTCCACCATTTTCCACATCAAAGAATCTTAAAATTTTTTGGAACTTCCACCTTGTTGAATGCCAGCCAGCCAGGAGACAGTAGAGAATGCACACCAAGACAACAAAGAACCCAGCAGGAATTCCAGGTAAAGTATTTCCAGTACAAGCCTCCAACTGCGACAGAAATAGCCTCATTAAAGGGCAGGTTCAGATACAAGAAGTTATTTATAGGAAAACTAAGACTAAATTATTAGTGACATGCTCTGGATCTAAAAATTCCCAAAGTTTACAGCACCACAAGAGCTGTACATGCAGCATGTGACACCCCTGAGACTACTATGCCGGGCAAACCAACAGACTTTGGCTTCCATGCACCGACCAGCTGCTGCTCCCGGCAGGAACTAAAACTGTCTTGAACCAAGGCCAGGCCATTCGCATCCAGCCCCACCAAGTTCAAGTTCCCAGAAAGCTCCTGTGAGAGTTCTACTCCTGCCCAAGTGCTGCCCCTTTCCCTGCCAGCTCCCACCACCCACGCCGGGCACACATCAGAGGGAACTGCAGCCTCCTTCACTGGAGCCCAGTGCACATTCCTGAGCACAGCAGCAGCTCCCGGTCACGGGTCACCCAGTACTGGCAGCCACTCTGCACCCGGAGGAGGGGGAAAGCTGGATGTCAGAAAGATAAAATAACAAACAAAAATGTCTGAGTACACTCAAAGAGCATACAAAGGGTACTTCACAAGGGCTCTGCTCACAAGATCCAGCAGCCAGTTACCAGCTCAGCTCACATACAAAACAGTCTGCAATTAATCACAAAGTTTATTTTTGACCCTTCCAGTTGCATATGTGGGGGCTGTATTGGAGAGAGAGGGGTGTTTGAGTTGTTTTTAGCTCAAAGGTTTTGAGTACATGCTATTTGTGATGATGCAGAGGAGCTGGTAAAATGGAAACTGCCCCCAGTTTGCTATTTTCTGAGCATACATAGTTAGGCACATAAATAATCTGGAATTACTTTTTTTCTCCCCCCTTTAAATAAAAAAAGAACGACAACATTTAGAAGCACTGCAGGAGAAGATGAATTAGGTCTGGACACCCTCCATCTTTTCAGAGGTAAGCTCATAAACAGCACTTCACCATCTGACCTAACATAAATGACAAGGGTATTTACAGCACTGTGTCACTCACTTGAATCCAGCCAGTCTGAATGCTTGAAATACATTCCCCATACATCGGACGCCTGGAACCATCCCAAGAGATCCAAGGTCTTTAACACTACTTATAACTTATGTCAAGACCTCTCACACCTTTTGTAAGATTGACACAAAATTGCCTCACATACACAGAAGGCCAGGCTGCTCCTGATACATACTCTTCTTTCTACTTCAGATCAATCTGCTTAAATCACCCAGATTATCTTAATAATAAAGCTCAAATTAATCAAGAGCTACATTTTAAAAAGCTCCTTACCAATTTTCAGCAAGCACAACTTTAATGCCAAAGGCAAACACATAACTTGTAGGAAGTCCCCTTGGCTATCAGTGGTCAAAGCATCATTCTAAGAGAACCCCCGGAAGGAGCTGATCAGCAACTTCATTCCTGTAGCTGTACCTTATTTTACACTAGCAGAATTGAAAGCAAAGAGTTAACAGGGCAAACACTTCTCCAAAATGTTTTGCAGGAGGATGTTGCTGAATGAATCCTTGTTGCATAAACAAAGATTCCTTTAATATAGGAAATCTGGAGTAACAGCCCCATGACATACTGTACTTCAAGCTCTATAGGAGCAGTCAAGTTCTGCAGATAAATCAGTGTTTCAGGACTAGACAGTCAAAACAAACTAAAAAATGCAATAAAATAAATAACCAGACTGTATAAGCAAAACCAACAAATAATGCGGCTGTAACACATTTTGATGCTTCTAGTGAGCAAGGCACAGCTTTCAGCTCTGAAGCTCTCCAACAGAAATTTTTATTGGATTGTTTCAGTCAGATGCCTACTTGCAACGCTCTAAAAATCTCTGCACATCAACAACAGATCCAGAACACAGCTCGCTTTTCCCAACCGAGTTCATAAATCTCCACAGGGTAATGAGCAGCAATTTCTAGCTCGCACTGCCTCTCCTTTCCTTAAATACTTTTATTATTGGAACGCAGTTACATCTTGATGTCTGCATCCTGCTGGATACCACAGTTGTTTCTGTGTTCCCAGCTGACTCACCATCCCAGTAAGGACAAGCAGGCACTTCAGAAAGAAGGATAAGAAGGAAAGAAAGGACAGCCATTAGAACAGAACATATTGTGTTTAGTTAAGTATTTTCCCCACTCCGTTAGTCAATTCCTCATTAACATTCAACCAAGAAGCTTCTACAGCCTATTTCCCAGTTAATGTTTATAAACAGAGAAGAAAACGAACACCCCTTGATTTAGGTTTCTGAGGCAGCCTCACACAAACCACCCCAAAGGAAAGCCTCAAGTCTTCTACAAAGAAAACCTCACAAATACAATAAACACTTAAATACAGACATACATTTAGCATGGAAAACCTCGGTAAGCATATTGAAGAGTTTTAGAAATTAGGAGCATTTCTATATATTTTGAGGAGTTTTACTTCTCAGGAAAAAACACAACTCACTTGATATTTAACAAACAGTTAAGAAGCAAATTCCCCAGGACACGAGGCAGGCAGTCATGGCTTTTTCCAAAGCAAAGTGTGCTATTTTTTCCCCCCTTCCCATCCCACTGCAGCCCTCAGAACATGGCGGCCCGGGCCCCCTCCCCACACAACCCAAAATGGCCGCCAGGCCCCCTCCCCACACAACCCAAAGCGGCCGCCAAGCCCCNCAACCCAAAATGGCCGCCAGGCCCCCTCCCCACACAACCCAAAATGGCCGCCAGGCCCCCTCCCCACACAACCCAAAATGGCCGCCAGGCCCCCTCCCCACACAACCCAAAATGGCCGCCAGGCCCCCTCCCCACACAACCCAAAATGGCCGCCAGGCCCACTCCCCACACAACCCAAAATGGCCGCCAAGCCCCCTCAGGGAAGTTCCATTCCCAACTGGCATTTATTCTAAAAAACCCCACAAAGTTTTGGTCTATCATGTACAAAATCCTGGTATCAAAACAGCCAAAAGTCAGCCCTCAAATACCCTTATCAAGTATAAGTCTTGGAAGGCAGAGAATACATGTAAAAAAGATGACTAAAGGGAAATAAAGAAGACAAAAGTAGAAAATAAAAATCAAAAAGGTTAAGGGAAAAAATGAAAAGTCAAAAAAAATTGAGGAGGAAAGAAAGAAGAAAATCAAGAAAGTCAAGGAAAAGAGAAGAAGTATGGGGAAACTACAGGGAAAAAA